>CM014272.1:58573125-58619331 GCA_004135705.1 Alloteropsis semialata | reverse complement strand
GTGCACAATCAGATTTGTGCTATTTGAGACAACGGTGACTGTATCACAGAAAAGCAGGAATCTAGATTCGCTGTGCACACCCAGATTACATACCTTCTTCTCCATCAATCATAGGGTGGTAAGGTGTCTTGGGTTTGCTTATCTTCTCCCTTTCTGGTTTGTTTGACTCGATGTCGTTCAAGTTCTCTTCATCCCATTTGACACGGCACCTGAAACACAACGATCATGGCATTTTGCTGGGCAAACATTTATGTCAAACAGAAATTGAGACAGCACTAACCTGGCCTTCCTGGGTTCTTTAGCTTTCATTGTGTACTGGCAAAATGCACAGTGACTCAAGAATAATAAACGTTCAGAACATCTAATTTATTATTACGCATCTGATAACATAAAGCAATAGACGTACCACAAGGCGCGGTAATTTCTGCATCACATGAAACTGGCAGCTGCGACGTAGTCGAACCCTTTCTCTTACGATTATTTTCCGTCCGCGGATTTGCCGTGTTTGTAATGTCACCAAGGGGATTCCGATTGTTGTCCATCTAACAAAGAAACGAAATTAGCCGCCACATTTTGTGATTCCCCAAACAAAGTCACGACAACTCGTAATGTTTACCTGGCCGCGATGCATGTCTCTGGTTCACAAACCGGCCGCGATCCCTGTCATTGGTTCCGGATGGATTCAGAGCAGAGACAGAGAAATTTGGAGGCACGAGTTTGGAGGCACTGAGCATCACTGACCTCGGAGAAATTTGGGGCATGCGGAAGCGATTCCTGGCATCAAATTCCTACGGAACATGGAACCTGGCGTCAAAAATTGATGGCGGGATGGTGTCCTGGCGTCAAACAAAACCTGGCGTCAAACAAAAAGGAATTTGTGAGGGGTGTCCACGGCGATGGTGTCCTGGTGTCAAACAAAAAGGAAAGAAACCTGGCATCAAAAAAGGCAGATAGTGTCTTGGCGTGAAACAAAATCTGGCGTCAAATAAAAAGGAAATAAATTGATGGTGTCCACGGCGATGGTGTCAAACAAAAAGGAAAGAAATAATATGGAGTCCTGGGCATTTTAAAATTTCGAAACCTGGCACCAAAAAAAGGCAGGCAATTTGCTGATGGCGGCATTTGCTGATGGAGTCCTGGCATGCGGCATCAAAAAAGGTAGGCAATTGAAATTTTGAAATTATTTGACGTGATGGGGTCCTGGCGTGCGACCTCTTTAAATTTTGAATCAAATAAGGCAATTAGCAGCCAGGCAATAAGGAAACAAATACCCGAAAATCGGGCGGGATTGGAATTTTGAATGGTGGGTACAGGGGTGGGTAACTAAAAAGCATGGTGAGAAAAAATTAAAATGTTTTGCCGCAGCTATTTTCTAACAATCAAGTTTTCCCTCCCCCCCTCCTGTCAAACTTTTTGGACTGCATTGTGGGCCCATCAAAGGAATTTGTGAGAGGTAAGGTGGGTAGCTTTTGAGTGAGAATTGTCTCCAAAAGTTATTCTCTTTATAGTATAGATATATATATATATATAGAACACTAAAAAAACACTACCAGATCACAGGGCAAGTCATTGAACCTCATATTTAATTCAACTGCTACACTAAGATATCAAGGAGCCAGAATAAAAAAATGGCACAAGAAAAGTGAAGAAAACAAAAATGAGGCAATGCAAGAGCGACTTGTAATTGGCATGTACCATGCAATGATTTCCTTCCATTCCACCAAGATATAGTCAGATGGTCATAGCATCAGCACTGCAAATGCAAAACTTAAGGAATTTGTTCAGAAATTGGGGTCTAAAATAATCTAGCTAGTTAATTGCAATGACTAATCATGTTGACCTATTGCAAAGCATGAAAATCGTAACATGCATTTTTTTTTGAGATAGAAGAAATTAGAATTAGATTCATATATGTAGTTATGCAGTCCCTCCATCTCTTGCCTATTTCCAAAAGATTCCTTTCAGTATATATGGCTCAGGTCTTAGCCTTGCAGATGCATCCTCAATAAGCCTATTTATCATTCACTGTTCAAAATACCCAAAACCTCAAAAACCAAATCATCAGTACATCTACCCTTCCCTTCTAGACACTATTTTCACTTGACATTTCAAGAGCCCAGGGTGAAGTTACTGGATTGCAAGAGGGGAGAAGGGGAAAAAAGATACCTTTCTACAATGACAAGCTCCTGCACCTTGATCTTCACCTCAAGCAACTTCACAAACACCAAGCAACTTCACAAGCACCCATTTCCTTCTCATAACATTTCTGCTAGCAAAATTCCAGGAACATTGATCATAAAGAGTCCAAGGTCATCACAGTTTCTTAAATAGTGAAGCTTTTGATGCAGCTACCAAAACTGTAGTACACCATTTTTTACTATTAGGGAACCTTTCAATAATCAGTGCATTCACAACATCCATGTGCTCATTCCTAGTGGAAAGGATTGCAAGCTCTTGCATGTAGACTGCAAGTCAAGAAATATCATGTCAAATAATGTCATGCAACAGGACAAAAGGATTCAGAGGAACTGCATGTTGTTGCTTCTTCACACAGCAAGTGCACTAATCATCAAACAAAATATGTGTATAGTTCCTCTTTCCAATACAATCGTGTTACTGCATAAAAAAAGTAAAATACCGAGCTGCGAAATGATAATTAAAAATATTGTGGGCATATATTTTGAATCACATGGAAAACAATTCAGAAACAATTAGTGCAAACATACAGGCATGCTGAATTTACAGGAAAAAAGAAATAATAATGATCAGATTTAATAAAGCATGCCAGAATAGAAAGACCAATGATACCACAGTTTCCTCACCTATCATATCCAGAGGCCAATCAAATATGCATTCCCTCACATGATAGTTTTTGAGGAAATATCAAAGCTGAACCTGAAGCAAGGTATTAGAGAGCATGAGATGGGCAATGATAAACTTAAAATTAAAAGAAAAAAAAAAGAAATGGTGGCAAAATGTATGGGATACAACTTACCTTGCAGCAGCAGTTGGACTGATGTCAAAACTTATCCATTAATTGAATCAGAACACGCTCTTTTCTCTTGCAGGTTTTATTTGCCACGAGTAAGGATCAGGCTAGATTTTATTTGCTAGTACACACTATCACAGGTTGATTGAACCATTGAAGCAATGATGGATAAAAGCTAACCTGTTTGAAGCCGCCACTAATTTATGCCAAAAGTCCACGACAACCATGGTCTGATGAAGTACCTAGGCCTGGCGTCAGGTGCCACTCAAAAGTATATATATCGGCCATCAACCTCGTGCACCTAAAAAATCGTTCTACAATGAATGGCAGAGATTGAATGGGAAACAAACAAGAAAAAATATTCATGCAGAAAAAACAATAATAATAATATTAAAAATAGCAACAGCGATACTCAATATTGTATGCCCAATTAGATCAGGGTTTAACCATGTTTCAAAACCAATACAAATTATTGTTTCAAAAAAATAAAATTCATGGCCCAGGGTTTAATCTAGCACGGACACATCATGCCAAAAAGTGTTATGTATAGTTCATATATATGCGGGATTACATGCTCCTGGAAGCGGAGAATCTATTCCATAAAAAATTATATGCCCAAATGCTAAAATGAACTCACCTCCCAACCGTGATGCTCGTAGCAGCTCCTGATGTCCAAAGGGCTATAACCAAAAACATATAGGCAAGTCATAAGCATTTCAGGTAAAATAATTCATCACCTCCAAGTTACACGTACAATGTAAACAAATTAATTGTAGCTTCCTGTTAAATGGCCAAGACAATTTTCATAGTACTTATTAGTAATCTATTATGCAACAACCTAGGAATTCCATACATAAGAAAATTATTTCAGATTATAAACAAGAAAGTTTGGCGTCAACTAAAAGAAACACACCTCAAGAGTAAAGCTTCTCATTCCTGCGACAGATAAACTTGAGAGCATTGCACGCTAACCACTGCTTTCTTTAATCCATTCCATCATCACTAAAGAAGACTTTGCAACAATATCCGTGTGATCTGAAACTAAGATTTTGGGCATGCTTCATGCAAAATCTTACCGGCTACCAATACTATAGAACAGTCAACAGAGACTATCGTCATACAACCTGAGAAATCTATCACAATTTGAATATGTAAATGTTTTTAAATTGAAATCCCTAACCTGTGCGGCATTAGATTGGCACGTGTGCGAAGCAATTTCTCTACCTCCCTGTCATCGCTTGGGCGACTGCCGCCGAGGTCAACCGGGTTGGGGAAGCCAACCGCATCCGCCACCGTAGTCCCAAAGCGATGCAGATGGCGGTGGGGATACGCGCTATGGCCGGCCGCTGCCGCCGTCCCCGAGGCACTCTGAGAGAGACGCTGAGGATGGGATGTTGGTACGATGCGCCGGCCGCCAGACGGTACATCTCGCTCGCTCGCTCCCTCACGCACGCGACAAACCCCCCGCGCCGCCGCCGGAGAGGGGGTCTGGGGTCCTTGCTGGTTGGGAGGCAGAATGCGGCAAGGGGATATGAGGAAGAAGAGAGAGAAAAAAAGGAAGGTCTACTGCTCGAGACCGGCAAGGCCACAAGGAAGGAAATCAACAGTCATCTCTCATCCGCGTGAAAAAAGGAACATAAATTCAGGGGCGGGATTGGTGCCAGAGCAAGGTAATTAGACGCAAAATAGGAAACGAAAGATAGAGAAAGGGAGGGTAATAGGGAACAACGACGAAGTGAATAAGGAAACAAATACCCGAAAATGGGGCGGGATTGGAATTTTGAATGGTGGGTACACGGGTGGGTAACTAAAAAGCGCGGTGAGAAAAAATTAAAATGTTTTGCCGCAGCTATTTTCTAACAATCAAGTTTTCCATCTCCCCCCCCCTCCTGTCAAACTTTTTGGACTGTATCGTGGGCCCATCAAAGGAATTTGTGAGAGGTAAGGTGGGTAGCTTTTGGGTGAGAATTGTCCTCAAAAGTTATTCTCTTTATAGTATAGATGAGAGAAAAGGTGATTATGTTGCTGAATTAGTTTGGCCTTCTGAGGATAAAGCATTTACATGTCCATCTCTTAAGCTGATTCCTAAGGATCGGCAAGAACAAATGAGATTTAGTTTTGATGTTTCTAAATGTGATCGTATATTTGATGAATTATTGAAACATGGGAACATCAAGATGTCTCACACTATACCTCCAGCTGAAGAATTGAAAGGGCGTGCATATTGTAAACTTCATAATTCTTTTTTGCATGCTACTATTGATTGCAATATATTCCGTCGGCATATACAATCGGCCATAAACCAAGGACGATTGGATTATCATGAGAAGCCAGCGGATAATGTTTCTCTTTCTGTCAACACCGTTGATGTACAACAACCCAAGATTTTGGTTCGGCCACATCAAGCTAAATCAACAAAAGGGAAAAATGTCATCATCGGCGAGGAGAGCCCTAAAAATTTGAAAGGGAAACAGGTGATCAGGGAGGTGGTGTCTGAAAAGACTTCTGATGGCAGAGAAATCTTCAAGATCACTGCAAGAACTTCTGGACTTGGGGGGCAAGAATCCTCGCAAAAGCCGTTTGAGTCTGCTGTGCAGACAAAACCGGTTCCACCGGTTTCAGAAACCGGTTCCACCGGTTTTGGGCAGCACAACTCCAAAGTGGTTAAACCAAGGCGCCCCGAAGCTGGAATTTCGAAGTTGGACTTGGAAAAAGATCAGGAAAGATGTGAAAAGAAAAAATTAACCTTTGATCAGCTATTGTCCAAGTATAAAAATCAAAAGGCCGTTACTAATGATCGGCCAGTAAAAAAGAAAACATGGTCACCTATGCATCATGAGAAGCATGCTACAAGGCAGCAGGGTGATTTTGTTGAATTATATCCTCTTCATAACTCACATCAAGACATGTCATGGATTCCTCCAATTTATTCTAATTTTTCATATCCGGCATGTGATTTAAATAATATGTGGTGGCCATATCATCCTATGTTGTATTCACCCTTTTATACAGGATGTGGTGCATCTACTAAACCAGTTTATGACGAGATGTTGCATTCTAAACATGACCGTTTGATATCTTGTCAATCAGGTCGAAACCACCAGAGCAAATCCGGTGAAACCGGATTGCCAAACCGGTTAAACCGGTTTTCCCAGGGAAAACAGGTAGCTCCTTCAAAACAAGTTTATCGTGTCAAAAAGAAGGAAGGAGAAGAGCAGAATAAAGATGATGATCTGGGAAAGGTTACTGGTGATGATGCCACACAAGTTAGGAGCAATGATGTGATTTCAAAGGACGACGACAAAATACCAATTGTAAATGACAATAAGGTTGAAACGTCGGTCCAAGAGGATGTTGCTGCTGTTCATGGTAAGAACAATGAAATTGATAATACTTCTAAATGTTTCTTGCCAAGATGGTGTCCTCCAGGTTTAACTCGCACACAAAAGAGGAAATTGCAGCGGCTTCGGTTTCAGGAGAATAAGGAGAAGGAATTGGAGAAACAGAAGAATGAAAACTTGAAAAAAGATAGACCAATGATTCCTCGAGGGGAGTGGAAGATCAAGCCCGGTGTTTGCTCAGCAGCAAAACCGGTGGAACCGGTTTCCATGACGACAGGGACAGATTTGGTTAATACAATGCAGGTTTCTCCAATTCCTAATATTTTTGCTCCTGATTCAATTTATTATGATGATAAGTTGTCATCGGATTCCCAGAATAAGGACGATGAACAATTTTTGGATTATGAGCTATCCTCTGAGCATATGGATGTTAATATTGATGGGATGGATTCGTCTTCGGAGGAGGGGATGGCTTATTTTAATTTTGGGCCACAAGAAGCTACTTTTCAGAAGCCCAAAGATAGTGATGATCATCTGAAAGCTCTATACATGAAAGGTTATATCAAGGGAAGACCAATTTCTCGTATGTTGGTTGACAGTGGAGCAGTTGTCAATTTGATGCCTTATGCTTTATTCAAGAAATTGGGATGTTCAGATGATGAGTTGATTCAAACTGACATGGCTTTAAGTGGTGTGGGAGGAGATGATCCTATAAGTGCTAAAGGAATCGTTTCTATGGATCTCACTATTGGAAGCAAGACATTGGTTGCTGCATTCTTCGTTGTTGAGACTCAAGGTAAATTTAGCTTGATTTTGGGACGTGATTGGATACATGCAAACCAATGTGTACCTTCTAGCTTGCATCAACTTTTAATACAATGGATAGGCGATAAGCTAGAGATTGTACATGGTGATACATCGGCTTATGTTACAGCTGATGGTTTTATTAAAGGTGTGCACGGTGACTTTAAGTGCTTGACAGGTGTAGATGTTTCACATTGTGGATTCATACGAGCTACACGAGGTGGTTTTATTCTTTGTAATGATAAAGCCGATTGAAAATTTTGCAAGAGATGGCCGATAGTTTTAAATATCGCCCTTAGAATGAAAAGGCCGATGGATATATGTTAAACATCGTCCTCAGTGTTGTTTTTGTGCTTTTATGTTTTCTGCTACGCAAGCTTTACCAGAAAACAGGGGGGCATATGTTGACGATCAAAATTGGCACAAGACAGCTTGACAGGAAAAACCGGTGTAACCGGATTCAGTAACCGGTGGAACCGGTTTGGCTACTGTTGCCCGTATGACAGAGCAAACCGGTGGAACCGGTTTAGGGAACCGGTGGAACCGATTTTCCCCGAGTCCTAGTAGGTTTGGACTCTTTTGGAGATCCGTGTGATTTATGACTTGTAAAAGGATTTCCTTGCGGGGCAAGACCTCCCCACCCTATAAATATAAAGGGTCGTGGCCGATTGAGGGGTTATCCAATCGATCAAATACAAATTACCTTTACTTTTTATCCCTTCCAAACCCTAACTTTTTCAACCCCTCCTGCTGTTCGTGCTTCGTCTCTACGGCGTATGACGACGTTCTGAGTGGCCTGCCGACCTCAGAACAACCCTAGGCACGCTTGCCCTGACGGGGTCCCTCCCGGGCGGCGTTCGTAGGTCTACGCAGCGAAACCCTAGGAACCGGTTTCACCGGATTCCCAAACCGGTATAACCGGTTTTGTCTGGGCGAGCTGCAGGTGATCGATCCGTTGCGGATCCGCGTGTTCTAGCGCATATCTCGGTGTGTTGGCCATAAAAAGGGTCAACAGATCCCCCGGTCTCGCCTTTAACGGAAAAGGGCGTGCCGTGGCACGGCTGTCCGTCGGCGTCACGACTCACGAGGGGTCGCCGTCGTCTCATCATCGATCGATCATGGTCGCCGTCCTCCCAACTGAAAAGTGGGATACAGCGAAAATACCTATCGTACACTGATATAGCACGTTTGTTCGAAGAACAACTCATCCGGCTAGAAATGGTGTGGTCCACTGTAGGGTTTCATCCCGTGAATTTCAGTGCAAGAGATGAGGTGGTGATAGATCAACATGGACTGATGGACCTATCTCTAGACCAAACATTATTGAGGTTCGGAGTTAGGGTCGGATGATCCATCATCGACCCATCATGAGGAGAGAAAAAAAAGGGGGCCCAAACAGCTCCAGCAACACTCTCTAAACAAGCTCTCTATTTCATCTAGTAGGGGCTGCCTCTATTTTCTAGGGACTTGTTTTTTACTCACAACTCCAGCAATACCCTCTAAACAACCCTCTACTTTTTAGTGGTCCACTTGTTAGTTTATATTTTAGAATAGAGGGCCCCCTAGAGACCCCTAGGCCTAGAGGATGAGAGAGGGGATTTGGAGGACTCCTTATTTTAGGGGCCAAAATAGAGGGCCTGCTGGAGTTCGTTTTTTTTTATCCCCGCTCTTCAAACTCAGAGTAGGGGCTTATTTAGAGGGTCTGCTGGAGTTGCTCTAAAGAGCCCCCCATGTGTCACCAGGATAACCATATTCTCTCTGTGGTATCGTCACTTCGCCAACTGGCATTACCGTGCTTTCATGTCTCTCATTGTGGTCAGTACTGGGTGTTTTCGAGCTGCGAGGCTTATACCCATTCGCATTAATTCATCCAAAGTTCTTTGGTGGATGAATTGGGTTCTTACTTTGATACTCTAGGAGGATGAGCAGGTGATGCAAGTAGGAACCAAGTTTTCTCTATGATAATCCTGACGAATGAACCGGGTTCTCACTTTGATACTTTCGACGGATGAGTAGGTGACACAAGTAGGAACCAAGTTCTCTTTATGGTACTCCTAGCGGATGAACCAAGTTTACACGTTGATAC
The DNA here is from genome assembly GCA_004135705.1 of Alloteropsis semialata. Classification (NCBI taxonomy): domain Eukaryota; kingdom Viridiplantae; phylum Streptophyta; class Magnoliopsida; order Poales; family Poaceae; genus Alloteropsis; species Alloteropsis semialata. The sequence continues at coordinate 58,610,111 of CM014272.1, read as the reverse complement.
CCTACGTTGATAATCTTGGTTGCTTATATTTGAAAGGCTGGCCTAATGAACATCTTGTTTCTCTAGCCATAAATAGCATGCGCTCTTCCTTTGGATTAAAGAAGGGTTAGAGTGCCTTTAGAAGAAAGGATTAGAGTGTAGAGTACATACCGGAATCAGGCGATAGCAGGAAAAAACAAAGAATCTGCCGAGTGTAGCAAAACCGGCAAAAGCAAGAGTGACGACCTGCCATTCAAAGGGGAAACTGCCACTCTCATCTCTATCCTCCATGTTCATCAGAAGCTGTGCAGGAGCCCCCGGTTTTGCACCCCTACCTTATGAAAATGCTAAAATCATGTACTATATAATGTCTGATTTCTTTCTCTCTTTTTCAGCGGTAAACGGCAGGCGTTCTACCTTTGCATTAAAGAACGGCTAGAGCGCACTGCAGACCGAACTCAGGAATCCAGCAAGAAAATGGAAACCGGTACCTCTACCGAGTACCAAAGAAAAACTGGCGACTGTAGCAAGTCCGGCAAGAGCAAGAGTGACGAGTTGTGGTATTTGCAGGGAAACTGCCACTCTCATCTCTTTCTTCCGTGTTCATCAGACATGCCATTTGGCCTTGCCACTGCACGCAACTCGCGCGCGCCCCATCGAGGCGCCGACGCGGCAAGCAATCTGGTGATACTCGTTCACACAAGAAACGGAACAACTAATAACTGGCCAATCATTATCATGGCACATATAGGAGGCCAGCGAGAGAGATATGCCGCACCCAACCAGCCCACCACGCGGCAATGCCAGCCAGTGCTGTGCAACACATGCCCGTTGTTATTTCATTCTGCTGCCTCTAGATAGGCCGGCTCTAGCCTGCAGGTATCAGTAGAGAGCGAGCACGAACAAGGAGTCAAGGACTCCGTGTCTGAGAGAGATCGAGAGATGGGCGTCGTTGAGGTGGTCGCCGGCGTGGTGCTCCTCGGGCTGGCGGCGAGCTGCGCGTCGCCAGCGGCGGCAGGGAGTGGGCGGCGATGGGGTGAGAGGACCGGCTGGGGCGTGGCAGCTGGAGAGGTGACGTACGACCACAGGGCCCTGGTGCTGGGCGGCGCCAGGAGGGCGCTGTTCGCCGGGGAGATGCACTACCCAAGGAGCACGCCTGAGGTAACGTGCGCCATCCCCTCCTCGATCCGTCGCCTGATGCTGATGTTATTTTCTTGCGTGCATGATTTTGAGGTCTCAGAGGTTTTTAATTTGTTGCTTAGAACGCTGTAATTTTACCTGAGCCGATCCATCGGTTGCATTTGGTTGCGTATATTTTGTCTGTGCCTCATGGTATGCACATGCACGTACGGCCTCACACGACGATCGGTCGGTTCGCTCACCCGTCTGGCGCTCGGCCGGGGCGCTCCGCGTGACGCGCCGGCCGGCGTCGGCGGCGCGGTGCGCGCCGCGTGCGCTCCACCCGCCACCCCGTCGCGCTCCATCGTATGAGAGAGCCCGGCGATCCTGGCTCGCGGCCGGCGGCGCGCGGCGGTCCGACGACCCCTGGCTGCCATCTGTCGGCGAATCAATGATTGCGCACGAGGCGGCCGGCCGGTTAGTTCGTGCTGACAGCTCGCTGTCGCTCGCGCTGCTAGTGCCGTATGCACGTTATCTAGTTGGACGACCGCCGTGATCGACGCTACGCTTTACCGAACGAAAAGAACCGCCGCCGCACAACTGCTCTGTCGTCGCTGATAAATGAAAAAAAGATGCATGATCGTTGATCGCTGATCGGTGATCACCACGTACCGGAAAGAGGCCGGCGCAAAAGCGGAAAATTAAAGCACAGTACGTGCTGCGTGACCGCGCGCGCCAACTGAAAGCTGGACCCGGCCGATCCATCGTTTTGATCGCTTGATCGTACTGTACAGCCGATCCGTTCTTGGATCTTGGCCAGCAATTAGCAAGTGGGACGCGCGCGTATATATGTCCATGTGCATTTCTTGCGCTGATGCGTGTTGCTTGCTCGATCTGCTGCAATCGGTTTCCTCACTGATTTAACTAGTGGGTCAAATGGCACACGGTCTTTCATGGCGCCGTTCCCCGTGGAACGACGACGACTCCAGTCCGGCGGTCCTGTCCAAAATCCACCGGGGAACGAAAACAATGCGCCCCCATGCTTTTCCTTGATTTGGTTATTGGACGAGAAAACCGAAGTCCCCATGGCTTTTCTTTCTGTTCGTTCATTTCTGATTTTCAGTGCACGCCAAGCAACGGGACCGAGCAACGTGGGTTTGGGTTGACGCACTGCAGGCTGCTAGGGGTGGGGTGTCACCAGTCTATGAGTCTATCCGCCAGACGGGACCTGCGTCGCATGATCTGTACTACCGTGCAAAGTGCTCCGCGTTCTTCGAAATATAGACGGGCAGTACCGTTACGCTCTCTAGGCCTTTAGCTAGTCAACATCGATCCCAAAGAGAGATCGCTCGCGCAATCGCTCAAATAATTACTGCTCCCTCGGTTTAAAATTATATAAGCCGTTTTGATTTTTCTAGATGCACAGCGTTTGCTATATTTCATGATATAATGCATGTCTAGGAATCTAGAACGATTCATAATTTAAAACGGAGGAAGTACATCAATCGCCATCCTTAAGCACCTGCATGGCTGCATGTGGTTTCAGGATGCAAAGATATCACTAGTCAACGGTGAGTACGTAGTATGTTTACTGACCCGATCTGACCGTCAAATCTCAAAACTGATGCACGGTCACGGTAAATTGCTTGGCCCTGGTCCGAGTAAAACCTTTTTTTTTTTACTTGCCCTGCTTTGGCAGCCTATGCAACGCTCTGAAACTGTCGTTCTCGAGATCGCACCTGCAGGGGACAGGGTGTGCGCATATTTGCGAGCCTATTGGTTGGTACTAGCGTGCTTAGCAATTAACTCCTGTTGGTGGATACGATGCGATATGACTATATGAGACCCAGTTGAGTGAGATTTGCCTATTGTTCATGGCAGACTAGAGGCGCACGGCGAACACATGCATGACCTTCCCATCACCTCCGCGTGCACTATCACTATATACATGCACGCATTTCCCCTAGCTCCAAACTGCCTGCCCTCCCAAGGCCCAATCATGCACATTACCACCCCAGCCAGAGCCAGGTGTATGTAACTTGATGAGCAGACTGCGAGCTCAGAACTATCCTAGTGCTCAATGCTCATATATATGATATATAGATACAAAATGTCGAGGAACATCGCCGTCGCGGCGGTGGCGCTCGCCGTTTTGGCGGCCGTGTGCGTGCCGCCGGCAGCGGTGGCGGCAGAGGGCCGGCGGGTGGAGGAGGGAGGAGACGGGGCGGCGCGGAGAGAGGTGTCGCTCGATGCTAGGGCCCTGGTGCTGGATGGCACGAGGAGGGTGCTGTTCGCCGGCGAGATGCATTACACCAGAAGTACCCCTGAGGTCAGTGCACGCCATTGCTCTGAGCCTCTGATGCTGTCGTTTATACTCCTGAGGTCTTGGTGTCCTGTTTCTTTGAAAAGGACCCAGAACGGGCTCGTTTCCTTTCTGAGAAACACGGTGCTCTTCACGCTTCCAATGCATCTTCTTAAGCTGTGATCAACTGCTGGTGCCTCCTCTATCTTGTCTGCAGAAAATGTTTGCTAAAGAAAAACTTCAATCTCTATTGGCAATTTATCTTTGCATAAGCGACCATAGAGGTCTAGTTGAGTATAATTCAGCGTAGTTCAAAGCACAACTACTACGGTCACTGGTCAGGGACCCTGCTCCCAGTAACCCAGCGCAGCTGCGCCAATGGCCTTCTGAACTGCGAATTGCGCACATCCCAACTGCGTCTGCGTGGCTCGGCCAGCGTCATAGCAGGCGCAGGGCAGATAAGAGCTCACTGCAAGTGTGGCTTTACAGTTGTAATTTTACAAGCCCACACAATTTCAAAACTATAAATTAGAAACTGCCTGGTGTACGAATCTCATGTTTTTCAACGGTGTACTTTCTTTTTCTGGAAAATCATCCTTGTATACTAGCGCATGGTTCAGAGGACCAAGCAATCCTGTGAATTCAGTGACATATTTCATAGCTGAATTGGCTTCAGTCATTTCAGAACCCAAATGATTTGGCTGAGAGTTTATGATAAACAAACATGTAATGTAGAACATAGGCATCTAAACTTTGGCCCTGTTTGGATCTTTAGAGTTAAACAAACATGTAATGTAGAACATGGGCATCTAAACTTTGGCCCTGTTTGGATCTTTAGAGTTCTAAAATTTGTAGTACTTTTCACAACTTTGACCACTAATTAGGGGTATTAAATAAAGACAGTTTACAAAACTACCTCCACAACCCCTATGCTAATTCGCGAGACGAATCTAATGAGGCCTTTGACCGCACGTTTAGAGGATGGTTACTGTAGCATTACTGTAGCAAATCATGGATTACTGTAGCTCATTAGATTCGTCTCGAAAAGTTACACTCATCCGTGGCTGGGTTTTGCAAATAGACCTCATTTAGTACTCCATGCAAGAAAGATTCCTTTTAGCGATAATTTTTATAACTTCATCCAAACAGGGCCTTTAAATATCATAAATGAACTTCTTGCTTCACAGAATATTTTACTATATATTGCATGCTTCTTAAGAAGTTTTCGAACTATACATGGCAGATGTGGCCAAAACTAATTGCTAAAGCTAAGGAAGGAGGCCTTGATGTGATACAGACCTACGTCTTTTGGAATGTCCATGAGCCTGTCCAAGGCCAGGTAGGCGCTCTTTCCAGTGTCATGTAAATGCCTGTCAAGACACATTGAAAATATCCATGAATGGTCAAAATACTTAGAGATGTGTATGCTGTATTATGTTGACAGTACAACTTTGAGGGAAGATATGATCTTGTAAGATTCATCAAGGAAATTCAAGCTCAAGGGCTCTATGTAAACCTCAGGATCGGTCCCTTCATAGAGGCTGAATGGAAATATGGGTATGAATGAATGAATGTAGATGTGTTCTAAAGAGTAGATCCTTACTGAATAAACAATTGCATAACATTTATGTAAAATAAAACTAGAATATTATCTCAACCTGTTCTGAACATCTTTTATTAATGCAGAGGCTTCCCATTTTGGCTACATGATGTCCCAAACATTACCTTCCGGAGCGATAATGAACCCTTTAAGGTAAGTAAGCCTGTGGTTGTGAGATTGGATTATTAAATTCAGTCACTTGTAAACTGTGGCAGGTGAAATTCAGTGTAGAGTTGTCATCTATCGTGATCCAACTGAAACACTACCAGGCAATCTCCTTTTAAGGCATTATATTGACAACTCCTATCTAATACATGCAGCAACATATGCAACGATTTGTCACAGATATAGTAAACATGATGAAACACGAAGGATTGTATTACCCACAAGGAGGTCCAATTATAATTTCTCAGGTCCGCAAAAAAATTATAAGTTCCTGGTTTTGGCATGCACATCATGTAACCACATAAATTGTATGCAGATTGAAAATGAATACCAAATGGTTGAACCTGCATTTCAGTCTAGTGGACAGCGTTATGTCAGCTGGGCAGCTGCGATGGCTGTAAATCTTCAGACAGGTGTACCATGGACTATGTGCAAGCAAAATGATGCTCCAGATCCAGTTGTCGGTATTCGCTTTCATACTATTTTCACTTCAGATGCACAATGCCAACAAAGTGTAAACCAGTCTAATAACAATTCATGATTAGATAAATACCTGCAATGGGCTCATTTGTGGAGAAACATTTGCTGGACCAAACTCAGCTAACAAGCCTGCATTGTGGACAGAAAATTGGACCTCTCGGTATCTGACCTACAATACTTTGGTTCTTCAGCCTTACTTTTTCTAACCATGATAGAATAAAATGCCTAACAGTAGGTTGTTCATACACAGCTATCTAATATATGGTAATGATACAAAATTGAGATCTCCAGAAGATATAGCCTTTGCAGTTGCATATTTTATAGCAAGGAAGAATGGAAGCTATGTGAGCTACTATATGGTATGAACTTCGCATGAAAATACCTGAACGTTTCACAGCAGGACCACTCAATACTTTCCCCATTTCCCTTCAAAAAAAATATTTTCCCCATTTCATGTTGATTATGATATGACACAGTACCATGGAGGAACAAACTTCGGGAGGTTTGCTTCTTCATATGTGACAACAAACTACTACGATGGAGCTCCTCTAGATGAATACGGTAAACCTTTACACAAAATGGAATTGAGCTAAATGTATTTGCAGAACACTATCATTCAACGGTAACCAATATATTTAACTGTATCATTTATCCAGGTTTGATATGGCAGCCAACATGGGGCCATCTGAGAGAATTGCATACTGCAGTAAAACAGTCATCAGAACCATTACTATTCGGAACATACTCCAATTTTTCATTAGGTCAAGAACAAGAGGTAAAGTGACATAAAGAAAACCTGGACGCTTTATTTCAATATATTCCAACAAGATAAGGACATAATGTATGATGTACTCCAGGCACATGTTTTTGAAACAGAATCACGATGTGTTGCTTTCTTGGTTAACTTCGATCCGCACCAGACATCGGAAGTAGTATTTCGTAATATATCTTTGCAATTGGCCCCTAAATCAATCAGCATTCTCTCAGATTGCAGGACAGTAGTTTTCGAAACAGCTAAGGTGAGTAAATCAACATACTTTGTGGCAAATCTCTCTTTTTTGGTTTTTCCCCCTGACCATTTGATAGAGGTATTTTTTTTTTCTCGATCACGCAGGAGAGCTGTGTATCATTGTATTAATTTTATAGAGGTAAATGCCATCATTTTTATTTCCCACAGGTACATGCTCAGCATGGTACAAGAACAGCACAAGAAGTACAGTCTTTAAATGACACTAATACTTGGAAGGCATTCAAGGAACCAATTCCTCAAGATGTGAATGAAACTATGTACACTGGGAACGAGCTCTTTGAACATCTAACAACTACTAAAGATGAGACTGACTATCTTTGGTACATTGTTGGGTAAGATAAACTTTCCAAAGGTCTTTACTCCAGTCATTTGACTTCGTTTACTTGTTTCAGTCAATATCTTGAATATGTATGATAATGGAAATTCACTCAAATGCAGCTATGAATATACACCAGGAGGTGATAGCCAGCTTGTGGTACTTAATGTTGAGTCACGAGCACATATATTGCATGCTTTCGTCAACAATCAATATGTAGGTAAGTATATTATTCAGTTATTGTGGCTTTCCCCCGAAGTTCTTCCAAGTATATTTGTCACCTTAAGAAAATCATACATATGTTCCAGATTACACATTTTTTCTGTTGAATTTTGCAATTGATGTGTATAATCATACTTATATTCCAGATGCATTTAATAACTAGTTTGTGTGTGTGTTTGACAAGTCTTCTCTATAACATTTTTAGGTAGAGTACATGGAAGCCATGATGGACCTGCCAATATCATTCTCAGCACGCATATTTCTTTGAAGGAAGGACCCAACACCATATCATTGCTAAGTGCTATGGTTGGATCACCGGTATAAATCATACAACCCTACTACATAGTGAGCTATAAAGAATTAAAAACGATGGAAAACAAAAAGTGGGATCAAGATGTTCTATAATGGGTTCTTCAAGCACAAACTATATGGTGCAATGCGCCAGGTGTTTCTACTTTGGTTGTATTCAAGCGACATCAACAAATGAGACAAAGATATAGTTCATTAAACTTATGAGAACACTCAGCTTACAGATTGATTTGATTGTAACATATATTGTCACGAACTGACCTTTCAATGCTACATGCGTTTGGATTACTAGCCATGCAACAAACTGACCTTTCATCTACTAACTTAAAGGACTCAGGTGCTCATATGGAAAGAAGAGTCTTCGGAATCCGGAAAGTGAGCATACAACAGGAGCAAGAACCAGAATATCTGCTCAACAATGAGCTATGGGGATACCAAGTAAGTCCAAGTCAAGTTAATATTAAGAAAATTGAGAGGCTAATGTTAGTTAGATGCTTGATACTGGTTTTTTTTTTATCAAATGAAGGTTGGCTTATTTGGGGAAAGGAATAACATCTACACACAAGAAGGATCAAACAATGTTGAATGGACAACTATCAACAATTTGACATATAGCTCGCTTACTTGGTACAAGGTATAGAAAGTACAGAACAGTTGGCTCATGATTTTTTGGCTTGTGTATACTCTATACGGCAGTAACTATACCGGTCATCATTTGTTCTGTGGCCCAGACAACATTTTCCACACCAGCAGGAAACGATGCAGTGACACTGAACCTTACTGGTATGGGAAAGGGTGAAGTATGGATCAATGGAGAGAGCATTGGACGGTATTGGGTCTCCTTCAAGGCTCCTAGCGGCAACCCTTCACAATCGCTGTAAGTAGAATTAGCTCAAACTCTCATTCACCCCTGTTGCCACTACAACTTCTCCTGCAGATAATCTTACAAGCTGCACTGGTATGCCATTCCTCAGGTATCACATCCCACGGCAATTTCTAAACCCCCAAGATAATGTTCTGGTCCTTTTTGAGGAAATGGGCGGGGACCCACAACAGATAACAGTGAACACAGTGTCCATCACAAGAGTGTGCGGCAATGTGAATGAGGTCTCTGCACCATCACTCCAGTCCCAGGATAAGGAACCAGCGGTAGATCTCTCGTGCCAGGAAGGCAAGCAAATCTCGGCAATTGAGTTTGCGAGCTATGGGAATCCTGTGGGGGGCTGTGCAAGTTATGGCATTGGAAGCTGTCATGCCGGATCATCAGAATGGGTTGTTAAACAGGTAAAGAACACAGTTATCTACATGAACCCGAATATGTCATAATGCTTTTGCCTTGTTAGATAGTATTTAACTATTTCATTCACTGTTTCAGGCTTGCGTGGGTAAGACTAGGTGCTCTATTCCCTTAACACCTGCTAAGTTTGGAGGCGATCCGTGCCCTGGAATCCAAAAATCCCTTCTAGTTGTGGCGAGTTGCAGATGATACAACACAATCATACAAGTATACAGCACAGGAAAGAAATTAGGTGAATGACAGAATCAAATCAGATCGAGGAAACTGAAATCCATACAGATAGCAATCATTCTTATTAGGCAAGAAGTTGACAAATGGAGGCGTAGTTCAGATTTCATACATTCATAGATTACATCTACCCATTGCTTTAACCTCAGTACCTCAGCATAGATATGTGCAGATTGCCAGATTTTACCCGAACAGATACATTTTCACAATTATTTTACTTTTCAACTTGTGATTCGAAATACCATGAGAAATTCGTTTCTAGCGCCCCCCATTCGATGCCCCAGTGTGCCACGCAACCGCCACCGGCAACCGCAGAACCAGAAAATTGTGGATCGACGACGGGGAAGAACCCTCGCTGGGGAGAATAGAAGGAATGAACTTACTAGAGCGGTCAATGCCGCGCCGCGAATCCGCACGACGCGCCTTTTGGCCTGCCCTAAGCAGTCTGCGGTGATCCCCCTGGGCGCACCGCAACGCCGCGCGGGGCGGCAGAACCGCAGAACCAGCGCCACCGCGATCGCCTCGCCGGCACGGGAAGGGACGAAACGTACGGGACTTTGCGCCGCTTCCGTGGTCTGCTGACTCTGCTCGGGGTTTGGCCGGGCGGCCTCGGGCAATTCAAGGCGCGGCCCGCTTCAGCCAGCCCAGGCAGCGGGGTTGATTGCGGCGGCCCACTTCTCCTTAACTTCTCCTCTTGGCGGCCCATTAATTCCCCTACAGTGCGGGCGGACAGATTGCAGCGGCCCATCTGCTACCTTGGAGTTTTGTTAGAGGACGGCCCATCAATTTGTTGGTCCCTCCACCCCTTTTCCGTCCAGGCCCATACAAAGAAAATGACTCTTTTTCGAAAAAAAGAAAGCGATTCTTTGTGTGTGTCTGATCAATTTCGTAGAGTTCCTAAAAAAAACTCACAGAATGTGTACGTCTGTTCCGGCGCTGTTTCTGCGAGTTTGTCGATCGATCTGGATACTTGCAGAGATGCTAGTTACTCTGCAAGATGGTTGATCCGGGATTGCAAACGCTCATGTAACAAGCTCACACGGTTGACTAGAGATGACTCGGCTGCCTGCCCTTGACTAGGATTGCATACTAAGCGATAGTTTAGTTGGTTAGGTTTCTTGTGGTGGACCACTCAGGTTTGAGTCTTCGATTCAGTATCGGTGTCGTATTTTTTGGATTTATTTTAGGATTTAACCGGCCCTATAAAGGTAGGATTTGCGTGTGTGTATTCATAGGGGTGAGTATACATGCGTGTGCGAGCATCTGTGTCTGTACCCGTTGGACAATTTGCACTGTTGCACAAAGTTCAGAGCGAGCTTAATTAGGAACAGACTGTTTTACTATTTGCTGAGACTGACTCCAACAGAAGAGGCAAAAGCAATTTTGCCTCTCGAGTTGGCACTGTGCACGCGTGGTAACCTCTCCAACAGATGAGGCAAAGGGGGAGGCAAATTGCCTTTGGAGGAGAGAGGGGATGCAAAATTGCATCTCCTCTCTCCTCAAAGGCATATGAGCCTCCGCCGCCGTCCGCGTCCCCTGGCTCGCCGGCGAGGAGGAGCAGTGGAGGAGGCTGCGAATCGACGACGGACGAGGTCTGCGCCATGGCCATGGCGGCCGAAAGGAGGACGCCGCGAGCTCGGGGATGCCGCCTGCGGGGAGGAGGCGGGGCTACGGCGGCGCGCGGGACGCAGGGCGAGCGGTGCGGCGCGCGGGGAGGGGCGGTGCGGCGCGCGGGGAGGGAGGGCGGAGCTCCGGCGGCCGGCGCGGGGAGATCGAGGCCCGTGCTAGCAGGGGACGAGGCGCGTCCCGGCGGGCGCGGATGGGAAGGGAGGGGCCGCCCCTGCCTCCGGCTGTGCCCCGCGCGGGGAGCGAGGCCCCTGCTCGCCTGAGAACGAGGCCCGTGCCCGCAGCGCCGGCCGGAGATGAAGGTGAGCGGGCGGAGGAGATGGATTTGCGTCGCCGTTTGCGTCCGCCTGTTGGAGATAAGATTTTTTGCGTGGCTGAGGCATCTCCTGTGCGCAATGCAAACCAACAAATGCCCCTCTCATTTTGCCTTCCATTGTTGGAGTCAGTCTGAGTTCGTTCGATATGCTTGGCGAGATCGAGTAGCATCTGACATGAGATCGAAACGTCGTCGCTAGCTAGCTAGGCGCCATGCAGGAAATAATCCGAATGCTTGGCCTTCATTCTCTATCATCCGCGGGATGGCCGGATGTATATAAAGTCCAAACGACATGTTTGGTTTGAAGCACCAATGCAACGAGCCCTACCAGAAATTTGGATAGATTATGCCCCAAACATTATCTGGCCGTTGTCGGATGCCTCCACACAATGCAATGCCCTTGGATATTTGGCCATCCATGCGGAGTTGCGGACCATGCCCATACCGGCCCGGCCAATATGTGGTCGGGTTCTGGGCCGTGAAATCCTTAGCCAATGCTTGCCAAAATAGGTGGCTCCTTTCTCCGTACGTATCTTGTCCAAATCATTCTTCTTGTATGTAAAACCTGCAACGGCCTTAGCATGTTAAGTTCACAACGATTTTTCGTTTTTCTCTACGACACCAATATGTGTGGCACTGATTAAGCCTTCTTTGTTTTAACACATGTTTGCGCTTAATATTGACCCATACATTTTGAGTTTCAAACAAGATAACAATAGCATTAATATTTTTTAGAAAAATCTATAATGTTCATTTTACCAAATAATTTGGCAACACAGCTTTTTGGCATGCAAATCACTGCATATTGGCAAGCGATCCAGCTTGAACTTAACCAAATGGAAGGCCCTTTTTTTGGCAAATTTTCTCAATCCAAACGGCCATCACTTACCAAAGATCGGTCATGCCCCCTTACCAAACATGCCCAAATTTACTGGCCATCTGCTTGATCTGCCAAAGAGCAAAGCTTGCACGCACATGTTGCCAGTTTGCCGCCGCCCCACTGGCAATCTCTCAGGGATATATATACACATACACCTACGTTGAAAGCACGTTGAAACTGCACGTGAGAGTGTACAGCCAAGTACTCCGAGATGTCGAGAAGCACGGCCGCCGTCGCGGCGGCGCTCGTCGTGCTGGCGGCGCTGCACACGTCGGCGGCGGCGGCGACCGCACAGAGCCAGCGAGGAGTGCGGAGAGAAGTCTCGTACGACGGCAGGGCCTTGATCGTGGATGGCACCAGGAGGATGCTCTTCTCCGGCGAGATGCACTACACTAGAAGCACCCCCGAGGTACTTTGATTCAATCTAGCTACGGTTTACTTGATGTCATGTCAAGAAGAGAGGGACTGAAGGAATTTCAGCCAAAGCTGTAATAAACTTTCCTGTTTTCTTTTTTCTTTTTTGGCTCACTGAGGAAAAAAGGTGACAGTTGATTCATGAGGAAATTGCTCTCATATCAGTTCTAGAGCTCTTTTTTTTTTAACCACATGGCCCACAAGACAATGTAGCCTATGCGACAGTTACAAAGGCACCTTAGCGTGATGACTTTGATCTCAACCCAGCATGCTAAGCGGGATTGACCTGCAGTCTTGCACAATGATCTGTGTTAAGATCAGTGCAGTTGAACATCTAGATTAAGAAATATAAGAAATAGAGTTGCATATACCATGAAACTTTAATGCGTCCAACTAAACTTATAGTTGTATTTCATATACCTATAACACAGCTCTATGACACCGTTGTAATCCAACTGATGATTAGAACAAACTGTGCTGATATTCTTTTACCTCTATATGATTATAAAATTCACAGATCCTTACCCACAGTTGTTTTCAGATACACAGATTCAACCTTGTCGTCTCACTACCCAATTTCAGATAAATTTAACTTTGGAATTCCAATTCTGTATGTGATTGAAGCTCTTCAAGTTAGACTACTACTTATTTATAGTATTCAAAAGATTTTATAAAGTTGCAAGCCCGCATTGTATAAAAATAGCAGAGACTATGTAGAATCCAAACCATATGTATTTGTGATTGCCTGATTGGAGTGGGCTAATAAGGTGAAAATGCACTTTATACATTGGCTGCCTCATTCAGAGTGACGAGCAAATGACTTGTAAGACACATCTTGTACCAGAATTTCGTTAAGGTTAGCGTTATTAGGCATATGCACCACACAAGTGTTTGATTTCTGAGTTCATGCGCACAAAAAGGATGCAACGTGCACAAAGGAATGGTGAAAGCCTTCAATATCATCATAATTCACAGATGAAGTAAATAGCATTTACTGGGTTCCTATACAGAGGAACTCTTATGCACTTCATCATTCAGTCCATCCATGATAAATCCTCCGAGTCTCTGTGCAAAAAAAAAATGACAGATGTGGCCAAGTCTCATCGCTAAAGCCAAGGAAGGTGGCCTCGATGTGATACAGAAGTATGTGTTTTGGAACGTCCATGAGCCTGTCAAGGGTCAGGTAAACACCCATTCCATATCGATATGGTACGGGGTACCTGTCAAAAAGCATGCAAAAATATTTTCCTAAATGAGTGGCTGAAAACTAATATGATATCATTTCATCAGTACAACTTTATGGGAAGGTATGATCTTGTGAAATTCATTAAAGAAATTCAAGCTCAAGGCCTCTACGCGAGCCTCCGGATTGGCCCATTCATAGACGCGGAATGGAAGTATGGGTATGAATGAATGAAAAACATTCCCTGCTGGCTGTTTGAATTTCTAAAACAATGTTCTGAAAAGTATATACTATTCTAGGCCTGAGGGAGCCTAGAATAGTATATCAATAAATGCTGAATCAATATATTTTGTCATGCAGAGGCCTCCCATTTTGGCTACATGATGTCCCAAACATTACCTTCCGAAGCGACAATGAACCCTTTAAGGTAAGCCTAGCCTGTTGAGATGAGATTAATAAACTCATTACCTGCAACCTGTGGCAGGTGATTTGCCATGATTCTCAAGAAAACTAATCAAGTGATTTCATATCAATGAATTCATCACAGTTAATACGGCTTTTAATGCATCGTAGTAATTACTTTTATTTGATCAATGCAGCAACATATGCAAAGATTTGCCACACAGACAGTAAACATGATGAAGCGTGAAGGACTTTATTACCCACAGGGAGGACCTATCATCATTTCTCAGGTCAGGACAGCTTGAATATATAGCTGTAGCAAAATTTGATATTTTGACAGCTCATCTAATTACATCACTTGACATGCAGATTGAGAATGAGTACCAGATGGTTGAGCCAGCATTTGGCTCAAGTGGACCACGTTACGTCCGTTGGGCAGCTGCAATGGCTGTAAGTCTCCGGACAGGTGTTCCATGGATGATGTGCAAGCAAGACGATGCTCCAGATCCAGTTGTGAGTGTCCATTCTATACTCTTTCACCTGATTTTCACATGGCTACCTGAAAAACCCAATAAACCTAACGTCAAAATTCATGGCTAGATAAATTCCTGCAACGGGCTCACTTGCGGAGAAACATTTGTAGGACCAAACTCACCTAACAAGCCTGCACTGTGGACAGAAAATTGGACATCTCGGTTTGTTAAAATGAAATTGTCGCCCCTTTTGTATTAGATCTTCTAATCCAGATGGTACAGAAATGGTCTAATGGTGGATTGTTTCTGCATCCAGCTTCCTTACATATGGCAGTGATACACAATTGAGATCTCCAGAAGATATTGCCTTTGCGGTTGCACTTTTTATAGCACGGAAGAAAGGAAGCTTTGTGAACTACTACATGGTATGTACATCCAAAAAAATACAACATTTAAAACACAATAATTGTGTAATTTTTCTGCTGATCATGATACAGTACCATGGAGGAACAAACTTCGGGAGGTTTGCTTCCTCATATGTAACCACAAGCTACTACGATGGAGCTCCTCTTGATGAATATGGTACCATAAATATTTACACATACTTCTGGACATATTAACATAATTATGCAGTAGTTCAATTAATTTATCTGCACCATTTATACAGGTTTAATATGGCAACCTACATGGGGTCATCTTAGAGAACTGCATGCAGCAGTCAAGCAGTCATCAGAACCTTTGCTATTTGGAAAGTACTCCAGTTTTTCCTTAGGTCAAGAACAAGAGGTAATATGACACCAAGAAAAACGTACATGATTTGTTTCAATGAACTACAAAATATAAACACGTAATTTATTATCTACTCCAGGCACATGTGTTTGAAACAGAATCAAAGTGTGTGACTTTCTTGGTCAATTTTGATAAGAGTAAAACGCCAAAAGTAACATTTCGCCATATATCTTTTCAACTGGCTCCTAAATCAATCAGCATTGTCGCAGATTGCAATAGAGTAGTTTATGAAACAGCCAAGGTGAGTAGCCAACATTCTGTCAGTAGCATCATATTTTTATTATATATGTATAATAGGTAAGTGCCATAAATAATTCTCATGTCTTTAATTATTTTTATCACAGATAAAGGCCCAGTACGGTTCAAGAACAGCTGAAGTAGTACAATCTCTCAGTGACATTAATACGTGGAAAGCATTCAAAGAGCCAATTCCTTTAGATGTGAAAAAGGCTATGTACACTACAAGGCAGCTGTTAGAACAACTTTCAGACACTAAAGATAAGACAGACTATCTCTGGTATACTGTCAGGTAAGAGCACCATTCCCAAAGCCTCTTTTATTCATCATTTGTGCAAAATAAATGATATGAGAAATTCGCTAAAATGCAGCCATGGATATAGACCAAATGGTGATGGCCAGCTTGTGCTTCTCAATGTTGAGTCACGAGCACATGTAATGCATGCTTTTGTCAACAACCAATATGTAGGTCAGTATCCTGTGAGATAACTGTGGGTTTTTTCCAAGCTTATTTTAGTATACTTTTATGAAAGCAAGCAATAATCATCCAACATTATGAACTAAACATGGTTACACATTCACACTGATTATATCAGTTTCTGATTATGCTATATTCATCTTCAAATTTTACAGTTGATGCTTTTATTGTTTCTAGTCACAATTCACCTTGTCTAATACTAAGTTATGCTTAATAGTTAACACTCTTCCATACTATGGTAGGGTCTGTGCATGGGAGTCATGATGAAGGTGACAATATAATTCTGAAGACGCCTATTTCTCTGAAGGAAGGACAGAACACCATATCATTGCTAAATGTTATGGTTGGATCACCGGTATAACTCATGCAACCTATTATAACTTAGCTGTAAAGAAATTATCTACTTAGCTGTAAAGAAATAAGGTATCACAAACCCGTGAAAAATTATGAAATGAATTAACAAGGTGCACAATCAATATGTTATACTTTGGGCTTTCAACCAGAAAGCATATGGTGCTAGTTTGCATTGGCGCATGCTTTACTTCATTCCTAATGTGAGAAGATTTCCAGGATTGCAACTTCACATATAATGCTGAGACTTGAATACTATGTGATTTTGAGTGACTAGAAATGCATTAGATTGAGCTTTCATCTTCTGATTTGAAGGACTCTGGTGCTCACATGGAAAGGAGAGTCTTCGGAATCAGGAAAGTGACCATACAAAAGGGAAAGCAGCCAGAACAACTGCTCAACAATAGGCTATGGGGTTACCAAGTAAATCCTAGTCAATCAGAACTAAAATAAAGAGGTAAAAGACAGATGTTTCATTTTGAGATTTTTCCATAAATGCAGGTTGGCTTATTTGGGGAGAGGAACCACATCTATAAACAAGGAGGGTCACACAGTCTAGAATGGACTACTATCAACAATATGAAATATAGTCCGCTTACTTGGTACAAGGTACAAAAAGTACAGAACAACTTGTCCGTAACCTTCTGCTAAATGTCAGCCCTTTACAATACCAAAGTAATTCCTAAAATAAGTTGTTCTATGATCCAGACAACATTTTCCACACCAGCGGGAAATGATGCAGTAGCACTGAACCTTGCTGGCATGGGTAAGGGCGAAGTGTGGATCAATGGAGAGAGCATTGGACGGTATTGGGTCTCCTTAAAGGCTCCTAGCGGCAATCCATCTCAATCGTTGTAAGTATGGTACTAGTTCCTACTCTTAGACTCAGTCCATTTCAGCACTACATTCTTCTCTTCCTTATAACCTCACAAGCTGCATGCCATTGGTACATCATTCCTCAGGTATCACATACCGCGACAATTTCTAAAACCTCAAGGAAACATTCTGGTCCTTTTTGAGGAAATGGGAGGCAACCCACGACAAATAACGGTGAACACAGTGTCTGTAAAAAATCGTGGTAATGAAGGTAAAGAAAATGACATCATAACCATTGATCAATACAGTACATTATAATATGCAGCCTTGTTACTAGTGTGTAACTATTTGTTTCACCACTTCAGGCTTGTTTGGGTAAGATTGGGTGTTCTATTCCCTCAACACCTTCCAAATTTGGAAGCGATCCATGCCCTGGAGTGCAGAAATCCCTTCTGGTAATTGGGAGTTGTAATTTATAGACTGATGCAACATATACAACACAGGAAACAGAATGACAAACTGAATTTGTTCGATTGCAAAGGCAGCTGAAAGGAGACAACAAAAGAAACGGCAGGTATTCTTAGGCAAACAATTAATACAATAGATTGAGGCATAGTTCACAGATTACATATAGCCGTGCTTTAACACGAACTAATATGTATATGCAAAATTTATGGAGAGACATTTCGTTCGTGAACTGAAATGAGATCCAATTCGTATCGAGAGTATATCATGCATCGCATCGTACCGAGTAGCGAAACGGCGAAACCCGATCGCATCGTACTGTCCCTACCAAAACCAAATACTGAAATGCGATATTATCATAGGAGAGACGCGAATCAACAAAGGGGATGGAGGAACAAACTTACAGGGCAGTCGCTGCTCCCCGGCGACTCCGCACGACAGAACGCCCTTCTCGCCCGCCCTAGCGACCTGCAGTGAGCCCCCTGGGCACGTCGGATGCCACCCCAGAGCCAGTGGCGGGGGCGCGGTGCGGCCGCCGAAGCCGCCCCGCGGCGATCGCCGTCGCTGGAGACGAGGAGGCCCACGAATTTTACCGTTTCGCCCCTCCGCACTGGGTGGTGGCGTGGTGGGCTCACAGGAGGAGATAGTTCGTTGTGGGCTAGGCCCGCGTGTGGTGGACGATCCTAGTGGCCCACATTTCGTCGAACCGCGGATCCGGAGTTTTGAATTTTTTTTATTTTTAATTCTTTTTACAATTTTGCAAAAACGGTATCTAGGCGACAGATTTTGCAATTCTGCCACCCAACCGCCGATTAAAATGGCGGTCGCCGTATGATAGGCGGCAAGGTCTAAAACCGCCGAATCAAACAGCGGATAGAAAAACCGCCGAATCAAACGGCAGTACTACAATAGATTTACTTCTTCCCTCATTTTTAAAACAAATCATAACTTTTTCATATGAACTTGAATGGAGCTAAAATTTATATGAAAATTGTAGATCTCGATGAGATCTACAACTTTACAGTTCAAACTTTTTTTATTTGAAATCATCTTCATGTTTAAATAATCCACACAATATTCATATAATGGCACGTCCCATCGTCACCACCTGGCACCTGCCTCCTCCTCGGCGTCGAGGATATAAGTGGCACGTACACTGCCTTGTGCAATAGCATTCATCATAATGAGTTCATTCATTTTGTCTTCCGTCATT
Organism: Alloteropsis semialata; assembly: GCA_004135705.1. Classification (NCBI taxonomy): domain Eukaryota; kingdom Viridiplantae; phylum Streptophyta; class Magnoliopsida; order Poales; family Poaceae; genus Alloteropsis; species Alloteropsis semialata. Next base: position 58,591,421 of record CM014272.1, on the reverse strand, counting down.
ATGTTGGCACCTAAAATTGTTTGAAATTACACTAATGATAAGACAATTCCTAACATAAAATAACACTTAACAAGTATACATGAATTTCTATGAATTTCTATAAATTCCTATAAATTTCTAGGACTTTCTATAAATTTGTATGAATTTCTATGAACTTTCTATAAACCATTTTCTATATATCATTTCCTAAAATAATTATAGGAGAAAACCTATAAAAACTTACATAATTTCCTAAACCATTTTCTATATATCATTTCCTAAAATAATTATAGAAGAAAACCTATAAGTACTTACATAATTTCGTAAACCATTTTCTATATATCATTTCCTAAAATAATTATAGGAGAAAACCTATAAAAACTTACATAATTTCCTAAACCATTTTCTATATATCATTTCCTAAAACAATTTTAGGAAAAACCAATAAGTACTTACATCATTTCCTATAAAACATTTCAATTCCTATAAGCTTATAGTAATCTATACTATAAAGAGGGAGAGATTTGATGTCAAAATCTACACAACCTTGATCCTACCCTCACCTCACTAAACACCTTTTTGGGCCCACCCGTCAGGTAGGACGAAGACGAAAGGGGGGGGGAGAACGATCTTGGGGTGGTTTCCCCGTTAAAAAGAGCGGATGCAGCCAAATTTTTTTCACCAGGCTTCTCTCTCGTACCCGCCGGGCCCACAACACCTTCCACCGTCCTCCTTCCACACCACGCATGTCGCCCCCGCCACCAATATCGTCCCTGATTTACGTCCTCTAATCACGTCCCTGATTCACGCCTCTGATTCACGCCCCTGATTCACGTCCTCTGATCACGTCCCTGATTCACGTCCTCTAATCTCGTCCCTGATTCATGTCCCTGATTCACGTCCTCTAATCACGTCCCTGATTCACGTCCTCTAATCTCGTCCCTGATTCACGTCCTCCTGCTCTCCTTCCTCGCCATGGCAAGATCACCGCCTCAGGCCTCACATCTCGTCCGCAATCTGTATCCGTCATTCACGCCTTCCTTTCAAGGCGAGTGAAGGCACCGCCATCTTCTGGGCTATAAGGCTGTTTGCACCATGGCGTGCCGGCGCATGACGAGGCTGTCGTCCAAGCGACGGAGCAACCCTGACCGCATTTTAGGGCCTGCAATGCAAGAGCTGGAAGGAGTGTAACTATAAAGAAAGGATAAGTGGCAGCTAGATCGAGCGGTGGCCATCCACTCCCTGAAACTGACCACTGGCGCCTTCAGACGATTTTTTATTTCATGAACCGGACATGCTAACGACCAGATTAGTACCGATAAAGAAAGGGGATAAGAATAGCATATCGTTAAAGTAGAGACCACTTGAAAGGGAACGGTATTTTATTGATAAAAGTTCAAATTTTGTGGTTGGTGGACTGCCGAAAGCAACGACTCCACCAACGATTGTACTCATCAGTCATCAGTAGTGATTTCTTGAAGCATGAACTGAAACATCTTAGTGTTTACCTTTTTTCCCTAAAATCTGAAAGGCTGAAACCCTGATAGTACTGAAACTGGCTCTGCAAGCATCTAATTCACGTTCCTTTCAAGGCGAGTGAAGGCACCGCCATCTTCTGGGCTATAAGGCTGTTTGCACCATGGCGTGCCGGCGCATGACGAGGCTGTCGTCCAAGCGACGGAGCAACCCTGACCCCACCTCCGCACTGCCTGTCACACGGGGCCACGTGCAGAGGCGGAGCCACTGCTTGGCCGCCGGATAGAGAAGATGAGGAAGGGAGCAGTGGCCGAGCCCGTGGAGCGCCCTGGCGCCGGCGCCGGCATCGAGCAGGAGCAGCGCGGGGTGGAGAGGAGCGAGGGGCGGCGTAGGGAAGAGTGAGGAGCGGCCGGTGTGGGGAGGGAACAGGGGGCGACGCTCCTCCGTGGCCGCCCACCGGGCTGCAAGTCAGCCGCACGCCGAGGCCGCATGCCCGATCCGCTCAAGGAAGGAGTGGATCCATACCAGCGAGGGCCCGCCTCCGCCGGAGCTGAGCTACTTCGCCGCCACCTTCTCCTCCTCTTGTGGATGAGGAAGCCAGCATGGCACGCGCAACGCTGGATGCCAGAGAGGAGGGCCCCCTGCTCCTCCGCCGGCGCCGAACGCGGGGAGGAGGGCGATGAGGCAGAGGCGTGCCGCGCCATGGCCGCCGCGCAGAGCTTGGGGAGCCCAACCACCGGAGAGGGAGCGGTGGCCGCGGCTCACCGGCGGGAGAGCAGGGCGCGCACGCAGCCGGCACGAGGGGAGAAGGAGGGCGCGCACGGATGGAAGGCAGACGGTGGCGGACGAGTCGAGGTGGCGGCCATCGGTGATGGTGGTGGCGAAGCTGACCGAAGGGGGCGCGGGCAGGGGTAGCAAGGGAGGGAAAGGGACCGGCGGAGAGAGGGAGAGCGGGAGGGGAGCGTGGGGGTGTGGGGTTCGAGTGGATAAAGGGTGAAAAAGGAGAAAAAAAGAAAAAGAAATTCTGACATGTGGATTTCACGTGTTGGTTAGTTGGTAGTTGATATAGAGGACCTCTTTGGTATAGATTCGCCCAGCTCCATGTGTTTTGAGGATGTTGACGATGGATTGTCATATGTGTTGCTTGTCACAAGGAATAATTTGCAAAAAAAATTTGTCACAAGGAATAATTAATTTAAGAAAGTTTATATCATTAGCACGAGAAACAAAAAATCAACTGTGACATGTGTAGTCAGTTCTCAGACATGAACGGGAGGGAGAGAGGAATTATGGTATGGAGTAAGCTATTATGTTATTGAATAGTTCTAATACATGTAATTATAAATTATTCGCTTTATTGGTTTTTTAAATATAGGCCTTGTTTAGTTCAGTCTAATCGATCGAATTTTCTGTAAAAAAAGTACAATGAGAAGTGTGTCCTGTGAGAGGAAGGCACGTTTTTTAATACGTTACTTTTGGTTGAATTCACTGAAGCTAAACAAGGCCACACTCTTGTCATAGGTACTATTATTTATTTTATTTTTATGAATTTAAATTTTGATTTCTAAGTTTTTTTAAAACACGTGCCTGGGCACGTGCATCTCCACTAGTTGCATAAAAAATACAACACACATCCCACACACGCATACAGCACACAGCACACAATACGCACATGCACACGCACGTACACTGCACGCGATGCTCGAGTCGCGCGGGGACGGCCGGGGCTTCGGGCGGCGCTCGCGCAGAGGGACGCCGGGGATAGGGACGGCGTCGGGGACGNGGAGGACGGCACGCGGGGGCGAGGACGGCGCGCGCGTAGGAGGAGGACGGTCAGCGAGCGTGGGCAGGACGGCCGGTGCGTGGGGAGGACGGCCGGTGCACGGGGGGAGGACAGCGCGCGGGTAGGGTGGCGCGGATGGACGAGCTCGCGGTGGCGTCGGGGTGGACGACGAGCTCACGGGGAGGACGAACTCACGTGGAGATCGGCGGCGCGGCGGGGGGAAGAACGAAGAGGAGAGGGCGGGCGTTATATATACCCGCCCCCGTCCCGGTACCAACACCCGGTACCAAAGGGATATTGGCGCCAATTTCCGTGCCAATTCCTAGACCTTAGGTACCAGGTGAATCACCCGGTACCAAGGTGATTCACAATTCCATTCCTGTCATTCCTGTTTCCTTTTTGTAATTTCTATTTCATATTTCCTATTTACCTTAGGTATATTATTTTTTTAAACTTCTTCACTATTTGGTATTTCCTATCTACCTTAGGTATACTATTTTCTTTTCACTTCTTCACTAAGTATTTAATAGTTTGTATCTTATATGTCCCCAAATTAAATATAAATAAAATAACATTTGAACATAAGTACTACATTACATCGGGATGAAAAATATAAATAAAATAATACTTGAACATAACTATTACATCTTTTACCCTAGCAAATACATATTTTTCATCCCGATGCCTTGGTTTTTTACGAGTTTCTGCCTCAAAATGCTTTCCTTTCTTTCTTAGTTGATGTTTCTCAGAAAGAAATCGACGATGACCCATATACACACACTTTCTACAATGTTTCAGATAGATGCACTCGGTGTGTTCTAGACAATATGTGCATGCTTTGTATCCCTTGTTTGACTGTCCCGACAGGTTACCAAGTGCAGGCCAATCATTGATGGTCACAAACAGTAATGCTCGTAGGTTAAATTCCTCTTGCTTGTACTCATCCCATGCCTTCACTCCATCTTTTCCCCATAACAACAATAGATCGTCAACCAGTGGCCTTAGATACACATCAATATCGTTGGCATGCTGCTTTGGCCCTTGGATTAGCACTGGCATCATAAGGAACTTCCGCTTCATGCACATCCATAGAGGAATGTTGTACATGCATAGAGTCACGGGCCAAGTACTGTGGCTATTGCTCATATCACCGAAAGGATTCATACCATCCGTACTCAAACCAAATCTTATGTTTCTTGGATCTTCTGCAAAATCTGGGAATGCTCTGTCGATTTTTCTCCATTGGGGCCCATCAGAGGGGTGTCTCAACATATTGTCTTCCCTCCGATCCTCTTTATGCCACCGCATCAATTCAGCATGCTCTTTGTGTTGACACCAGATTTTCGCACCGGATGTGCCGAGTTAGATGATGACGTGGTGAGCTGGTACTGCGCAGTGGGCCCGTTGAATGGTCAAGCAGATGGTGCCAGAGAAGGAAGCCGATGCGGGAAAGGGGTCCGATGACAAATGAAGAAAGGCGCGTCGGCTAAAAAGGGAGCGTATCAGATGTGGGGGCTATTTCCTTTTTGAAGACTTATTTAGAGTCCCATTCTATATTAGAATAGTTTACTTTATCTGCAAGTTAGTCAAGTCCAATCAGGACTCTTCATGACCAGGGTATAAATATAAACCCTTGTCCATTGTAAAAGATTCATTCACACAATCAATACAACCCGGCTTCGCGCCAAAACCCTAGGAGTAGGTTAGAGTAGATCTCGATGAACTCATTGGTGAACGGGCTGCATCAGTTCTCGATCTCCGGCTTACCAGTAAGATTGTCAACTTATCGAATTAGTATAAGCTTTGAATTGAGGCGCATCGCCCTTTCTCGTTTATGCTGTTCAACCGATTTATCTTTGGATTGTCAAGATTGGTTTAGATTCCCTGCGTCGGAGCTAGATTTCTCTTGATTATTCAGTGGTTAATCGTTTATCGAGTTGTTCTTTTAGTTTTCGGGTTTGATTTAGATTCCCTGCGTCGGAGCTAGATTTCTCTTGATTATTAGAAGGCAGCTTATGCGGTTGTTTGGAGTTGCTAGATTGATTTGGATTTGCGCCATGTGAATTAATCTGATTCTTCAACAGCTATGAGCACTGGTTTTAGTCCGATTTGAGTAATACTTATCTTACAACATCGTTCTAGGTCCGATTTATCTTTATAGCTTAATCTGGTTGTTCTTTGAGTGTCGAGTTTGATTTAGATTCCCTGCGTCGGAGCTAGATTTCTCTTGATTATTCAAAGACAGCTTTGAATATTAGAACGATTTTGTTACCGTTTTATTGCTTATTTGCTTCAATCTGATTAATTACCCGTGCGAGCATCTTGTTTAGTTGTTCTGTTGGTGAGTCAAGTTTGATCGTTTAGCTATCTGGTCCGATCATAGCTGGAGTATGTACGCTGCATCCGTCTGTGAAACCATGTCGAAACAGTTCTGGTTTGATTAGTTAGCTAGATGGTCCGATGAGATGAATCATACTGTCAACTAGGCAAGGTGGACAACGCATCGGCTCTACTTCAATTATTTAATATCTTGCTCAAAGGCATAGCCGATCTGTTAATTTTGCATCTAGATTAGCTGTGAGATTACTATCTTGTATTAGATCTGTTACATTAATCAAGGTCCGATCCTGATTGGTCCGATTCTGAGGTCCGATTCGATGTCTGATTGAGGTCTGATTATATTGGTCCGATTGATGTCATCTATGAAGTCTGATTTTGAGGTCCGATTAGCATCGGCCGATGCAAGTCCGATTGGGTCATGGCTAAATCCAACGTGCATCTGCCGTCTGGAATAGAGCCGGCACAATCAAAGAGTAATTTAACTGTTTATTCCCTTGTCAATTACAGGTCAAATTGACTGGCACGCCGCGAACCTGGACAAAGTGCAGGACCAGCACCGGAGTGAAGCAGATCTCCCTGGCCTTGTTGTGTTGCTCACTGAGGATACGATCGCCGATTTTCCACGTCAACACATTTTTGGCATGCCTGATGGGACTCGAACCCACAATCGTCTGATTAGAAGTCAGAAGTTGCTGCTAAGCTCGCTGCTGACAAACTGGCAGCTGAGAAGCTGGCGGCTGAGAAGGTGGCAGCTGAGAAAGCCAAGGCTGACAAGAACAAGGTTCCTGACGCAACTATTCCAGTTACAAAGGCCGATCTGTCTAAAGCCCAGTTAGATGCAGTTCAGGCCCAGATTGAAGCATTTGAGAAGCTCTGCCTTGGCCAATTCGGGCGTAATCGTTCAGGCCCTGTGCTCAAAGGTGCTCTTCCGGACCCAGAATTGATCAAGAAGACAACCGATGCCCGTGAGTACCATGTCAACATGACAGAGATGATTCATCAAGCTGTCCACCATGCATTGATTAACCAGTCAGGCACTTTGGTGAATTCTTTGGACAATCTCATCAAGAAGGCGGTGGATGAGACTATTTGCTTAAAGGGCCCAGTCTTTATGCCAGAGTCTGCAGGGGCATCAGGGTCAGGAAAAGGCAAAGGTACTGAAGACTGCGCCATGACCGTTGCTCCGCAAATTCCGACGACTCCACCACCTATTCAGTTGGCCAATGGTTTTCTGTTAATGGCCGATGGATCTATTGTCGGCCCGCATGGTGAGAAATATGCTAGGACTCTGAACGAAGAAGAAAAGCAACCTGCAGCTGCAAGGATACGTACAGAGATTCCTGCACATCAGCGTATGGTCGGTGATTACAATAGTTACATGACGGATATGCATCAAGCTGGTGGGATACCACTCGGAGGAGAGCAGTCCGATTGGTCACAGAAAATAGCCGAGGTGATCCAGAATCAGTTTTGTTTGAAGCGTAAAGATGAAGCGAGGTTGTATCGGCACCCGTACCCATCCTATTTTGATGCAGTGCCACTTCCTCCACGCTACAGAGTGCCAGATTTTTCCAAATTCTCTGGGCAAGACGATATGACCACAATTGAGCATGTGAGCCGATTCTTGGCTCAATGTGGTGAAGCTGCTTCTGAAGAGGGACTCAGGCTCAGATTCTTCCCTCTGTCACTATCAGGGCCGGCGTTTACTTGGTTCACGTCGTTGCCAGCAGGATCGGTCGCAGGCTGGTCCGATATGGAGAAGCAGTTCCATAAGTACTTCTTTTCTGGTCTCAATGAAATGAAGATTTCTGATTTGGTTGCTATCAGGCAGAGGAATGATGAGTCCATCAAGGAGTATGTTCAACGGTTCCATGATATCAGGAATCGGTGCTACAGCTTGAAGCTATCTGACACGCAATTGGCTGAGCTTGCATTCCAGGGTTTACTCGCGCCGATCAAGGAGAGGTTTTCTGCTCAGGAGTTTGAAACATTGGGACAGCTGGTGCAAAAGGTGTCAGCCCATGAGATCCGATACCAGGAGGCGAGGCGCACAAAGTTTTCCAAGCCAGTGTCCTATCTTTCTGATTCTGAAGAAGAGGCTGATATCAACATAGCTGAATTGACCAAATCCAAAAAGCCGGTATCGTGCCCATGGGTCAAGCAGAACCCTGAGAAATTAGGGTTTGACATAACAAAGGCCGACAAGATTTTTGACGTGTTACTCAGTGAGAAGCTTATCCAACTTTCTGCAAATCACTCTATCCCATCGGCCAAGGAGTTAAAGAAGCGCAAGTATTGCAAATGGCATAACTCAACTTCTCATGAGACGAATGAATGCAAGGTGTTCAGGAGGGAGATCCAATTGGCTATCGAATCTGGCAAGATCAAGTTCGAAGATAACAAGAAAGCCATGAAGATCGACGGTCATCCCTTTCCTAATAACTTTGTTGATTTCTCCTTTTCTATTGATATGATTGATGCTGGTGAAAAGGGAAAGTTCAAGGTGCTCACATCGGACCACGCCAAGAGTTCTGGTGCCGTTGATCCTGCAGTTCAGGTCACTGTTGAAGAGCTGCGAAGGAATCATCAAGCATTTGGGCGTGAATCTAATGCTCCTGGTGGATATCGGCCACGCGTGACTTCCCAGGTGCTGATTAACAAGTATAAAAGACAACAGGCAGCAGCCCGAGCGTGGGAAGAGCGCGAGGAACGACGACGTCAAAGGCGCGAATATCAGGCAAGGCGGTTTGATGAAGGGCTTGATGATCGGCACCGACGTGATGACAGGTCCGATGGCCGACACCGGTTTGATGACAGGTCCGACAATCGTCGTCAGTACGGCTATAGGTCCGATTGGCATATGGACATGCGTCAAACTTATGAGCAGTACGATCAAGATGATGGTCACTGGAGATGTCCTTTCTTCGTATTCTGCTGGAACAAAAAGCTTGGATTGCCGTCCAAAGTAGATTGTCCTGAATGCAGCTTCCAGTATGAAGAATACAGAGTTTCTAAGAGAAGTCGACGATCAGTTCATGAACGGATCGGCGTCAAGATTGATGATCGTCATCAAGGAGATGAAGGCTGGGTTGATACTCATGGCCGTAAAAATAATGGAGACCAGGTTGATGCTCGTGGCCCTGAAAAAATGGAAGAGAAGGCTCCAGTTCAAGATCGGATTAGAGAACCTCAAATGAAGCCTGGACAGTGGTGCCCATCAGGGATTTCTAGGTCCAAAAGGAGACGTGTTCAGTGGTTGCGCCATCGTGAGCAGATTCAGGAGCAAGAGTTAGCCAAAGAGAAGAAAACTTGGCGCGTCAAGATGGCCAATGACGATGAAGCAAGCGCATCGGCCCCGATAAACATGGTTTTGATGTTGCCTTTTGATTTTGCTGCTCCTGATGTACAGGATGATGATGAGATTGATTATGAATTAGAAGAAGCCGCCGCATGCTTAGTTCTTGATTCAGAGAAGGCCGTCTTTGAGAAGCCAAATGCGAATGGATATCGGCATCTGAAGCCTCTGTACATCAAGGGATACGTTGATGGAAACCGATGACCAAGATGCTGGTTGATGGGGGAGCTGCTGTCAATCTCATGCCCTATTCCACATTCCGCAAGTTGGGTAAGGGGATTGATGATCTGATCAAGACAAATATGACGCTCAAGGATTTGGCGGTAACGTTTCAGAGCCTCGGGGGGCAATTCATGTAGAGTTGACCATCGGCAGCAAGACATTGCCAACCACTTTCTTTGTGATTGATGGACAGGGTTCCTATAGCATGCTTCTCGGGCGAGATTGGATTCATGCCAACTGCTGTGTCCCATCCACAATGCACCAATGCTTGATTCAGTGGCAAGGCAACAATGTGGAGATTGTCCCAGCTGATGATTCGGTTAGCATTGCAACAGCCGAGTCAACGATTTGGGAGTTTGAAGGGATTGAATGCCTGTCAAGTAAAGCATGGGATGGCGATTTCCTCAAGGTGTCTGATCAAGGACTACAGCCGATCCAAGCAGTCGGCTCTGAGACTTTATTTTAAATGGCCGATTGTATTGAGGATTTTGAAGACCGAAGTGAATTCGGTAAGTTAGGGTTCGGATTTACGTCGGCCGACGAATTAGAAGAGATAGACATAGGATCTGGTGATAGACCAAGGCCGACGTATATCAGTGCTAAGTTGGATCCCGAGTATAAACAAGAATTAATAAAACTTTTGAAAGAGTATTCTGATTGTTTTGCTTGGGAATATTATGAAATGCCAGGTTTAAGCCGTGATATTGTTGAGCATCGGCTGCCCATCAAACCAGGATATCGGCCGCACAAGCAGTACGCAAGGAAGTTCAAGGCTGAGATGTATGAACCAATTAAGGCCGAAATAACGAAGCTATTTGAAGCTAAGTTTATCAGGCTATGTCGGTATGCTAAGTGGGTATCAAATATAGTTCCTGTTTACAAGAAAAATAGAAAACTGCGTGTTTGCATTGATTACAGGAACTTGAACAAGGCGACCCCAAAAGATGAATATCCAATGCCGGTGGCCGATATGCTTGTTGACGCAGCATCTGGCCATAAGATGATGAGTTTCTTGGATGGGAATGCTGGTTACAATCAGATTCTTATGGCGGAAGAAGATATTCCCAAGACTGCGTTCCAATGTCCAGGTGCCCTCGGTTTATTCGAATGGGTTGTTATGACTTTTGGTTTAAAGAATGCCGGTGCTACTTATCAACGTGCTATGAATTATATTTTTCATAAGTTGATCGGCAGGATAGTTGAAATCTATATTGATGATGTGGTGGTCAAGTCAAGAGGCTATCAGGAGCATTTGGCCGATTTGAAGGAAACGCTGGAGTGCACAAGGCAACATGGATTGAAGATGAACCCGCTCAAGTGCGCTTTTGGCGTATCGGCCGGTCAATTTCTCGGTTTCCTGGTTCATGAGAGGGGAATCGAGGTGAATGATCGGAACCGTAAAGTTATTGATAATACTGAGCCTCCAGTAAACAAAAAGCAATTGCAGAGTTTGATTGGAAAGATCAATTTCCTGAGGAGGTTTATATCAAATCTGTCGGTCCGATTAGAAGCGTTTACTCCTTTGCTAAAGTTGAAGGATGGAGAAGAATTGGTGTGGGAACCTCAGCATCAAAAGGCGCTGGATGAAATCAAGCAATATTTAGCGTATCCGCCAGTTCTTATTCCGCCACAAGAGGGTAAGCCGTTCAAGCTTTATTTATCGGCTTTTAGTCATGCAATCGGCTCTGTTTTAATCCAAGAAGTTGATGGGAAAGAGCGAGTCATATTTTATTTAAGCCGAAGATTGCTGGATCCTGAGACTCGGTATTCATATGTGGAAAAGCTTTGCCTTTGTCTATATTTTTCTTGTACAAAATTGAGGCATTATTTGTTATCGGCCGAATGCACTGTGGTCTGCAAGGAGGATGTAATCAAATACATGTTGTCGATGCCAATCATGAAGGGGAGAGTTGGCAAATGGGTGTTTGCTTTGACAGAGTATGATCTTGGGTACGAATCGGCCAAAGCAGTTAAAGGGCAGATAATGGCTGATTTGGTTGCTGATCATTGTGGATTCAATATTGAAGCTGTTGAGCAGTGTACCATGGAGGTTGATATGACTGGTCCGATAAAAACAGAGGCCGATGTGGTTGACGCAGTTCCTTGGACTATGTTCTTTGATGGTTCGTCTTGCAATGATGGTTGTGGAATCGGCCTGATTATTATTTCGCCTCGGGGGCAAGGTTTGAGTTTGCTTATCCAATTGAAAAATGCACAAATAATCAGACGGAATATGAAGCATTGATGAAAGGTCTCCGGATTCTCAAAGAAATCGGCGCCCAATTTGTTGAGGTATTTGGAGATTCTTTGTTGATTATTAATCAGTTGCTCGGCAAGTATAATTGCAAGATGGATGCTTTGTTGCCTTACTTTGAAAAATGCCGAGGTTTGATTGACCAATTTTCCTTGGTAACTCTTGAGCATATTCCGAGACATCATAATGAAGAGGCAAATCAGCTGGCGCAGAAAGTGTCTGGCTATCATCCTACGTCCGATGTGATGATACATGAGATACCGGAAGGAGATTGGAGAAAAGAAATTGTCGAATATTTGAAAAATCCTTCTGCCAAAGCATCCAGAAAGCTGCGCTACAAGTCAGTCAAGCATGTTTTGGTTGAAGGAATAATTTATTTTCGATCGATTGATGGAGTCCTATTGAAATGCATGGGACCTGAAGAAGCCAAAGTCTTGATGGGAGAAATTCATGAAGGTGTTTGTGGGGCTCATCAATCGGCGTTCAAGATGAAGTGGATGATCAGGAAGAACAGATATTATTGGCCGACGATTTTGGAAGATTGCTTTGAATATTATAGAGGATGTCAGGAGTGTCAGAGATATGAAAATATTCAGAGAGCTCCAGCATCGGCCATGAACCCTGTCATCAAGCCATGGCCGTTTAGGGGTTGGGGAATTGACCTGATCGGCCAGATTTTTCCACATTCAAGCAAGGGACATAAATTCATATTAGTAGCAACAGATTATTTCACCAAATGGGTTGAAGCTATTCCTTTGAAGGAGGTGAAGTCCCAGAATATTATTGATTTCGTTAGAGAGCATATTGTCTACCGATTTGGAATTCCGCAGACGATCACGACAGATCAAGGTACGATGTTTGCATCTGACGAGTTCAAAAATTTTGCTACTGATATGGGTATCAAGCTCCTCAATTCATCGCCATACTACGCACAAGCCAACGGTCAAGCTGAAGCTTCCAATAAAAGTTTGATCAAGTTGATTGATAGGAAGATCGAGTAATACCCAAGAAAATGGCATATTGTACTTCCTGAAGCTCTTTGGGCATATCGAATGGCTTGTCATGGATCGATCAAGGTTTCTCTGTATGAACTAGTTTATGGACATGAAGCCGTTCTTCCATGGGAAATTCGTACTGGGTCAAGACGCATCGAACTTCAGGATAAGTTGAAGGCCGGCGAGTACATAAAACTCATGAATAGTGAGTCCGATGACTTGGCTGTTCGTCGGTTGCGCGCTCTGGAGAGCATCGAATCTAACAAGCTCAGAGTTGCGAGGCATTACGACAAGAAAGTTAAGGGAAAAGAATTCAAAGAAGGTGATCTCGTGTGGAAAGTTATTCTGCCGATTGGTTCTAAGGATCCCAGATACGGCAAGTGGTCACCGAACTGGGAGGGGCCCTATCGAGTCGTCCGATGTGTTCCTGGCAATGCTTATATTCTACAGACGCTTGAAGGAGAAACATTTCCTAAGGTATTGAACGGGAAATATTTGAAGAAGTACTACCCTAGTATTTGGGTAAATTCGTAAAGCCGATGCTGCGCGTCAGGTTTGAAGCCGATGGAGACATCGCCTCAAGAACAAAATATGAAAGCCGATGCGACATGCATCGCCTTAAGGGCTATATGCAACAAAAGAAAAGTATATTACATCGTCAAGCCGCTCGATGGCGGAGCAGGTTACCAGTGTATCAGACCGCTTGGTAGCGGGTCAGACAAGTTTGAAAAATTGTTCAGGGCTGCAAATATCTAACTATGAAGTCAAGGGTGGCCTGTCGGATCTTGTCTACATCTGCGATGATCCTGGCGTCGGCTTCCGCATCCCCTTCTACAGGCTTGATCGATTTATGGATCTCTTTGGCGGCCTTGATATGAGTCTTGTAATCTTCTTCGGCCTTTGCCTTCAGAGTTGGGAGGTCATCAAGTTCTTTTGTCTTAGCCTGGATGCTTGATCGGACTTGGATGAGTTCTTGTTCTAGTGCTTGTTCCCTGGCTCGCAGATTTTCAAGATCTAAGTTGATGGAAGCAGGGAGCGCCGATAACTCTTCGATCAGTTTTGTCGATTCTGCAGCTTGAGCTCGTTTTTCATCTCTGGCCTTGATCAGGTCTTGCTGGGAGGTCCGATTCGTGATCCGGCGGCTGGCTTGCATCACTGGGAAGGAATGACCCTCTATATAGGCCGCCGGTATCAATGCCTCCTCCAAGTCCAATGGAAGCTGACCTCGCAGAGTCTTGACGATCTAACGAATCGGCTCTGCATCCTGGACGAGATCGACGATATTTTGATGAAGGAATGCGGATATGTCAAGCAGCTTTGCCTTCACCTCGTCAGACAGCAAGCCTGGCCCAGAATTGATTTCTTCTTCTCCTATTACCGGCCGATCAAAGTTAATTGATGTGGTCTGGCTGGATTGGGGAGTATCTTGAGCCTGTGAACAAGGAAATGGTCAGATACGATATCAAAAGAAGCCGATATGAGTGTGTCAAGCTAGGGTACTTACTTGCTTCCAGGCCGATTCCTGCTCAGGTCCAGGTTGGGAGATTTCGATGTTGCCGCCTTGGATTTCTCTTTGTGCAATCTTCAGATCCGTCAAGACATGCTGAATGATTTGCTCAAGCTAGTTATTAGCTGTTAAAGAGATCGGTTGATGATTACCGTTGCATCTGTAGAGTCGCTTGATCGAACCTGTTGGAGAGATACTGGACATTCTTCTTGAAGCCCTTGGCCTGTTTGTGCTGGTTCTTCTTGAGGTAGCGGGCTTGATTGATGAGGCGAACCAGTTATGGTCCTCTTAGATGAAGGCGAATGAACCGATTGTGCCTGGACGGGGCTTGATTGCATTTGGATTGGGCTTGATGATCTCTGTGGGTCCGATCCTGAAGCCTCCTTAGCCGATGAGCTTGAAAGCGTTGTCGGGCTTGGTTGATGCGAAGATTGTCTGACGATCTGGGTCTGTAAAAGGAGGGTTAATTTTGATAAAGAAAGTAGTGGAGTTTGATGAATATTAAACTTACCAGAGCAATCTTCTGGCGCTTGAGAGTTTTGGAGGACGTCGGCTTCTTCCTTTTCCTGCTGTCACTAAGAACCGACAAGAGCTTGCCGATGGTGGGGGAATCGCAGCCGATCCACGGATCTAGCGAGATGTTGCTGTAGACGACTTGCTTCTCGGATCGAGTCACCGATGGAGGAGAGCGATCGACATCCTGACAAAAAGAGAGATTGTTTGATAAGCTGAAATAATGCAAAGGAAAGAAGCAAATTCACGGATATTACCTCTGGTTTACCGTTGAAGGTAGGGTGCAGCTTCCGGACATAAGTCTTGCAGGCGATGCAGAATAGATGTTGACGCCATTCGGCCCACCATGTATTGAAAGTCCGATGAGCTACAAGGCCGATTGCAAAAGTATCCAAATTTGTTTGGTCAAGGGGAGGCTCGAGATTGAGGAGACGATCCCACTCAACACTTGTATCAATCTTTCCCCTTGGATAGATTTGATCGGCCAGGACCAAGTGAGGGGGAAGTTGGCCGATGCCAAACTGACAGGCGGCCAGATTTGGATGATAGTACTCATAGGTCGATTGCCCTTGCTTGCTCAGGCTAAGGCCGATTGGGAGGAATTGGGCATTAATACAAGTCTGGAAGATGGCAAGGGCTTCTGAATCTGCCTCCACAATCATGCCGAGCTTGAATTTATAGGGCAGCTCGTATTCGTCAGCATCCTCATACAAGAACCAGAGCGCCTTGTCGTCGGCAATGCCTCTGTAAAGGAGTGCGAGGTACTTGGACGATTCTTTGGCCGACAACTTATCGGCGGGGAAACCCATGGCAGCTTCACCAAACGAAGTGCATCGGTGCAAGGTGATCTCTTCTGATTCAGGTCTGCTCTCTGGGAACTTATGTCTCCGGATATTTACTTTGAGGACCTTGCTCAAATGTAGCATCAACCACATCTGGATGAACCACCATGGCCCGCCGAGATTGGTAATAGGCGATCCGGTCCTCAGGTGCCGGGCAACTTGATGGAGCAAGTTGTACACTGACCCCAAGAGATATTGGCCGAGGTTGATGATATTATTACCCGCCAACAACTCGGCCAAGTGCTGATAATTTGCCGTCGGACCGAGTGTAGTGCCGCAGAAGAAGAATCTATCCAGCCACATATTCAGGAAGGCTGCGTGTTCACGGTCGGTGACAGGTCCGGTCCGATGATTGCTATTCATATATCCTGTCCAGCCACCAGAATTCTTGGTCTTGAAGTGATGTGTGAGTTTGATATCGAGCCTAAGGGGGCGCTTATTGCTGGTGACATTGAGGCCAAGGAGCATGACCATGTCGAGCAGTGTTGGGGTCATCAGACCATGACCGAAGAGGAAGGCATTCAGTGCATCGGACTAGAAGTGTGATGCGGCGATCAGGAGGTTCTCGTTCTTGATGATGGGTCCGATGCTGAGGCCGATGCATTGAGCAATGTCTAATTTGTCCCAGATTGCAGACTTGGAGGCCGATACTCTCAGATACCAGTCCTTCCATCCGGGGAGAACTGTCGGCCACGAGCGGAAAGCATTCTTCCAGTCATCGATATCAAATCCCGAGGTCTTGAATGGAATTCGGAGAGTTTCCAGATTGATAAACTCGGTGGGGTCCAGATCTCCCATTGGACCAAGGAAATAAAGCCCTCGGACATCATTTGTTGGGATTAGGGTTTGGGCACGAATGGCCTAAAGGGTAAAAATGCGAAATAAAAACGAGTTTGAAAAGCCGGATCTCAGAATACGAAAATGAGTTCGGATTCAGTGAAATACCTCCGGGATTGGATGGCGCGCTTCTCCTACTAATGATCCTGCGGGCGCCGAGGAAGAGCCTGAGGCGAAGAGAGGCGGTGAAGAAGGGGCTGAGGAGCTCGCTGCAGCCGCCATTGTCGAGGTCGTGGCCGCCGCCATTGTCGAGGTCGTGGCTGCTGCCATGGTGGAGAGCGCTGCCGCTGATGAACTTGCCGGAGCGGAGGCGGAAATAGATGCGGATGTAGAAGACTGAAGGGCACCCATGGAGGATGATTCGGCCATTTGAGCGGATTTTGGTTTGGGCTTGAATGAATACGAATGGTCGCTCGGAAGAGAGAAGGAAGAAGATGAGCAGTGCGGGTGCTTGGCGAAGAAGGAGGAGTGAACAGTGTGGCCGCCGGCGGGGGTTTTTATAAGGAGAAAACGGCTGTGGCCCAAGAATCGAGGAACTGCATAGTGCAAGGATGGGAAGTTTCGGCATGAAAATCGGTGAAGGAGTTATGATGACAGATACGAATTTTGGAATAAAAGATATTTTATCCCAAAATTGGGGGCATGTGTTGACACCAGATTTTCGCACCGGATGTGCTGAGTCAGATGATGACGTGGTGAGCTGGTACTGCGCAGTGGGCCCGTTGAATGGTCAAGCAGATGGTGCCAGAGAAGGAAGCCGATGCGGGAAAGGGGTCCGATGACAAATGAAGAAAGGCGCGTCGGCTAAAAAGGGAGCGTATCAGATGTAGGGGCTATTTCCTTTTTGAAGACTTATTTAGAGTCCCATTCTATATTAGAATAGTTTACTTTATCTGCAAGTTAGTCAAGTCCGATCAGGACTCTTCATGACCAGGGTATAAATATAAACTCTCGTCCATTGTAAAAGATTCATTCACACAATCAATACAACCCGGCTTCACGCCAAAACCCTAGGAGTAGGTTAGAGTAGATCTCGACGAACTCATTGGTGAACGGGCTGCATCAGTTCTCGATCTCCGGCTTACCAGTAAGATTTTCAACTTATCGAATTAGTATAAGCTTTGAATTGAGGCGCATCGCCCTTTCTCGTTTATGCTGTTCAACCGATTTATCTTTGAATTGTCAAGATTGGTTTGGATTCCCTGCGTCGGAGCTAGATTTCTCTTGATTATTCAGTGGTTAATCGCTTATCGAGTTATTCTTTTAGTTTTCGGGTTTGATTTAGATTCCCTGCGTCAGAGCTAGATTTCTCTTGATTATTAGAAGGCAGCTTATGCGGTTGTTTGGAGTTGATAGATTGATTTAGATCTGCGTCATGTGAATTAATCTGATTCTTCAACAGCTATGAGCACTGGTTTTAGTCCGATTTGAGTAATACTTATCTTACAACATCGTTCTAGGTCCGATTTATCTTTATAGCTTAATCTGGTTGTTCTTTGAGTGTCGAGTTTGATTTAGATTCCCTACGTCGGAGTTAGATTTCTCTTGATTATTCAAAGACAGCTTTGAATATTAGAACGATTTTGTTACCGTTTTATTGCTTATTTGCTTCAATCTGATTAATTACCCGTGCGAGCATCTTGTTTAGTTGTTCTGTTGGTGAGTCAAGTTTGATCGTTTAGCTATCTGGTCCGATCATAGCTGGAGTATGTGCGCTGCATCCATCTGTGAAACCGTGTCGAAACAGTTCTGGTTTGATTGGTTAGCTAGATGGTCCGATGAGATGAATCATACTGTCAACTAGGCAAGGTGGACAACGCATCGGCTCTACTTCAATTATTTAATATCTTGCTCAAAGGCATAGCCGATCTGTTAATTTTGCATCTAGATTAGCTGTGAGATTACTATCTTGTATTAGATCTGTTACATTAATCAAGGTCCGATCCTAATTGGTCCGATTCTGAGGTCCGATTCGATGTCTGATTGAGGTCTGATTATATTGGTCCGATTGATGTCATCTATGAAGTCCGATTTTGAGGTCCGATTAGCATCGGCCGATGCAAGTCCGATTGGGTCATGGCTAAATCCAACATGCATCTGCCGTCTGGAATAGAGCCGGCACAATCAAAGAGTAATTTAACTGTTTATTCCCTTGTCAATTACAGGTCAAATTGACTGGCACGCCGCGAACCT
>CM014272.1:58549530-58572125 GCA_004135705.1 Alloteropsis semialata | reverse complement strand
GATCAAGGTTTCTCCGTATGAACTAGTTTATGGACATAAAGCCGTTCTTCCATGGGAAATTCGTACTGGGTCAAGACGCATCGAACTTCAGGATAAGTTGAAGGCCGGCGAGTACATGAAACTCATGAATAGTGAGTCCGATGACTTGGCTGTTCGTCGGCTGCGCGCTCTGGAGAGCATCGAATCTAACAAGCTCAGAGTTGCGAGGCATTACGACAAGAAAGTTAAGGGAAAAGAATTCAAAGAAGGTGATCTCGTGTGGAAAGTTATTCTGCCGATTGGTTCTAAGGATCCCAGATACGGCAAGTGGTCACCGAACTGGGAGGGGCCCTATCGAGTCGTCCGATGTGTTCCTGGCAATGCTTATATTCTACAGACGCTTGAAGGAGAAACATTTCTAAGGCATTGAACGGGAAATATTTGAAGAAGTACTACCCTAGTATTTGGGTAAATTCGTAAAGCCGATGCTGCGCGTCAGGTTTGGAAGCCGATGGAGACATCGCCTCAAGAACAAATTATGAAAGCCGATGCGGCATGCATCGCCTTAAGGGCTATATGCAACAAAAGAAAAGTATATTACATCATCAAGCCGCTCGATGGCGGAGCAGGTTACCAGTGTATCAGACCGCTTGGTAGCGGGTCAGACAAGTTTGAAAAACTGTTCAGGGCTGCAAATATCTGACTATGAAGTCAAGGGTGGCCTGTCGGATCTTATCTACATCTGCGATGATCCTGGCGTCGGCTTCCGCATCCCCTTCTACAGGCTTGATCGATTTATGGATCTCTTTGGCGGCCTTGATATGAGTCTTGTAATCTTCTTCGGCCTTCGCCTTCAGAGCTGGGAGGTCATCAAGTTCTTTTGCCTTAGCCTGGATGCTTGATCGGACTTGGATGAGTTCTTGTTCTAGCGCTTGTTCCCTGGCTCGCAGATTTTCAAGTTCTAAGTTGATGGAAGCAGGGAGCGCCGATAACTCTTCGATCAGTTTTGTCGATTCTGCAGCTTGAGCTCGTTTTTCATCTCTGGCCTTGATCAGATCTTGCTGGGAGGTCCGATTCATGATCCGGCGGCTGGCTGCATCACTGGGAAGGAATGACCCTCTATATAGGCCGCCGGTATCAATGCCTCCTCCAAGTCCAATGGAAGATGACCTCGCAGAGTCTTGACGATCTAACGAATCGGCTCTGCATCCTGGACGAGATCGACGATATTTTGATGAAGGAATGCGGATATGTCAAGCAGCTTCGCCTTCACCTCGTCAGACAGCAAGCCTGGCCCAGAATTGATTTCTTCTTCTCCTATTACCGGCCGATCAAAGTTAATTGATGTGGTCTGGCTGGATTGGGGAGTATCTTGAGCCTGTGAACAAGGAAATGGTCAGATACGATATCAAAAGAAGCCGATATGAGTGTGTCAAGCTAGGGTACTTACTTGCTTCCAGGCCGATTCCTGCTCAGGTCCAGGTTGGGAGATTTCGATGTTGCCGCCTTGGATTTCTCTTTGTGCAATCTTCAGATCCGTCAAGACATGCTGAATGATTTGCTCAAGCTAGTTATTAGCTGTTAAAGAGATCGGTTGATGATTACCGTTGCATCTGTAGAGTCGCTTGATCGAACCTGTTGGAGAGATACTGGACATTCTTCTTGAAGCCCTTGGCCTGTTTGTGCTGGTTCTTCTTGAGGTAACAGGCTTGATTGATGAGGCGAACCAGTTATGGTCCTCTTAGATGAAGGCGAATGAACCGATTGTGCCTGGACGGGGCTTGATTGCATTTGGATTGGGCTTGATGATCTCTGTGGGTCCGATCCTGAAGCCTCCTTAGCCGATGAGCTTGAAAGCGTTGTCGGGCTTGGCTGATGCGAAGATTGTCTGACGATCTGGGTCTGTAAAAGGAGGGTTAATTTTGATAAAGAAAGTAGTGGAGTTTGATGAATATTAAACTTACCAGAGCAATCTTCTGGCGCTTGAGAGTTTTGGAGGACGTCGGCTTCTTCCTTTTCCTGCTGTCACTAAGAACCGACAAGAGCTTGCCGATGGTGGGGGAATCGCAGCCGATCCACGGATCTGGCGAGATGTTGCTGTAGACGACTTGCTTCTCGGATCGAGTCACCGATGGAGGAGAGCGATCGACATCCTGACAAAAAGAGAGATTGTTTGATAAGCTGAAATAATGCAAAGGAAAGAAGCAAATTCACGGATATTACCTCTGGTTTACCCTTGAAGGTGGGGTGCAGCTTCCGGACATAAGTCTTGCAGGCGATGCAGAATAGATGTTGACGCCATTCGGCCCACCATGTATTGAAAGTCCGATGAGCTACAAGGCCGATTGCAAAAGTATCTAAGTTTGTTTGGTCAAGGGGAGGCTCGAGATTGAGGAGACGATCCCACTCAACACTTGTATCAATCTTTCCCCTTGGATAGATTTGATCGGCCAGGACCAAGTGAGGGGGAAGTTGGCCGATGCCAAACTGACGGGCGGCCAGATTTGGATGATAGTACTCATAGGTCGATTGCCCTTGCTTGCTCAGGTTAAGGCCGATTGGGAGGAATTGGGCATTAATACAAGTCTGGAAGATGGCAAGGGCTTCTGAATCTGCCTTCACAATCATGCCGAGCTTGAATTTATAGGGCAGCTCATATTCGTCAGCATCCTCATACAAGAACCAGAGCGCCTTGTCGTCGGCAATGCCTCTGTAGAGGAGTGCGAGGTACTTGGACGATTCTTTGGCCGACAACTTATCGGCGGGGAAACCCATGGCAGCTTCACCAAACGAAGTGCATCGGTGCAAGGTGACCTCTTCTGATTCAGGTCTGCTCTTTGGGAACTTATGTCTCCGAATATTTACTTTGAGGACCTTGCTCAAATGTAGCATCAACCACATCTGGATGAACCACCATGGCCCGCCGAGATTGGTAATAGGCGATCCGGTCCTCAGGTGCCGGGCAACTTGATGGAGCAAGTTGTACACTGACCCCAAGAGATATTGGCCGAGGTTGATGATATTATTACCCGCCAACAACTCGGCCAAGTGCTGATAATTTGCCGTCGGACCGAGTGTAGTGCCGCAGAAGAAGAATCTATCCAGCCATATATTCAGGAAGGCTGCGTGTTCGCGGTCGGTGACAGGTCCGGTCCGATGATTGCTATTCATATATCCTGTCCAGCCACCAGAATTCTTGGTCTTGAAGTGATGTGTGAGTTTGATATCGAGCCTAAGGGGGCGCTTATTGCTGGTGACATTGAGGCCAAGGAGCATGACCATGTCGAGCAGTGTTGGGGTCATCGGACCATGACCGAAGAGGAAGGCGTTCAGTGCATCGGACCAGAAGTGTGATGCGGCGATCAGGAGGTTCTCGTTCTTGATGATGGGTCCGATGCTGAGGCCGATGCATTGAGCAATGTCTAATTTGTCCCAGATTGCAGACTTGGAGGCCGATACTCTCAGATACCAGTCCTTCCATCCGGGGAGAACTGTCGGCCACGAGCGGAAAGCATTCTTCCAGTCATCGATATCAAATCCCGAGGTCTTGAATGGAATTCGGAGAGTTTCCAGATTGATAAACTCGGTGGGGTCCAGATCTCCCATTGGACCAAGGAAATAAAGCCCTCGGACATCATTTGCGGGGATTAGGGTTTGGGCACGAATGGCCTAAAGGGTAAAAATGCGAAATAAAAACGAGTTTGAAAAGCCGGATCTCAGAATACGAAAATGAGTTCGGATTCAGTGAAATACCTCCGGGATTGGATGGCGCGCTTCTCCTACTAATGATCCTGCGGGCGCCGAGGAAGAGCCTGAGGCGAAGAGAGGCGGTGAAGAAGGGGCTGAGGAGCTCGCTGCAGCCGCCATTGTCGAGGTCGTGGCCGCCGCCATTGTCGAGCTCGCTGCTGCCGCCATTGTCGAGGTCGTGGCCGCCGCCATTGTCGAGGTCGTGGCTGCTGCCATGGTGGAGAGCGCTGCCGCTGATGAACTTGCCGGAGCGGAGGCGGAAATAGATGCGGATGTAGAAGACTGAAGGGCACCCATGGAGGATGATTCGGCCATTTGAGCGGATTTTGGCTTGGGCTTGAATGAATACGAATGGTCGCTCGGAAGAGAGAAGGAAGAAGATGAGCAGTGCGGGTGCTTGGCGAAGAAGGAGGAGTGAACAGTGTGGCCGCCGGCGGGGGTTTTTATAAGGAGAAAACGGCTGTGGCACGAGAATCGAGGAACTGCATAGTGCAAGGATGGGAAGTCTCGGCACGAAAATCGGTGAAGGAGTTATGATGACAGATACGAATTTTGAATAAAAGATATTTTATCCCAAAATTGGGGGGCATGTGTTGACACCAGATTTTCGCACCGGATGTGCTGAGTCAGATGATGACGTGGTGAGCTGGTACTGCGCAGTGGGCCCGTTGAATGGTCAAGCAGATGGTGCCAGAGAAGGAAGCCGATGCGGGAAAGGGGTCCGATGACAATGAAGAAAGGCGCGCCGGCTAAAAAGGGAGCGTATCAGATGTGGGGGCTATTTCCTTTTTGAAGACTTATTTAGAGTCCCATTCTATATTAGAATAGTTTACTTTATCTGCAAGTTAGTCAAGTCCGATCAGGACTCTTCATGACCAGGGTATAAATATAAACCCTTGTCCATTGTAAAAGATTCATTCACACAATCAATACAACCCGGCTTCACGCCAAAACCCTAGGAGTAGGTTAGAGTAGATCTCGACGAACTCATTGGTGAACGGGCTGCATCAGTTCTCGATCTCCGGCTTACCAGTAAGATTTTCAACTTATCGAATTAGTATAAGCTTTGAATTGAGGCGCATCGCCCTTTCTCGTTTATGCTGTTCAACCGATTTATCTTTGAATTGTCAAGATTGGTTTAGATTCCCTGCGTCGGAGCTAGATTTCTCTTGATTATTCAGTGGTTAATCGCTTATCGAGTTATTCTTTTAGTTTTCGGGTTTGATTTAGATTCCCTGCGTCAGAGCTAGATTTCTCTTGATTATTAGAAGGCAGCTTATGCGGTTGTTTGGAGTTGATAGATTGATTTAGATCAGTGTCATGTGAATTAATCTGATTCTTCAACAGCTATGAGCACTGGTTTTAGTCCGATTTGAGTCATACTTATCTTACAACATCGTTCTAGGTCTGATTTATCTTTATAGCTTAATCTGGTTGTTCTTTGAGTGTCGAGTTTGATTTAGATTCCCTGCGTCGGAGTTAGATTTCTCTTGATTATTCAAAGACAGCTTTGAATATTAGAACGATTTTGTTACCGTTTTATTGCTTATTTGCTTCAATCTGATTAATTACCCGTGTGAGCATCTTGTTTAGTTGTTCTGTTGGTGAGTCAAGTTTGATCGTTTAGCTATCTGGTCCGATCATAGCTGGAGTATGTGCGCTGCATCCATCTGTGAAACCGTGTCGAAACAGTTCTGGTTTGATTGGTTAGCTAGATGGTCCGATGAGATGAATCATACTGTCAACTAGGCAAGGTGGACAACGCATCGGCTCTACTTCAATTATTTAATATCTTGCTCAAAGGCATAGCCGATCTGTTAATTTTGCATCTAGATTAGCTGTGAGATTACTATCTTGTATTAGATCTGTTACATTAATCAAGGTCCGATCCTGATTGGTCCGATTCTGAGGTCCGATTCGATGTCTGATTGAGGTCTGATTATATTGGTCCGATTGATGTCATCTATGAAGTCCGATTTTGAGGTCCGATTAGCATCGGCCGATGCAAGTCCGATTGGGTCATGGCTAAATCCAACGTGCATCTGCCGTCTGGAATAGAGCCGGCACAATCAAAGAGTAATTTAACTGTTTATTCCCTTGTCAATTACAGGTCAAATTGACTGGCACGCCGCGAACCTGGACAAAGTGCAGGACCAGCACCGGAGTGAAGCAGATCTCCCTGGCCTTGTTGTGTTGCTCGCTGAGGATACGATCGCCGATTTTCCGCGTCAACACTTTGTTTCTGAACAAACGCTTCAGACGCAGTATTATGGGAAAATACCACATCACCTTGGCAGAGACTCTCTTCTTGGGGGCTCTCCCTCAACTTCACCAGGGTCGTCTCGCCTGATTTTATACCGCGAACAATTGCAAACCGGACAGGCATCCACAGATTCGTACACCTTGCCGCGATAAATGATACAATCACTGGGGCATGCAGTGTCTTTTCTGTCCTAGAGGGCAAACAATTTTTCTTGCCTTATATGTTGTTTCAGGCAAGTTGTTGCCCTCTAGAAGCATCTTCTTTATCATTTTTAATAACTCTCTGAAACCCTTGTCAGACACGCCATTAGTTGCCTTCCATTGCAACAGTTCTAGTATTGTACCCAACTTTTTCTGGTCCTTGTTGCAATCTGGGTACAACAATGTTTTGTGGTACTCCAACAAACGCTTGATCTTCTCCCGCTCTTTCGCACTTTCGTAGTCTCTCTTCATCACGAATCATGCCACCTAAGACATCATTATCCTCATCTTCTACAACTGCTTCACCCTCGCCCATTGCAATATCATCTGCAAAGACACCATATTGTGCAAAGTCCGGGATGTTGTCATGACCATCTTCATCACCGCCTTCTAATAGGATCCCCTCTTCGCGGTGTTTGGTCCAACAGATATAGCCAGGCATGAAACCATTCCTTAGCAAGTGCGTGTGAACCACCTTCTTTGAGATGTGATAATCCTTGTTGTTCTCACAGACCTTGCATGGACATCATATAAAACCCGAGGTCGAGTTAGCCTCTGCCACGTCGAGGAATTGATGAACGCCATTAATGAAGTCAGATGAGCGTCTATCCGCGTTGTACATCCATTGTCGATTCATCTATTCGCAAAATACAACAAAAAATTCAGCCCCAATATGAATATCATTTATAGTCTCTAAAAATCTAAAATTCATAATAACCCTAAATATGATCATTTGAAGCCTCTAAAAATATCTAATTTTAAAGTTTATAATAAATAAGCCTAAATATGAATATCGTCTATAATCTCTAAAATTTATAATAAGCATAAATATGAATATCATTTATAGACTCTAAAAATCTAAAATACGTAATAACCCTAAATATGAACATCATTTGAAGCCTCTAAAGAGATCTAATTATAAAGTTCATAATTAATAAGCCTAAATATGAATATCATCTATAATCTCTAAAATTCATAATAAGCATAAATATGAATATCATATATAGACTCTAAAAATCTAAAATTCATAATAACCCTAAATATAAACATCATTTGAAGCCTCTAAAAAGATGTAATTCTAAAGCTCCCGATAAGCCTTTACAATTAATATCATTTATAATAAGTAAAAATCAAATTAGCCTAAATATGATAATCATTTAAAGTTTCTACAAATAATCAAAAAAATCTAGACAATGCCAAAAAAATTTGAGCATCATCTCTATACTTGCAACAAATATCTATATGGTTCACCTCTACCACAAAATCATAATAAAATCTCCTATTTCTATCCATTACACAAAACACTCAAATACTCAAAATATAGAGCATTAAATAGACCTTGCTAATGGTCAAAAAAGAGAGAACAAAGTTGCTAACCTTCTAGTGGACTTGGATTGCAAAATCTCCAAAAGTTATGAAAAAATCGGCATGACCTCCCCCAACCCGAGCTCAATGGAGAATGAAGAAATGAGTCATGACTCGGGCGGGGGGAGGAAGAAGAGGCTATATACGCAGAGCCCCTTTGGTACCAGTTGATGGCACCAACCTGTACCAAAAGGGCACTCATAGGTACCGGTTGGTGCCACGAACCGATACCAAAAGCTCCGCGGCTAAAAGGTACCGGTTGGTGGCACCAACCGGTACCTATGCGAGCCCATTGGTACCGGTTGATCCAAAATACCCGGTACCAATGAGGGGTGACCGATGACGGGCTTTCTGGCAGTGAGCAACTCGTTAGGATGCTACGCCAAGAAGATCGAAGAGCACAATAATGGTGGACGGGCAAGATTGGGTGGTGATGCTACCCAGCCATGACCAAGGGATCCATCGACTGGGTCATGAGTACACACGGTGGCCATATGTACCATAGTACATGCCCTAAGAAACCCAAAAGGATTTCCTTAGCTGCGGTTTGTCAGTATAAACTGTCTAAAATTTCTACCCCTTGTTCATGATGTCTTAGAAATAATTTGATTGAAATTTTTGTTTGGACTCGCTTTGCCCCCAGAATTTTCACCTTCTGCCGACACTCTAATGAATAACAACAAACCACAGGCCTTAATCTGGTGATTCAGAATCAAATACGGTGGCTCCGAGCCATTCATTTTCAGAGGTTGTATCTTTCAGGTTACATCAGGTCATTTCACTGATATTAACAAAAAGGGCAAAATATCAAAGACATCGAGGACGAGGAGAGACAAATCAGTGAACATATACAGAAAATGACATGCGCCTAGTTGCTCCAATTTCTCTATCAACTAATTNTCTTTTTTTTTGCGCAAGAACTAACTAATTCTTTACCTAGGAGGTGCTGGTGCAGTGTAGTAATTTTGACTGCTGGAGCGAGCGTGCCGAACTGCCATCACTGCACATTCCAACTCGCATCTAACCTGGATCACACTGACCTGAAAATCATTATCAAGTGGCAATATTTTAACTACCAGTAGTTTCTATAATACTATCCATTATAGGATATGCATGTGTATGCTTATATGAAGATAAAGTCGATGAATAATAGCTTTTTTTAAAAGAACCATATCATCACCTTTGCAAGGAGAAAGCAATGAAACCATGCACAAATGCCCAGCTGCTCCCTGTGGGGTAGCATCCTTTTTGTGGTTGCAACTGTTTTTTTTTCCCCACATGTTGTGTATCCGCAGTGGAGGCGAGACGTGTAAGCTGAAAATACCTCACGGATCTGGATGAAGAATCCTAAAGTTTGATCCCTTCAAGATATTTTTGTTTATTAGTTCATTTCGTTTTTCACATTCTTGTGGTTGTGGGGCTGAAGTGACTTCCTACCTACAAGCAGTTCTACTCTCTTGGCCCTTGTACAGTAGTCACTATCTTCTTTGCTCTCAATGACTCCGACACCCCTTTTTTTCCATGTGATTTTAAATATGCTTTGCCTTTGCCATAGCATTTCGTGTAGTTTTTTCCTCCTCCGCAATAGACTTTTGCCATGTCATTCTTTTGCCTCCAATTCTGGTGGCTCCGGTGGAGCTAGATGTTTTTTTCTCTCTATTAATGGAGTGTGTCAAGTGTTGACGACTCGATGAGGTGGGTGATGAGACGAGGTCAACTAGTTGGGAGGGATTTGTTAGGTTGATCTTTGGATCTGGCCCAACAGTCAGATCCGAGTCCGTTTTCCTCGCGTCCTGATCGGGGGCGTTCAACCAACTCATGGTTGCCCCCCCGTCGCGCAACACTATATTAAAGAGGTGGGGGCCGGGCGCACGTCACGAGGTTTGTCGTACCCCAAAACACCCACCTACAAACCCTAGACACAATCTGCTGGAGTGCTGCAGCGACGGGAAGCTTTGCCGCCGTCTACACCGAGTTGCCGACTTCTTCACCACTGGATCAATGTCCGCTCTAGGGTCCGGGAGCGTCGCTGCCAACACCTCCGCCTCCACTGGTGCCCTCAACACGGACGGCCCCAACGCCAACGTCGACGGCCAGAGACCGCCGGCCACGGGCAACGTCGAGCTCCGGCCGCATGTCACCCAGCACATTGCTACCACTATGGTCATGGCATCTTCGTCTTCCCAACCCACTGGTCTAACCCTAAACGTACTCTCTCTTTGTTTTATGTGTACAAGTTTTAGATTTGTGCCATGTTCATGTTGATGTTAATCATGTTGTTAATCAAGTTTTACCCGTAGATCTACTGCTAGACGGTCCTTTGTTTCTATGAGGATTAGGATAGAGGCACCATGGCTATTTGCCTAGTGGAGCCGAGTTAGGGCAGTAGTTGGAAAACCGAACACTAAACCAAGAAATCGAGCACCGAACATGTCGGTTTTTGATTTTGGGTAACACAGTTTGGTTTTTGTTTTTGCTACACTGAGGTTTTTTCAGAACCGATCAAACCGAAACGCGTACATCAAACAAACCGAATGCCCACCCCTAATAAAGACGGACACACAGAGCAAACAAAAGATGGAAGAACCTAGAGGAAGATAATAGAATCTTGTGGCCATCAAGTCAAATCTAAGGATGGCAAAATAGTAGATCGTGAGGGAGAGGAAAAATAAGAAAAAAAATGTATTCAAGTGCATCTTTCGGAAACTGTAAATGATGCTACATATTAAACTACATTATTACGAGTAGTGCAATTAAGCTAGGAGAATTTCATAGAGTCACAGAAATGGTCCTACTCGGCAGATGGATCGTCCGATTTGGATGCCAATGAGTAATAATCATTTCAGGAGGTTCATTTTCGCCCCCCTGGTACCCCCACTTTCGACAGGCACACATGCGTGTTTGGATCTCGGCAGAACTACTAGTAGCTATATCAGGCAGCTAAACCGGACAGCAAGAGCAGAGCACGCGACTAACTGACACAATTCACTGAGCCACACGACCCACGACGTATATACGGGAGTGAGAACGTGAATTCAGGTAAGAAGTTTAGTAGTATGGCCAGAGGAAGCAGATACGGTAACAGACTGAAGCGTACGTGTCTGGATCGAGATCGATTGGATTTTTTTTTTGAATTGAGGCAACCCCCATTTCCATTACTAAGAACGGAAATACATGTTGTTCAGATTACAGGCAGAGAAGAAAAAGACAGAAAAGACAACTAGGGGAGAAGATATCATCACCCATGATCTGAGTCAGACCATAATAATGACATCAGCCTCGTACAGGAGAAAGAAGTCTGGATACATGTTCAGGCACTACAAACGACAGTGCGGGCAAAAGAATTAAAAGGCCTAAGATGCCACAACATCACAACGTCAACGGGAGCCCGAGTCTGATAGTTGACAGCAACTTGTCTGAGCTCCATCAATTGTCTTCAGCAGCATCGCGATCCACATCTTCTTCTGACGCCGGGAGCATCCTCAGAGTGCTGTTGGGTCGAGAGCATCCTACAAGCCATCGCAAAAAAAATGTTGACGCATTCCTTCACAGTCTCTTGGAAATCTTCCTTGTATAGACCTATCCAGAAAATCATAAGAGAACATGCATAGCTTAAATCTCAGCAGGATGCTTGGGGGAAATCCCCTCAAAACAGGACTTGTTTCTTGTTTTCCAGAATCGAGATCGATTGGATGATTCAGATCTGAGATAAAACCTGCCGGTGAAACCATGGACGCAATGAGCGAGAGCGCTACTGTCGCGCCCGCCCTGCATGTGTAAGCATCGCGATCGAGGGGAGATCATCATCAGAGAGCTGTTTCGCCAAGAGGACGGACGTACGAATACGAGACGGTTGTACCTGTGTACGAATGCATGGGATCAGCATTTTCTGCACGCGGCAGATGCGTTAAATCATGAAGGAAAGACCATAGATACCCGGCCTGTGGATCCTCCACATCTGTGCATGGCGATCGAGCTGGCCGCCGTGGCTGCATCGCAAGCTGCTAGGAACTCCGCTGTACTAGGCCGCAGCTGATAATTCAGGGGCAGGCCTCTGCCGCCGCCTGTGTCCTTGGTCGCATCTGACCAAGGACTGCTGCGCAAACGGACGGCTTCCGGAAGACCGGAACTGTACGCTTCCGCACGTACGGCTCCGGCGCCGCGCGGCAGCCGGCAGGACAGGCAAACGTGTATCCCATGGACGACGGGGACAGAGACGGGGTTAGTTAACTTGACTAGCCACGAGCCCACGACCACGATCATAGAGCGGGAGCAATCGGCTGCATCTGAAGTTCAGAATCTACCTCCCCTTTCGATCCGGATGGCCACAATCAACTTGTTGTGGACGTCTAGTAGATCTGTATGGCGATCGACGACGTGAATACAGGCAGTCAGGACTCATCAGGAGGAGCACGCGGTGACTGCTCCATTTCCAGCACGCATGGCACATTCAGATTGGCAGGTTCGACACATGGTCCAGGGCCCGCCTCTCCTGCTGCGTGCTGCCTCGCCACACTAATGTCGCCCAACCAATCCCTTGCCAAGAACATTTGCAGGCCTGCTCCCTCCCTCGCGCCATCGATATGATCTCCCTGACTCCCTCACCCTCACAAAATGGCGCATCGCCAATGGCAATGGCGCGCGTCCTCCGATCCGCACGTTCCGACGAGCGGCGCAGATCATCCGTGTCCTCCTCGCTCCCTCGTGGCCCCGTACGTGGCCTACGCGTTGTACACCCACTTGTACCTCGCTCGCACCAACCGGCCCGCCCCGTCGCGCTCCATCTCCTCTCCTCCCTCTCCCTCTCTCTCGGTCTCGGACTCTCGGCAGTCCAAGCACAAGCGCCCATCCCTACGAAGCCGCCACGCATCTCTCGGTCCAAGTGCCCCCGTTCGCCCTCCTGAATCCTCTCGCGCTCGCTCACTCTCAGCTGCTCGTTCCACCCGTCTCTTCCTCTCGGCCTCTCTCGCGCGAGCACAGGGACCGGGTCAATGGGGAACAGGCCGCCGGAGCTGTACTACGAGGTCCTGCGCGTCGCCAGGGACGCCTCCCCGCAGCGGATCCGGGCGGCGTACAGGAGCCTGGTCCGCCAATGGCACCCCGACAAGCACCCGCCCGAGTCCAGGCCCGAAGCCGAGGCAAGGTTCAAGGCCATCACCGAGGCCTACGAGGTGACCGCCGGCATCCATCATCGACGAGTCCATGGCGCGCATAGTTCTCTCTTGTTGCATGAACGATGCTGATTCCAGCGGTTTCCGGCTTTTCTTTCGCAGGCGCTGCTGGACCAGCAGGAGAACAGGGCGGTGCTCGCCGCGCACGGCGACGGCGGGAGGAGTAGGCCCGCCGAGAAGGACCGCGGCGGTGGCGGCGGCGAAAACGTCGTGGCGAGGGCGGCACGGAGCGAGAAGCCCGGCGCGGCGCCCTGCACGCCGGCGCGGGACGCGGAGCCGCCGGCCAGGACGAAGGTCTACAGCGCCTGCAGCAAAGTCGGCGGCGGCGGCCGGCGCGCGTTCGCCGAGTTCTCCAGCTACGTGGTGCGCAAGGCGCCGCCGCTGGAGCGCAGGGTGGAGTGCACCCTCGAGGATCTCTGCAGCGGGTGCAGGAAGGAGGTCAGCTACACCCGCGACGTCGTCACCAAGAACGGGTAAGCCGTCGCTCGCCCACGACGCATGACGTGTACGTGCGGTCGTACGTCGGTCGAATAGAGACATCCGTGTAGTATACGCAGCTTTCGGACTTGTTTCTGACAGGATTCGTCGCCATTTAACTGCACATATATTGTGGCGTCGAGTAGAGACAGAGACATCCGAGGACAACATGGCGCAGGGCTTTTTGGCGGTGTTCTACGGAGAAATTGAATTTTGCCTAAAAAACGGAGAAATTGAATTGGCATATTATTTTCTTGAAGATATTTTCACTCTTCACGACAATATCATCATCTGAAAGTATTTCCCACCACAACTCTGAACACATGCATAGCTCTGCATTCAGAACATAAGACTTTTTGTGTTCTTGTATTCTGGTAGCAAAAAAAATTAGTTACAAATCATTTTATCAGTTCTATTGATACTTTCCTACTTCTGTCGTCTATGTACGTTAAGTAATATACAGGTTAAAACTAAAACACACACCTACATTCATTTCAACAAGATAAGAAGAATCTCTGCACAATTTATCTTCTGGATAAATGCATGTCTGGGAGCTTCAGGCTATGCAATCAGAGCTGCTACTTTGACACCAAATCCACATGCTGAAGTATGCGGTGTCCTTTTTGGAACAAAATTTCAGTCAGCTCCACATTAAGGGAAACACTGAAGCAGTACATTCGGTACAACCTTTCAGGTTATGGGGTCATTACCTTCTCCAGCCAGTCACATACCACATTTATATCAACAAAACATTCAGCTTCCTCTGCATCAGACATGAACTCTTTGGCCATGCGTCCTTGCTGTCCGGCTCCTGCCCTGTGCCCTTATCTACTCCATAAATTGCAAGGCTACGTCCAACCCAACACATAACAATACGGTACCAGCAAGATGAACAAGATTCTGAAGCTGAGAATGGGGAATGTCAGTGTCCTAAACCTTTACCTTGAGCAGTCTACTTCCGAAAGGCGAAAGCTCGTGTTTGTTAGAACGCCTTTCCTTCCTTTTGGAGGCTACTATCGATCACCTATCAGAAGTGGTCCTTGTGAGCATTAGGTGGTGTGTAATACATGCTGCCTGCCTGCATGTGAGGATGCTGGCCGATCGATCGAGCAACGAGCAGGGATAGGGCTACGGACAGTGACGCTGCACTCCCCTCAGTAGCTCACGTTCTTTCGCGCCACTGATTTGACTGACGGCTTACCTTGCTTAGAGTAGAGATTTCACGCGACTGACCGCTCTACCAACCTAGTACATTTTTCTGGCAGGCTGATCACCAAGAAGGAGGTGACGCAGACCATCCGGGTGAGGCCCGGGATGAGGAAAGGCGCGACGGTGACGCTGGAGGGCGCCGGCGACGAGCGTCCGGGCTGCTTGACGGGCGACGCCGTGTTCGTCGTGTCGGAGAAGAGGCACAAGCGGTTCAAGCGGCTCGGCGACGACCTGGTGCTCAGGGCGCGGGTGCCGCTGGTGAGCGCGCTCACCGGGTGGCAGCTCTCGTTCAGGCTGCTCTGCGGCGGCAGGTTCCGGTGCGCGTTCCGGGACGAGGTCATCTGCCCCGGGTACGTCAAGGTCGTCAAGGGCGGCGGCATGCCCGTCGCCGGCGGGGAGAAGGGCGCGCGCGGGGACCTCATGGTGAAGTTCGAGGTCGTGTTCCCGGAGAACCTCACCGTCGAGCAGCGGAAGGGGCTCGCCGAGATCCTGAGAGGCTGCGCCTGAAGTCTGCGGCTGACCATCTGAGGATGATGGTGTGCTCTGTGGCGACTCTTGTCGTTGTAAAAATTTTGTTACGCTTCTGTTAATACTACTATACTCAGAAAGGATCCTAGAGGACATGTATAAATGTCGTTGTCCTTGTACATATGTTGAGATTTTTGTACTTATACATGGTTGCAAAGCATTTTTTTAAAATAATGGCTTTTTCATCCTCTTAAAAAAAGAAAAATATGTTCAAAATTATTATATACACAGTAGAAGAAGCTACCACAAACCAAATCACGTGCACCACACAAGACGCACATAAGAACAAGTTTCAAATTATTGACCAATCCTACATGAGTTGCAAAGACTGCATAGGTACTGCGTCCAGTGAGTATTTTTCTTTTGAACAAAGCCCTTGGGCTATCTTTATTGCTCAAACAAAGTTACATCGTTTGCGAGTAATTGAACAATAAAAACAGGGGGATCATCGTCCCATACACAATTTGTTCTAGAGATCATTGCTTGTCTAGCTAACTCATGGGCCACTTGTTACTCACTGCGTCCAGTGAGTAACTAGCGTGAATCAGTCACTCCTTTTGGCCATCACTCCGCTGTAGTAGTGCCAAGCCAAATTTTCCTCCAGAATAAAGCATCTCCAAGAGACTTTCTAAAATCTACTCACTAAATTATCATTTAGAGAGTCATTTAAGTAAAAACTGTTTTCTATATCGTTATACACTCCAACAGTTTTTCTATATGTTCCGCGCAGTCTAGAGAGTCATCTTCGCTCTCCATATTTGCCTAGCGAGAAATCCGGAATAGAAGATATCTATATTTGGATATCCAATTGAAGAGGCTGTTGGAGAGTATTTTTTCACCAAAATCTCTATTCCTGTAAGTTAGAAAAGATATAAAGAGTCTCTTGGAGATACTAAGACTAAAAAAAAATTGACATTTATCGAGCCCTACATGTTGGGTGCCGTTGATCCATTTGCAGTCTCTTTTTCTATGTAAAACATAATGCGCAAAGCTTGCGTGTGTAAAAAAAGTGATACATACACCGGGTCTCGAGCAATATGTGTACTTTGACCATTTGTTTTATTCAATATATTATGTGTATATCATTTCTTTTGTTTGCGATTTGCTTTGTCAATTATGTGTACTTTAAGTGTGATTTATCCTTTTGCATATTTGCATAAAAATTTTAAATAAAACAAAAGGTCAAATATCTATTATCTTAGTATTTGGCCAACAAACAGAGCCTCCACGTTCACTCGCAAGGCCTAGAAACTCCCACGTTAATCGGAGAAAAAAATGCCAACAAATGGAGCCTCCACGTTCACTCTCAAGGCCTAGTAATTCCCACGTTAATCGCAGAAAAAAAATTAAAATTACCCACCACTGCCATTACGTAAATTTTAGCCAAAAATACCCCTTAACTATTTAAAAAATACTACCACTGCCATTACATAAAAAATAGCCTAAAACATCCTTATATATTTTTAAAAATCATCCAACAATGTCATTAAAAAATTTACGTTCACTCTTAAGACATAGAAGTTCCCTATGTTAATCGGAGGGACAAAATTACAACTGTTGTTGTGTAAAAATTAGCCTAAAAGAACCATGTAACTATTTAAAAATTATCCACAATTGTTATTATATAAAATTTAGCCTAAAACATCCATGTATCTTTATCCTTTTGAAAATCATCCAACAATGTCATTACATAAAATTAACCTAAAATATGTCAATACTATTTAAAGTAAAAAATAAAATTAAATATTTGCTTACGTAAAGAAAAATTAACCAAAGTACTCATACTTTATCTAAAAAGTATACACCTTTTTCTTTACTATAAAATTAGTCCAATCATTAATTATCCCGTCATTGTCACTATACAAACATAAATATGAAATTCTTTTTTAGCTGATAAAACTGTCAATTTATACCATGGTGAATCCTAGCCCAAGAGATCCCTTCAAAAAGATCAAGCTAACACGTTTCATGTGAGCGTTGCAATATCTAAGACTCATTTGCAACATCATCGATTTTCGTTACTATATCTAGACCTACTTGCAACGTTTTCATATTAGCGTTGCAATATCTAAGACTCATTTGCAACACCATAGTTTTTTGTTGCTATATCCAACATTTCAGTCTCAACACACTCGTTTACGTTGCTATATCTACGATTCTATTGCAACAGACGATAACATTAATAGCAACGGATTATAATCATTGCAACATGACCACCTATTGCAACCATTGCAAAACATCATTGCAATAACAACAGCGAAATTGCAACAAAACATTATGTGTTGTGATATATGCTACTTATCGCAACAAAACAAATTTAATCGCAACACTACACATTTGGTGGCAATATGCCTCCTTATCGCAACCAAAATTAACAATTGTCGCAATAACCCTATGTATTGCAACAAAAATCGAGTGTTGCGCCAAAAAATCTGTGGCATTAGTGCCAAAACGTTGTAGTGCACCTTCAATTTTGTGGATTCATTCAAGAACACATGAGAAGGGGATTTCCGGGGAAATCAAAATTCTGAAGAGTTCGTGCCAAATCTTGCAAGGAGATCATCCTAAGTGATGTTTGGCATGTCCTACCTTCGATTTTTTCCCCAAGAAATTTGCCCCAAAACGCACATAATCGCAAGATAAAAAATTACCCCAAAAATAGCTCTAAAAATGGAAAAAACACAAGAGAAGGAAACTAGAAGGAGGGAAAGATTGGAGCTTGGGATTCAAAGAACTTATATTAGCATCATGAGGTATTCACCTCACTGCTAGAAAAACCTCCATCGGTCCCGCTCGTTGGTACCAGATTTGTTGGACCCGGTACCAATGCTAGTCATTGGTACCGGGTCTAATTTTGGTAGGCCCCAAGGACCCTTTGGTACTGGGTCGTAACATCACTCGGTACGAAAGGTCACCCTTTGGTACCGGTTGGTAACACCACCTGGTACCTAAGGACACCCTTTAGTACCAGGTCGTGTTACAAACCGGTACAAAAAGGGTCCTCCACAAGTTAATTCAAAAGGAAAACATCTGGGACTTGGTAAGCTGTGGTGTGTAGGTGAGATGGTAAAAAAGCAACGCGCGAAGTCATATGTCGTGGGTTCGAACCCCGCGCGCCGTACGCGCGTATTTTCGCGTGAAAAATCGTGTGGTAGTGACTTATGCCTCTCCAGGATTTTTTTTTTTTGACTCAGAGAGCTTTGGTACCGGGTCGTGTTATGACCTGGTACCAAAGGCCGAGACTATTAGTCTCGGATTCTCAGTACCAGTACCTATGTGCCTTACGACCCGGTACCGATGATAAGTTTTCCGGTAGTTAATTGTAGCAGCATAAGATTAAAGCCAGGTAGCATAAGATTAAAACTAGGTAGCAGCATTACCCCAAAAAGTTAATTGTAGCAAAGGGTGCTCACACATGAGCAGGAACATTTTACATGTAAAACTACTTTTCACAACTATCCTTCTATATAATGAAACTTAGGAAACTCAATTTTAGGCAATTTATAC
The DNA here is from genome assembly GCA_004135705.1 of Alloteropsis semialata. Lineage (NCBI taxonomy): Eukaryota > Viridiplantae > Streptophyta > Magnoliopsida > Poales > Poaceae > Alloteropsis > Alloteropsis semialata. The sequence goes on along the minus strand of CM014272.1, from coordinate 58,553,679 downwards.
TCCCTAATATGAGTAGAGTACTGATGGAAATCGTTTCTCCTATTGCTGGACTTAGGCAAGTCAACATCATATGAAATAGATTTGAGATGTTGGTTCTCACCCTTGACCAGGGTGTGATGGAGGACTTGCCTACAGACCCACGCTGGTGAATTTGTTCAATGCGGTGGCCGTTGGTCCGCCCCTCTTCCTCGCGCAACGGGGTCTGTGACGGAGCAGTTGGGGAAAGTGCTTCCAATGCCGACATGAACAACTTGAGATCATTGATTTCCTTGTTCAGCTCGGTGGAGATCTTGTCCGCGATGTCGCTTCAGTTTCTGATGGAGTCGACCCTAGAGACGAGCTTGAGTTGCCTGAGTTGTAGGGCCTTCACTTCGCTGATGAGGACATCTAGTTTCTCTTTGGCTGTCATCATCCTGAAGGTCAGGGTTGGTGAAAATAGATTTATTATATTTTCTAAAAAATTACCATCTACGCCATTATGAAAATAGTTTAAAGTAACCCCCTATATCTATATCTAAATTACCCACCTCTGCTATTATATAAAATAAGAGAAACCAAAGTAACCCTAATTTTGATAAACATTACCTACTTATGCCATTTTAAACAATATTTAAAATAACCTCCTAAATTTGTAACTAAATTACCCACTACGAATACTTAAAAAACAACTTAAAGTAACCCCTTAACTTTACATCTATATTACCCATATATGTCATTATTACAAATAACATGAGGTAATCCTACATTTGAATCCAAATCACCTTAATTAATAATATACACTAATATAATATTCTAAACCGTGTATTCATACACTATTGGTATATGATATAGTGATTAAGGTATATGCGCATGATGTACATTGTCATTCATAAAGATATAGGGGAAGTGATGAGAATATAGATTTCTACGTTAAAATTATAGTTCAAACTTAAGCATTATTAAATAAATTCAAGTGCATATGTGCAAAGTGAAAATTTAAAGATTATAAATGTGTATGAAAATGTTATAGAATAATTAGTAACTAAAATCTATCATAATCGAATGAAAATAATAAGTTTATACCTATATAGGTATTGTGTTCGAATATCTATACTATAAAGAGTGAGAGATTTGATGTCAAATCCTACACAACAATAAACCTACCCTCACCTCACTAGACGCCCATTTGGGCCCACCCGTAAGGCAGGACGAAGACCAAAAGGGGGGGGAGAACGATTCCTTAGTTGTTTCCTAGCTGATTCATCCCATTTTTTCTCACCACGTTTCCTAGCCGTACCCGCCGGACCCACCCCTTCCCCACACTCATCCTTGCCCATAATTATCGCTCATCATTTATCACTGTCAATAATTATCGCTCACCACTTATTTCCGTCCATAATTGTCGCTCACCATTTATCCCCGCCCATAATTATCGCTCACCATTTATCACTGTCAATAATTATCGCTCACCACTTATTTTCGTCCATAATTGTCGCTCACCATTTATCCCCGTCCATAATTATCGCTCACCATTTATCACTGTCAATAATTATCGCTCACCACTTATTTCCGTCCATAATTGTCGCTCACCATTTATCCCCGCCCATAATTGTCGCACATATTTTACCTCCTCCGTGATTTCCTGGCGCAGATCCTTGGCACGCAGGGCAATCCACATGTATTTATCCCCTCCATGATTTTCTCGACGTCTGCACCCTATAAATAGAGCGAGGCCTTGCGGCTCCTGCTACCATTCTTGTTCTCGCCTTCCTGCAGCTCGCCACCCTCGCCTACTTGCACAGCACCGCCGCCATGTGAAGCTTGTGTCAGAAGCCGAGTGCTGCACTGCCGTCCTTTGGCCGCCCGGTTGGGTTCGACGCCTCCATTGTGGACCACCAAAGATGGACGCCAAGTCAAGATTGGGCCCTCCACTAGAGGCCGTCGCCCAGTGCTCCACCCGGCCACCGTGGGCGCCGCGTCCTTGCTATGGCCCCTCCACTTGGAGCCACCACATGCCACCGCCAAGTGCTCCGCCCAGCTGCCATGGATACCTTGCCCTTGCCATGGCCCTTCCGCTCGGGGCCACCAAAGGCCGCCGGTTGGAGCACCACCATGCCCGAACGCTGCGGTTGCCGCCCTCTCGGTGGGGCCCCTACCTCGCTTTGGCGGCTGTCGGCGCCTGGCGTGGCCCATGACCTGGCTCAACGTGGTCGCGCTCAGCGGCGCGGCCCCATGGTTGAGGGCGGCGAGGCCCCGCAGGGCTTGCAGTGCGGCCCTGTGGCTAAGTCTGGCAGTGGCGGAAGACGCGGCGCCGCCGTGTCCTGGGCGATGCGGCAGCCGCGGAAGCCCGTCACGACGAGGGGGCGACCAGTGTTACCCCATGGTAGAGCAAACCCGGCACCCAGCTGCTCGTCTCTGCGTCCGACAGGGCATCTAGCAGTGTCGCGGCCATTCACAGGCCTGGCCCGGAAGGCAAAGCGGCGGTGCGAGCTGGGTGGCCTAGAAGGCAAAGCGGCGGTGTGAGCTGGGCGGAAGGCAAAGAGGGGTAGCGAGGGAGTTGCGTGCGTTTTTTCTTTCTTTCCAGTGTTTTTTCTCTCTCTTTTTACCCCTCTTTGTACATACCTTTTTTCCATTTTTTGTTCGCTTTCTTTTCCTTTTTTCTCAACCTTTTTCGTTTTTCATTTTTTTTGTTCGCGGGTTCATGTGGTTGAGTTTCACTGTTGTACGTGTTTTCTTTGCTAATGTTGTTTTTAGATTATACATGATAGAACAAAGAGATAAAATGCACTTGAAGCGGGTACTATAGGCATGTACAACGGTGGTGCATAGAATAATTATTAATTTTTAAGGTTGGAAAAAACCACTTGAAGCAGCTATTATAGGTATACTAAATTAGGAGAGAGATCGCAGGTGTATCAAAGAATTGGGATAGAGAGATATATTATTGATGGAACAACTTAGGGAGGAGAAGGAGAGAGAGAGGTGGGCGGGGCGGGGGGATGGAGGGGGAGGGGAGAAGGATCGAGGGCTTGGCGGGGAGAGGGAGAGGGAGGGAGGGAGAGAGAGAGGGAGGGTAGAGTGTTCTATTTTTCAATTTATCACGAATCAAAATTAGGAGAGAGATCACAGACGGATCAAAGAATTGGGATATAGAGAGATATTAGTGATGGGACAACTTAGGGGGAGGGAGGGAGGCGGGGCGGAAGGGGGAAGGGAGGGGGGTAGTGAGAGAGGGGCGGGGCGAGGCTAGGGGAGGGAGCGAGGGAGGGATGAGACGGGGAGGGGGCGAAGGATAGGTAGCGAGGGAGGTGCGGGGAGGGGGAGGGAGGGACGGGGCTGGGGGAGGAAGCGGGGCTTGACGGGGAGGGGAGGGGCGAGAGAGGGGTGGGTAGAGGGAGGGAGGGAGGGGTGGGGCAGGACGGGGCCGGGGGAGGTTGAAGGGGAGGGGCGGGGAGGGAAGGCGAGAGAGAGAGCGAGGGAGTGAGTGAGAGAAGAGAGAGGAAAGGGAGTGTTTAGATCGGAGGTACCAATTTATACAAATGGAAAATTTAGATATGGTTATATAATCTTTATTTAAAAAGTATATCTCTATTGTAAATATGAAAATACATCTCCATTGTAAATATGAAAATATTTATTACTTGTTTTCTATGAGTATAAGTTTTTATTTACTATGTTCTTTAAAAACACGTGCCTGCGGCACGTGCATCTCCACTAGTTTAACAAATGAAAGATAACTCAAGGTAATAGTTTGGTAGCAATGTACCCTTAATTTTTTAATTGGAGACTCCGTATTAGTTCTCATGAGACATGCTAGAAAAAAGACAAATTCTAAAAATTCTCAAAAAATAAAAAATATATATAATGTAAACTCTAATAACCATAGTTCTTTGGTCTATTACATTTTTAAAAAGCTACCCACCACTATCATAATAAAAATATTCTAAAATAAACCTAAAACTTTATCTAAATTGTCGAGCTATGCCATTATAAAAAATAATTTAAATTAACCCCATATTCTTTATCTACTTTACTAATGCATATCATTATAAAGCCTAACTTAAAATGACATTCAAAATTTGTATCTAATTGACCCACGTATGTCGTTATTAAAGATAACCAAAACTAGACTCCTAAATCTTAGTCTAATTATCTTCATGTGCATCCTAC
>CM014272.1:58530675-58545346 GCA_004135705.1 Alloteropsis semialata | reverse complement strand
CACCCTTTAGTACTGGGTCGTGTTACAAACCGGTACAAAAAGGGTCCTCCACATGTTAATTCAAAAGGAAAACATCTTACACTTGGTAAGTTGTGGTGTGTATGTGAGATGGTAAGAAAACAACGTGCGAAACTGTAACACCCAAAATTCCAAAATTTCAAAATCCCTAATCTAATTGCTATTCAAAGTCCTATTCAAATCTCTATCCAAAAATTCCAAATCAAATCCCACTGCCCAGCCCCACGTCCTCCCCCTAGTGCCGCACCCTTTTTCCCCTCGGCCATGAACCCATCGCCTCCCCTCGGCAGAAACTGTCATCCGTCATTCAAAATTTCGAATCAAGGTGAGTTACTGCCTTCATGGCAGTAACGCTCGTGGTGTCACCTCTCAAAATTCCCACCGCCCCAGAGCCTTCCCTCGCCTTTAAATGGCCGGCATCGACCCTGCACCCTCCCGTTTAGCCATCCGGGACCATCCCGCGCACCGCCATGCCAGGAGCCGACGGCAATTGGAAACCGGAGTCGCCATGGTGAGTCGTCGCCAACTCCTCCAATTCCCGGCATGGGAGCTCCCTCTCACCTCTCTGCCCTCCCTCTCGCCCATGTAGGAACCTCAGGAACCGGCGTCGATGCCCAGAGAAGCAAATCCGAGGCCGGAACCCCGACATCCACCTGTGCCCAAGGGGATGCCCGCACTGCGCCGTCGCCCGCTCATCCGGCACCAAATCCAACGACAAGGACTCCAGGAATAGGTGCGGCTCATCCCCCTCTTCGTTCCCATTCAAATCGCGTGCGAAACAAGCCACCGTAGCCCCTGGGCCCTTGCCTCCGGTGAGCGGCCGCCATGGACGACGAGCGTCGTCGCTCCCTGTCCGACGAAGCACGGTGTTGCCCCCTCCCCTGAACCGAGCAGATGAAGCAGAAGAATCAGTGGTCGTCTGATCTACCATCAACGGCCAGGATTAGAAGGAAGATACCCCTTCGTAGTTTTGTTAAAGAGTCCCTAAAGAAACCCCAAATGAACCCGCAATCCCCCCTGTGTTATGCAAAACTTCTCTGCTACCCCCTGCAATCTTTGGTTAATCACGTTTAGGTCCTCGGTTTATCGCAGGTTAGCCCTTTATCTTGTTTAGCGCGTAGAATCCGTGTTTTAGCTCTGTTTTAGCTCGTTCTCGTTTCGTTAGTCTTCGTTTAGCATGAGATATCGTTTAGTATTGTTGTTTCGTCTAGTTCATGTTTTTAAAGTTAAATAAAATATTAAATTGATTAATGAACATTTCACTAGTTTTTGAATAAAACTTGTTTAGGTTAATACCTCAGTATTTCATAAATTCTTGTTAATTTGTCTAATGTTAAATAAATGTGTTTTCAATAATAATTTGCTTAGTTTAACACGTCACATGAAATAATTCGATTAGATGCATCACATGTGTTTTATTTCAAGTTAATTGTTAAATGGCTTAATTCCTATAGAAATATCTATAAATAAAATATGACTAGGTTTTACTTCGCTTTTAAATTTGGAAATAATTTGAATAAATCAACTTGGGTATTTCTTTGAAATATCCTTTCACACGTACTTTTCTTTAATTAAAATAAACCAAGCATATAGCCTTTGTGCTCTCATAAATGCAAATGTACGATAGTCTGCGTGTGTTGTTTTCAGTGTTCCTCCGAGCCTTCGTAACCATAGCTTCGAGCCCTGTCCTTTAGTGCGCCCTTTTAAAGCTTTTTCTTTGTTTGGTGTATTGTTCTTAGTTGTACTTCTTTGTTTGCTTTGTATGCTTGTGCCGATGTTTGCTTCGAGTAGAAGGATCTCTGTTCGTTGCGTTCAAGATCAAGAATTCCAAGTGAGCAAGAGCAGCCAAGCAGTAAGAGTACTTTGCGTTGGAGAAAGGCAAGTGTCCCTAACCATCCTCCTATCTATGCTTTTAATATATCATGGTGATGATGTTAATTGGAACATGGAGAACCACCCAGGAAAACAGTACAACCACGAGTACTATATGGCTCTGGTCTTGGCTGATTAATTAGATATACGGGTGACTGGCAGGCCTTACCGAAAGGGCAAGGAGGGGGCCGGTGAAGGGGTCATAGCTCGGTCCTCTTGGAGGAGTAGCCTTTGCTAAGGTACGGCCTCATTAGGGAGGGTTATGGACCTCACCGCTGCCGAAACTCTAGCGGGCTGCTAGTTATCTGTGTGTCTTTGTAAAGGCCTCGTAGCGTCCCTATGCAATCACACCTCGGAAGTGTGGTATTGTGCCTAGCTAGCACAGCATGGTTGGGTTCAAAGTTCTTCGGAACTTTTACGCGTCTTGTGGTGAAAGTGTACAACCTCTGCAGAGTGTTAAAAACTGTTATAACAGCCGTGCTCACGGTCAAGAGCGGCCTGGACCCTCACATGATTAATAAACTTAAAGATGGAAATGAATCGATGTTCTGGTTATTTCTTGTGGCCTTGCTGAGTACCAACCATAAGTGTACTCATCCTTGCTTACTGCTGCTCAGAAGCTGTTGTGAAGTCGTTGAAGATGGTGCTAGGCGTACGCAACCCCCAGTCGATTGCCTGTGAAGTGTTGGAGCCTTCGTTTCCAGGATAAGCTGTAACTCTGATAAGTTGTAAGTTTTTGTATTGTTTTACGTGATAAGGGCAAGGAGGGGGCCAGTGAAGGGGTCATAGCTCGGTCCTCTTGGAGGAGTAGCCTTTGCCAAGGTACGGCCTCATTAGGGAGGGTTATGGACCTCACCGCTGCCGAAACTCTAGCGGGATGCTAGTTATCTGTGTGTCTTTGTAAAGGCCTCGTAGCGTCCCTATGCAATCACACCTCGGAAGTGTGGTATTGTGCCTAGCTAGCACAGCATGGTTGGGTTCAAAGTTCTTCGGAACTTTTACGCGTCTTGTGGTGAAAGTGTACAACCTCTGCAGAGTGTTAAAAACTGTTATAACAGCCGTGCTCACGGTTAAGAGCGGCCTGGACCCTCACATGATTAATATACTAGTTATCGCGTGCGAAACAAGCCACCATAGCCCCTGGGCCTTGCCTCCGGTGAGCGGCCGCCATGGACGATGAGCGTCATCGCTCCCTGTCCGACGAAGCACGGTGTTGCCCCCTCCCCTGAACCGAGCAGATGAAGCAGAAGAATCAGTGGTCGTCTGATCTACCATCAACGGCCAGGATTAGAAGGAAGATACCCCTTCGTAGTTTTGTTAAAGAGTCCCTAAAGAAACCCCAAATGAACCCGCAATCCCCCCTGTCTTATGCAAAACTTCTCTGCTACCCCCTGCAATCTATGGTTAATCGCGTTTAGGTCCTCAGTTTATCGCAGGTTAGCCCTTTATCTTGTTTAGCGCGTAGAATCTGTGTTTTAGCTCTGTTTTAGCTCGTTCTCGTTTCGTTAGTCTTCGTTTAGCGTGAGCTATCGTTTAGTCTCGTTGTTTCCTCTAGTTCATGTTTTTAAAGTTAAATAAAATATTAAATTGATTAATGAACATTTCACTAGTTTTTGAATAAAACTTGTTTAGGTTAATACCTCAGTATTTCATAAATTCTTGTTAATTTGTCTAATGTTAAATAAATGTGTTTTCAATAATAATTTGCTTAGTTTAACACGTCACATGAAATAATTCGATTAGATGCATCACATGTGTTTTATTTCAAGTTAATTGTTAAATGGCTTAATTCCTATAGAAATATCTATAAATAAAATATGACTAGGTTTTACTTCGCTTTTAAATTTGGAAATAATTTGAATAAATCAACTTGGGTATTTCTTTGAAATATCCTTTCACACGTACTTTTCTTTAATTTAAATAAACCAAGCATATAGCCTTTGTGCTCTCATAAATGCAAATGTACGATAGTCTGCGTGTGTTGTTTTCAGTGTTCCTCCGAGCCTTCGTAACCATAGCTTCGAGCCCTGTCCTTTAGTGCGCTCTTTTAAAGCTTTTTCCTTGTTTGGTGTATTGTTCTTAGTTGTACTTCTTTGTTTGCTTTTTATGCTTGTGCCGATGTTTGCTTCGAGTAGAAGGATCTCTGTTCGTTGCGTTCAAGATCAAGAATTCCAAGTGAGCAAGAGCAGCCAAGCAGTAAGAGTACTTTGCGTTGGAGAAAGGCAAGTGTCCCTAACCATCCTCCTATCTATGCTTTTAATATATCATGGTGATGATGTTAATTGGAACATGGAGAACCACCCAGGAAAACAGTACAACCACGAGTACTATATGGCTCTGGTCTTGGCTGATTAATTAGATATACGGGTGACTGGCAGGCCTTACCGAAAGGGCAAGGAGGGGGCCGGTGAAGGGGTCATAGCTTGGTCCTCTTGGAGGAGTAGCCTTTGCCAAGGTACGGCCTCATTAGGGAGGGTTATGGACCTCACCGCTGCCGAAACTCTAGCGGGATGCTAGTTATCTGTGTGTCTTTGTAAAGGCCTCGTAGCGTCCCTATGCAATCACACCTCGGAAGTGTGGTATTGTGCCTAGCTAGCACAGCATGGTTGGGTTCAAAGTTCTTCGGAACTTTTACGCGTCTTGTGGTGAAAGTGTACAACCTCTGCAGAGTGTTAAAAACTGATATATCAGCCGTGCTCACGGTTAAGAGCGGCCTGGACCCTCACATGATTAATATATTTTAAGTGGATAATAAATCGATGTTCTGGTTATTTCTTGTGGCCTTGCTAAGTACCAACCATAAGTGTACTCATCCTTGCTTACTGCTGCTCAGAAGCTGTTGTGAAGATGTTGAAGATGATGCTAGGCGTACGCAACCCCCAGTCGATTGCCTGTGAAGTGTTGGAGCCTTCGTTTCCAGGATAAGCTGTAACTCTGATAGATTGTAAGTCTTTTATATTGTTTTACGTGATACTGCTATTGTTTATCACTGATGAAGTCTTATATGTGTGAAAACTTGATCCTGGCACACATATGAATGTCATTCGGTTTTGTCCTTAAAACCGGGTGTGACAGAAACCATATGTCATGGGTTCGAACTCTACACGCCACACGCGCGTATTTTCGCGGGAAAAATTGTGTGACAGTGACTTATGCCTCTCCGTGATTTAATTTTTTTTTGACTCAAAGAGCTTTGGTACCGGGTCGTGTTATGACTAGGGCTGGGCACTTTTTCCCCGATCACCGAAAACCAAGCCGAACCGAACCGAACCGAAATGTCAGTTTTTCGGTGTGTTCGGTTCGGTGTCGGTTTGGGTTTTGGTGTACATCGGTGTTCGGCTTTGGGATCGGTTTTAGGGGTACACCGAACCAAAGAAACCGATGCACCGAACATATACGTAGCATGGCCCAACTAGGCCCAAAGTCGCCTGCTCCCCTGGCGAGCTGCCCCTTTTAGCCCGCACGGCTGCACCGTAAAGAGGCAATCGGCCGCTCGCTCAGTCGCTCCCCATCCCTAACCGGCTAACCCTAGGCTATTCCCCATTTCATTCACATCAAAAGTGGCGGCGAATCCGCATCTGCGCCGGTGCCATGGACTCGCGTCCTCGCCCGTTGGGCGTCGGCCCCCTGTCCTGTCCTCATCCATTTCCTGTACTCCGTGGTGGAGCTCGGCGGCCGGCGGGACAACAGGACTGGCGTCTGAGCAGCGGCGCGGCGCATGCGGCGAGTGAAAGCCAGCAGCTCGCATCAACGTCTCCGGCCTGGACTACTGCCTGCTGCCTCTGCCTGTCTGTTGCTATTTTTTATCTGTTGAATGTCTCACTTTGGTTTTGCGACTACTGCATGCTGTCTGTCTCCTGCTGTTTTTTTTATCTATTGAATGTTCGGTGTCATCGGTGAAAAACCAAAAACCGAACCAAAAAACCGATGCCGAAATCGTCGGTTTTTGATTTTCTAGAGCACCAATCGGTTTCTGTTTCTGCAAAACCAAAATATTTTTTTTTACCGAAACACCGAACCGAATTGTCGGTGCTTACCGAATGCCCACCCCTAGTTATGACCTGGTAGCAAAGGCCGAGACTATTAGTCTCGGATTCTCAGTACCGGTACGTATGTGCCTTACGACCCGGTACCGATGATAAGTTTTCCGATAGTTAATTGTAGCAGCATAAGATTAAAGCTAGGTAGCAGCATAAGATTAAAGTTAGGTAGCAGCATTACCCCAAAAGTTAATTGTAGAGAAGGGTACGGTGCTCACACATGAGCAGGAACATTTTACATGGAAAACTACTTTTCACAATTATCCTTCCATATAATGAAACTTAGGAGACTCAATTTTAGGCAATTTATACTCCCTAACATGAGTAGAGTATTGATGGAAATCGTTTCTCCTATTGCTGGACTCAGGCAAGTCAACATCATATGAAATAGATTTGAGATGTTGGTTCTCACTAAAAGTGCATCTAGGTCTCCTATGAGGGTTTTGGTGAATTGTATGACAAAACGATTAAAGGACTAACATGTTTGTTAAAGATTATGAGCAGGAATTAAATTGTATATTGATGATTCACTATTGGTCATTGGTTGAATTCAATGTGGATGGCTCATGTTGACATGAATAAATAAGTGGTTGCTCCCATTATATATGAATATGAAAGATGGCAAGCTATGGTGCAATAAAGAAAGAGACATAATGACATGTATGATATATTGGTCTCTAAATTGATAAAAGCTTGTTTAATATTGATATGGGATATCTTAGATCATGTTGGATAAAAATATTGTATAATGCAAGTTTGGTTGAATTGACAAGAGACATGGTGATATGGCTCATTCTTGGTCTATATTTAAAGAATGACTTGCAAACAAGACATGATGACTTTGATAGAAATGAAAGGTCAAAATAAAGTGGATATATTGCATATCAAGAAATGGTGTTCATTGTTGATACAAACTAATGTGAAGCTATGGGGGTGTTTAGTTCCATCCATTTTGCAAAATGGATGCGCATTGGACCGCGTGCATAGAGAGGAAAAAGTGCATTGGGAATTGTGCGTTTTGCAAAATGGATGGGAGAGAAGGTGAACTAAACACCCCCTATATGCGATGCAAGGATGAAGAGGTGGAGTTTGGGATAGTGTTTCTAGGCTAAGCAATGTGTGATCAAGTTGTGGACTTGAGTCATGTATCTTTGCTAGAATTCGGGATAGTGTTTCTAGGGACTAAGCAATGTGTGATCAAGTTGCAGACTTGAGTCATGTATCTTTGCTAGGGTGACGAAACTTTCTTTGGATTTCAACTTGATGAATCTTGGTCACATGTGGTGTTCATATTGGCAAGTATCAATCTTTCTAGAATTATGTTGTGAAAAGGTGAATTGGACTAGAAGTGGATTTCATTCAAAGACAATGGTTCAAGTCACTAGCTCAAGGTTGAAGTGCTCAATTCGAAAAGATAAGGTTGGATGCAGCTCTCAAGTGGATACATTGATCAAGTATGGCATGGGTCAAAGTGATAAAGCTCAAGTGCATTAATAGTATTTGTATTTGTTCTTGAGTATAGGTATGCCATACTATCAAGAAGGATGCATCACAAGTAGTCTTGAAATCGTCTAAGTGCTCAAGAAACCCATGTGAGTTGTTAATAGACACAAAAGCTACACGTACACTTGTTAGGTTTTGCCAGGGTTTTGGGAAACCGGTGGCACCGGTTTTGTGTTAGGGTGCTCCAACGGCTAGTTGGTTTGAATTCCGGTGGCACCGGTTTTAGGAACCGGTGGCACTGGTTTTCACTGGGTTCCTAACGGCTAGTTTTTGGGGAGTGGTGTATTTATACCCCACGACCTCCCTGTAGCAAGCTGCTGTTCCTGAGGTTGCTATAGTGCTTCCCTACTCTTCCTTGCTAAGCCAAAGCCATTCTTGCTCTCCCCAACCCCTCTTTGTGAGGATTGCCTGACATTGTGAGATCTTTGTGTTGGGTAGTAGAGAGAGCAGCCGTTGTGAGAAGTTTAAGAGCACCAAAAGCACTTTGAGCACTGTTGGACTTCATCATGCTTGTGAGATTCATTTGTTGCTCTTGGAGCTTCGCTCCTAGACGGCTAGGTGTTGCCCGTGAGCTACCAAGGTGTGGTGAGCTGCGGGATTGTTTGTGCAGGTCGTGCTTCACCTCCGAAAGGGAAGAAGCAAGCTAGTGGAAGGAGAAGATAGCTTGACCTAGTGTGGTCGCATAAGCTTCCTCAACGGAGAGTAGGATTCACTGTGCCTTAGTGGTTGCTCAGTGCAAGCAGTGAATCCGAACTTCGGGAAAACAAATCTTGTGTCTCCCCACTGGTGTTAAGCTTCTCTGTGCTTATATTGCAAATTGGTGAAATTGCTCGATATTGTTGTATATGTGTTTTTGAGTGCAGGGACTTGGAGATATACCTTAGAAAGACATTTCAATCATAATCTCCAAGTTTAGCGGGACGCCTACCTAGTAATGAAGGAAGATTACCGGGGCAACCTCAAAATCCGGAGACGGCAAAAGCAATTCAAACTCGCTCGGGGAAGGAGACCGAAGACCCCGAACACCCGGCCGGAGCAAGGAAGCCTAAACCAAGTGTTGAAGCCGAGATGACATCAAAAGAGAAGGCACCTACTCTCGCACCGGAGATAGTCACCGAAGAGCCAGAGTTTGAGATGATCGATGAAGATACCAAGATTCTTCCTCCAAGGCCACGTTACCATAAAGGTAAAATTGATGAGCATTTCGAAAAATTTGTTAAAGTGGTTCGCAGGTTGAACATCAATATGCCGCTCTTGGACGCTCTACAAGTTCCAACATACTCTCGCTACTTCAAAGACATCCTTACAAACAAGCGCGAGATGCCGGCGCCAAGCACCATCAAGATGACCGAAGAATGCAGCACGGCCATCGCCGATCAAGCTCCCGAGAAGAAGAGGGACCTGAGGTGTCCAACCATCTCGTGTTCCATTGGATCATACGTGTTCGAGAGGGCATTGTGTGACCTTGGCGCAAGTGTGAGCGTCATGCCGAAGGCCGTGTATGAGAAGCTACGCTTACCGGAGCCAGAACCCACTGCCATGTGCCTAGAGTTAGCGGACAATTTCATTCGCTATCCTTTGGGCATCGCCGAAGACGTACCCGTGAAGATTGGAGAACACCTAGTCCCCGTTGACTTTGTGATTCTTGATATGGGAGAAGGGACAAAGTCACCACTCATCCTTGGGAGGCCGTTCCTCAAGACCGCAAGGGCGAACATCGACGTTGGCAAGGGGGAGATCAAGTTCGACATCAATGGCACCATGAGCGAGTTCAAGTTTTGTCCACGCCTTGATGTATGCAATATAATCAATGTTAAATATATTTTGCCTCACCAACGTGACACCAAGGAGGAGCCGAAGAAGAAGGAAGCGAAGGAGACCAAAGAAGTTGTTGCATCCGTCGAGACAAAAGCTCAACGCCCGCTTGTGAAGACCAAAAAGATGACTAAGCCGAAGAATAATCCTGCACCCAAGCCAAGGATTGTGCAGAAGTGGGTACCCAAGACTGCAACGCCACCACTGAGCGTTGGTCCGAAGTGAAGAAAGAATGAAGTCTAGCCATAGACTATAAACGAAGCGCTTTGCGGGAGGCAACCCGTTCGTCGAGTCAAGAATAAGCTGCCGAGAGAACAACCCATTCGTTGAGTCAAGAATAAAGCTGCTGGAAGGACAACCCTGAAGACATTTGAGTAAGTGAGTCACGAATTTTGCCATGCAAGACTTGATAAACATTTGTTAAATTGGTCGTTCGGTCGGACATTTAATTTAGAGTTGCTCGGTCATTTTGATTTGATTTCTTATTCTAAACCAATGACTTGAGCCTTCCCATGATTTATTTGCTTTTCTTGAGAAACCCAAAACCAAAGTTCCCAAACCCATTTTGGCGACCGTCCTTTCCATGACGGCTGGACCAAGTTGATCTTAACAAAGACACGACTAGAGCCAAGTGTTGTTCTTAATTCTTTAAATTCTTTGTCGCATGTTAGGCTCACGCAACCTTAGGAATTTTCAGTTTTGTTTCCTTAGAATTTGAATTTTTCTAAGCCCCATTTATTTTATTTCATTCAAAATATCTCTCTCATTTGGCCAAAATTTAGAACCTAAACCCATGACCCACGGTTGAACTCGGGAAAGTTCGCTATCAATTCATGAAAGTGAGCAATACCGGTGCATTCAAACGTAGTCGGAAAATATCTTTTGACTTACAAATGTTTATGATGCCTAAATTTCCCTCTAATTATTCATTCAAACTCATTGCTTGCTTTGAGTTAGCTTTTATTTATCAAGATTAGAGGAGGACTTAAGCATCTAAACATACTTTGGAAGAGTTTATGAGCATGATCACTACTAATGACCAAGATTGAGATCACGGGAAGAATTTTTGTGCTCTCCACCTAACACCACATGCAAAAAGGGGCAGCCATGCATGGTGCTACACACATTTTTGCAGGTTTAAAAGCCACAATTGGAGTGAAGTTGAAGCAAAGGACAAAGGCATGAATCGAAGTGGAGAAAATAATGTGCAAGTTGAAAACTTTAGCAAAGAATGAGTGGTTCACAACATTTGGGTGGTGCAAAGCATGTGGAGCTGAGAATCAACTCAGGAGGACATGGGAGCAAGACCACGTGAAGAAGGCCAGGGGGGACCCTAGGCCGGCCGGCCGAAGAGCCCTAGGCCGGCCGGCCTGGTGCTTTCTTAAGCCCCCTGGTGACCCTCTTTCACAGGTACGTCTCTTACACATTTCTTAGTCTATGTTCTTCAAGTTCTTCCACTTAGAACACTAGCAAGAGCTCTGAAAATTTCAAGAACCAAGATCAGCCCCAAAAATCTCCAAAAATTCACTACAATTCCTAGTTTGCTCTCCTCTTTGATATATTGTTTTTCCACCGGCGAGAAACCCCTGGTGTGTTGGTTTTTGTATTTGTGCAGCAAGGCACCATGAGGAGGAGTGTCATGAACTTCATCACCGGAAAGAGGACAAAGTCGTCGGCGTCCGACGCGCCATTGGCGAGCTCTTCGTGGAGGCACTCGATTATGGAGTCACCGTGAAGCATGGAGGAAGAGAACCCCGCACCGAGGAGCGACATGTTGCTTCTTGGTGGGATGCAAGACCCAAGAAGTACCTCCATACGGTTCACCGAACCTCGTGGGCGTGCTGGCGCACCACCACCTCCTGCACCTCGACTTTCCACAAGATCAACCGCACCGCCGCCGTACAAGACAAGAATTTCAGAATATGGGTTTGTCATATTGTCGGAGAAACAAGAAGCAAGGCTCAAGAATTTAAAAGGAAGGTTGAGAACAAACACCAATTTTGATGATGATGCACTGCAAAGGTTGGGATTCTATGGTGACATTTATGGGCTATTGGACAACCTCGGATGGAGGCAATTTTCCGATGGTGTTTTGGTGCACGTGCATGGAGAAATCGCCATGGAGATAATGATGACCATAAGAGTGGTTACAAGAAAGATTGATGAGTGAGAAGTGTCATGCCTCGAATTTAGGTTGAAGAATGAAGAAAGGTCCATCACCTTTGAAGATATTGGAAATTTGCTTGGTTTCAAGGGTGATGCACCGGAAAGAGCCGAAGTTGAAGGAGGGATCGATAAATTTTGGAAGAAAATAGCAAGAGATGACAACCACCAAAGAAAGAATATAAGCAATGTTATACTTCAAATATTTCTGTCGAGGTTGTACTCGTCAGATATTTGTCCGGCAGGCACCCCGCTTCGTGCGAAGATTGATCACGGTGGCGAACAGAGAGACACGGGATTTTTATACTAGTTCGGGCCCTCGAGATCGAGTAATAACCCTACGTCCAGTTGCTGCTTGTATTATTTCGTCGAGTACAGATTACAATGCGTAACAAGTACCCTCGGGTGGATTGTCTAAGATTGTAGATCAATGGACATACCCTCTACGTACAGGACCCCCACTATTTATATCCAGGGAGACGTGCCTTACAAGACAAGACAAACCTAAACCTAGTAGGACTCTAGCTGTCTTCGGGCTTTCCTTCTGCGATCTGGCCATCATGTCTTGTTCGGAGTCTTGATAGTTTGGAGTCGGTAGTCGGTAATCCTCGTGATCGGGTACCCTGGTATTATGGCCTCAACAGTAGCCCCCGAGCTTATCTTGTTCAGAAAAGGTTGATTGTTCAATAGCCTTCGGGTCTTTTTGCTCTTCGGGTGATTTTTGGATATGTTAATACCTCGCCAATCACTTTTGTATGAGAGCCAGAAAAGTTCCCGAACTCTTGAATGTAGAAACCTGCATCTGAATGATAAGGTCAAAGAAAAATATCAGCCATAATAATAAAATAGAACTGTTCCGTCTTGGAAAGTGAAACGCCCCAGGATTGATGTAACTGCTGCCCAGTGCATTAAAAACCCACTCCGCACGTCTCCCGGAGCTTTAGCAGCGCACGCGATACGGCTCCGCTCTGGCTCCTCGATTCTCGCGCGAAGCGTCGCACCTCTGAGTCTTTAAATATCAGATCTCCTGGATTGACGTATACTTGAAACTTCCATCCTAAACCTTCTTCCTCCACTCACCATGGGAAAGAAAAAGCTTAGCTGCAGGTTCAAGCTTCCTCGCCTCCTTTTCGGAGACTCCCCTCGCAGCTCCGGCGAACAACCGCCCGACAAGCCGGAGGACTGCCGGCGACGACATCACCCACCGCTCCTCCTCAGGCTCCGCTCCTAGCTCTCCCCTGGTATGGGGATGGTGGAGTTGAGGTCGAGCCAGCAGAGGAGGAGGCTCCGGCGGTAGCGCCGCCATCTCCCGAGGCTGCTCCGTCAAGCATTGCCGCCGGGAAACGCCCTGTTTCTTCCTCCCCAGCCCCGGCATCTCCTGTCTCCCTCTCCTCCGACGACGAGCCAGAGCAAGGAGGGAGCGGAATCCGGCTGAAGCCAGAGGCAGGCGCACGCAGGCGCATCTTCGTCTTCTGCTCCGGTGGACACCAGCGGCGACGAGGAATTCGCCCGGTGCCTCTTCGTCTCCCTGAACCGCGACCTGATCGGGATCCCTGGAGACGGAGCGCTCGTGGATCTCGTCAGCGACTCTGAAGAAGAGAACGCGGTAGATGATGATCCACCGGCGAGCACACCATCGCCCTGATCAGATTGGTTGTCAATCATCAACCCAAGATCAGGGTGCTTTAGTATTTTGATTTCAGGATAGTTATCAATCCATTGTGAAATGTTCCCTCTTTTGGATTTAATGAAGAAATTTCACTTGATGGATGTAACTTAAATCCCTTGAGCTTTAGAAATTTATCCATGTCAATCTGTTCACGAAATTGCTCATCCAGAAACAAAAATTCCCGAATAAAAAATTTATTCCGACCAGACTGACTATCTTTAGTGTGTTCGGGAAATTTGACCCTGATCAGACATGATCGGGGCATTTCCTTGATTCACACCGATCGGTTGGTCATTTAAAACTGATAACTTACCAAATAAGCTAACAGCCCTAAATGCATTGAATTGGACTTACACATTTTTCGAAACGACGCGTGCCGTAGAAAAAGGAAAGAATCTTTTTGACCCAACAGTCACTGCGGATTGCGCGGCTTAAGGGCAGGTTTCTCGGGGTTCGTGCTCCCTTGCAGAACCATAAAGCCCCCAAGCGCGGCCGCTTGAGATCTATTTGGGACTTCGTCTTCCTCGTTCGCATCCACAAAACATTCGCCATTTTCAACCGCTTTCTTCCCTCGTCCACCTGCTCCTCCAACCCTGCTAGCTTCCAATCGCCATGGCGTCCACGCACCAATCGTCTTCTGGCACTGAGTCCACAGGGGACCAAAGTAGCGCCGCCGCCGGACGAGAACTCCGCAGTGGGAACACGATCCCCACCGCGGATGAGTACTGGTACAGATCAACCACGACGGCCAAGCAGCTGCAGAAGCTGGAGGACCTTGGACTACTCCCTGACACCGAACTTTTCCCTCGCCGTCATGCCAAAGGTCAGACGTATCCAACCCCCAACACTCTCGAGATGGTGGTGTTCTTGGAGTTCTTCCACTGTGGATTCGGGGTTTTTCCTTCTGATTTCTTCCACAGCGTCTGCGAGCATTACCAGATAGAGCTTGTGCACCTTAAGCCCGGCGCTTGACAATGCTTAGCGTCTTTGCCTTTCTGTGCGAAGCCTGATTAGGGATTAAGCCTTCACTGTTGCTGTGGAGATATTTTTATAGCCCTTCATAC
Source organism: Alloteropsis semialata (assembly GCA_004135705.1). Classification (NCBI taxonomy): domain Eukaryota; kingdom Viridiplantae; phylum Streptophyta; class Magnoliopsida; order Poales; family Poaceae; genus Alloteropsis; species Alloteropsis semialata. Next base: position 58,531,202 of record CM014272.1, on the reverse strand, counting down.
TACAAGAAACAAGTGATGCTCGGGTCCATCGGTTTTTCCTTGAGAAATCGGGAGATATACATCCCCTTCCCAGTTAAGGATTGCTGAAAGATATGAACATCACTGGTTTTACATCACCCTTCCCCAAACCTCACTGGCAAAAGGGAAGTATCTGATGCCCTATCTCAAGGATGAGGCCAAAGCCCTGCCAAGAATCACCCCGGAGATGCAAAAGCACATTGATCGGATCTTGGAGCTCCGCAATGCTGGTCTGACGGCGGTTCATGTAGCAGAAATCTTCATTAGATGGAGATTCATTCCGCTTATGACTCACGACCGCTACGCTTGGACATTCAGGGGCTACAACGACCCGAACAGAATGAAACCCGATGGTGAGCATTTGTTTTTCTGTTCGATTGTTTTTCCGAGTTCGTTCGGTCATTTGAATTCATGACTCTTAACTAGCAGTTGTCCCAGAGACAGAAGTGGCTGTATCCTGAAGAAGATGTTCGGGGCTGATCTCCCGGACTGGGAAAACGTCCCAGCAC
>CM014272.1:58507297-58529675 GCA_004135705.1 Alloteropsis semialata | reverse complement strand
ACCGATGTAGAGTTAAATTATATGTACGCTGTATTGGTGAAAAAGCAAGTAATTGATCCTACCTACATCATGATTGATAGGTGGGTATGTGAAGCAACATCTGGCTCGGGAGATATTGGCTCGCGTTGTTATCTTACCATGGTAGCAATTGCATTGAACCCAAGATTGGAGACAAACTCAGCATTCTACATGAAGGGAACGGACCTTGGAATTGAAGCTATGAGGCAAGGTCACTACATCAGGGGAGATGAGAAGAATGGTTTCAAAATTGCAAATATAAATATTTATCTCCCCGATGCAAGGTTGAAATTATTTGCAAGAGAAAGAATTGATTGGCGTGATGAGAAGATTTTGGTCAAGGCTAAGAAGAATAAAAGAGGGAACCATATTGGAGAGTCATCGGCACCGGTTGAAGAAGAGGTGGGAGAGGAATTACCACCGGCTAGTTCCGCTTATTGGACAACTGAATTTCAAAATGCTCCAAGTGGACAAGGACCTCCGGAAGAATGGGGGCAACAATGGGGAGATGCACCAGCTCAAGCATGGGGGTATAGAGCGCTGGTGCCACCACCGGTATATGCACCGCTGCCTACATATAGCAATTATGGCTACCCAACATCGCCACACCAAGGAGTGTTCCCGGATCCATCTTTTGGAGCTCAATTTGCACACCTCCAGCAACCAGAAAGAAGCACAAGAATGATTGGAGCCTACACCAAGAGAAACTTGGAGGACATTAATGCCATCCGGAGGCATACGAACCGACTAGAAGATGGAACCGCGGGGATTGCATATCAAATGGGACTCCTAGCATTGATGCCACCGGAACAATTTGAAGGAGGAGCCTCGCAAGTGTACTATGACCAAGGGTATAACGCAAGACATCCGCTAAGCCAAGAGGAGTGACCGACGAAGGATCAAGAATAAATTGCTCGCACGTGTGGTTTGAGTTTTTTTTCCTTTCTTTTATTTATTTTCAGCGTGTGTGCAAGCTTGTGTGTGCGTAGCAATTTTCTGTTTTATTTATTTTCAGCATGTGTGTTAGTGTGTCCTTTTGTTTATCATCACCATGATCACTATATATATCACCTATGCTTTCATGATATGATTACTAGTGATGATAGAAAGTTTATGCCATGTTGAAATATGATGATCGTTGCCGCTTTGTCTATTTTTGCGCTTGGCTTATGCATGATTAGACTAATGCTCTCCCCAACATGATCTGAAAATTATCTAAATGCCGGCTCAATCTTTTGTGGAGGTTATGATAATTTAATACCCATATTTATTATTCTTGCTCTCTCTTTTAAACTTGTCAAGGGATGTTTAATTGCTGAATTTAATTGAGCTAGCCTTGTCATTAATACCTTTTGCAATTGCTCTACCTATCCAAAGCCTAAATGATATGTCATGATGAACCGTAGTATAAGAATTATTTTCAAGTGAATTGATTCGGGACTTACCTTCTCTGGTGCGAGACTAAGAAGCTGACCATTCCGTTTTGTGTACCTTCTTTTTGCTAGCCTTTCTATCCATGCATTGTGAGTTTCTATACCGGAAACTTCACAAACTTCGCTGGATATCCACCCTAAACCCAAATTATCTTTTTGTGAAATACCTTCTTGACCACAACCCACATTTGAGTATGGATCATTATCTCAAGGAAATTATGAAGAAATCAAGAGCTTGATACAAGGAACATATATTTGGAAGGCATCAAAGAGTACACAACGGAAAAATCAGAAGAAACGGAGGTCCACCAAGAGTGGGCCGGCCGGCCCAAACACCTTGAGCCGACTGGCCTACCCCTTGTCCTTCTTCAATTGCTTCAAAATTCGACGAGAATATACTCCCTGAAGATTCAAACCATTTTCTAAGAAGATCAAGATGGATACTTACTTCAGCATTAGCCATAAACTCTATGCTCGAGGACGAGCAATCGTTTAAGCATGGGGGGTGCTGAGTAAGTAGTAATGTTGCTAGAAGTTCTGAGGAGCAAAAAGGAAAGAAAAAAGAAAAAAATGATGAAAAAAGGAAAGAAAAAATATGAAAAGAAAAAAATAATAAATGCTCCTTGGTTCTTTTTGCTTTATTAATTCCATGAGTGCTTTGCAGACTATTCCATACTCAAATATTCCAACTATGTGCAATCCGATAACGAGGACTTCATCTATGCCTCGGGATCAACCGTTGCCATTTGCACATATCCACTATCTAAAAGCGTGTGTTCCATTTTCTCCCTCTCCACAAAATCGATTATTTTTCATGGTCTTTTTGACGAGTCTCGGTAAACCCATGAGAAGTATTTCTTGTTTTGATAATATCTTGATTATAATATATTTTGTTAGGACTAACCTTTCAAATAGCCCCAGATAAAGCCTTACATATACATAAGAGAAAGGAAGGTGAAGAGAGTTCTAGCAAGTTCGAGAGACAAGATGAGCAATTGCAATGAGGTTTAAATTATTGATCTTGGTTTAGCAATTCTTTTGGAGCTTATTTCTTAATTTCTGAGATTCGTTTAAATTAGAGATCATGTGTTTAAAGTCTTTATGGGGAACACTTAATTCATATCTACCCTCCATATTAGAAAGAGCTGATTACAACTTAAAGAATTAACTGCAAAATATTTTGAGGGCATTATGTTTTCTTGTCTATGATCAAGTGCAGGGATTGGACATCGAAAGGCAACGCTGATTTTTATTGAAGACTTACTCGAGGACGAGCAAGGTTTAAGCATGGGGGGATTGTTGACGCTCCTTAGCGACACCTTTTTACCCTTGTTTATCTTCTATAATGGCATGAATTTGATATCTAAACTATTGATCATACTCTATAACCAGGATATTTTCGTTTATGCATGTGTTTTTGGAGGATTTCTGTTTACGCAGGTTTTTGGGCTAAATTGGAGCACATATGGATAAGCCTTGTGACCAAGAACGACACGGTGAAAGATGAAGGCCAGAAGCCCGAAGAAGAGGATAGGCCGGCCGGCCCCATATGGCCTAGGCCGGCCGGCCTATGATGTTCCAAGCCTCGTCCGTGCTCATCTTTGGTGAACCGTCCTAGGATTGTTTTTACTTACCAAGCTCCACATAAGCCTTCCACTATCATATATGAGTAGAATAGATTGAAAATAATCTAGTGTAGGCTTGAACGACTTGATGAGATGAGTGTTCTCATGAGTTTTTGCAAGAGAATCTCACTTATGTTGGATATGCATCTTTTTGAAAATTCGTCACGATGGAACAAGGTAAAGATCTAAAGTTCGCTAAGTTCAAGAGTATTGCATTTATTTTAATTGTGGCTTGTTCTTTATTGCTAGTCTATCTTCCATAATGAAAAGTAGCCAGTTACATCTTGAACTTTAAATGCTAAACACTTGAGAGCAATGTGTCTTGATGTGTATAACTAAGTGCAGGGAAGGCATTGAAAGGCAACATTGATTTCCTAGTCAAGCAAAGACCCTGGACTTACTCAAGTACGAGCAAGGTTTAAGCATGGGGGATTGTTGACGCTCATTAACGACACCTTTTTATTGCTATTTAAGTGGTGTTTTGGGAGCAATTCATATACTAACCCACCACTTGGCACTTGAAATAACCCTGTTTTTGCATATGCATGTATTTTTGGAGGATTTTAGTTTACGCAGGTTTTTATGCTATAAATGAGCACTTTTGAACGAAGACCAAGATTATGCGTAGCACAGAGGAATGAAGGCCAAAAACCTAATGTGACTCGGATTTCGTTCGCTCTCATCTATGGTGAACCAACCTCCAAGAATGTGGAAGGGCGAAGACTTGAAGATAAGGTCAGATGACTTTGGGATCAAGGCAAATCAGGCAGACATTTGGAAAGTTATCAAGATCCAATCTTATCCCAAGCAACCGATGTCAAATATCCACATGCATTGGCAAATAAATTCTTGGAGGATCAAGGAGCTTGCACACAAAAGATGGGACCGATGCGGGCCAAAAAGGCCTAGGTCGGCCGGCCTAGCCCTTTTCTGCGCCGTCTCGGCCTCCCCTTCGAGTTAGGGTTTTCTCAGACTATTTATAGCCCTGATGCCCGTAGGAACGCACATCAATCCACCAGAACTCGGCGAAACCTAGGGCATACACCAAAAGGAGACGACGGCCGCCGCAAGTCATCGAAGTTATCTAGGGGATGGCTTAGGCCAACCCTAGCCGCCGTGGCCTCCCTCCGTGGTTGTGCCATGGTGGAGTTCATTACCAAATTGGAGTCATCAATGGTATGTATTCGGTGGTGATGATCCAAACACATCTATTATATGAGTAATGTTCTTCGTGTCATCCGATCTCTTAGCGACACAATAGCTCCTTCTATGCTTTCTACCTATCATGAATATGATTATTCCTTAGTCTAATCCATGGTTAGACTATATAGCATGCTTTATGTAATCGTGACGATTAGATCTAGTATATTGACCCTTCATGATATCTAGACACATTCACTTGTGTATATGCCCTTGTAACTAACCATGCCAATAGGGAGCATCGTGACAGAATGTGATCCCGTGTAAGGTGGCGTTCTCCGGAGGTTGATCGCAGGTAAGAGTTTAAAGATGGTTGTAGATGAGATGCATGATGCACTTACTCTTATTTGCTATAAGTACAACTAGAAGACGATAGGCTCGTTTATCCTTTGGTTGCTCCTTACCTTTGCCTATGTTTATGGATGAGATCAACCTACACATCACTCACATCTTATAGTAGGTTTACCCTTTATATGCAATCAACGCTTCATGCTAGGATAGATCCGTTAGATTAGATGGAGAACCTTAGTAAGTTCATTGTTGATCCACGGATTGATAAACATTGGATGGAATACTCTAAGGGAAAAGCTACGATGATCCGTGTGCTTGCGGTTCACAATTGGCGCGTCTACGGACCGTCAACAAGCTTTTCTGGTGCCGTTGCCGGGGATCGGCAACTCGAACCCTTTGGAGATCTATCTAATTTTTTTGGAGTAACCCTAGTTTTATTATTGCATATATCCTGTATTTCTTGTTTATGTAAAACCCCAGATAAAAAGCGATCGAGAAGTTCCCAACATCCAGACTTTGACAAGTCCAAAACTCGCTCAAACAAGTTGATGGCTACATCAAGATCTGCTCTTTAGTGGTAGGTGCTAACTTTTGTTAGTGGCCCATCATCCGCTATCGAGCCCACACCAGAAACAAGTGAAGATGAACAAGGTATGCCACCATGTCAATTAATTTTTAATACTAATGTTTCTTGGAGATTTTCTTGTCCAAGCTTTAGCTGATGAATCATGCCCCGAAGAAGTCGTGAGATCCAATCATCAACGTCTCCGGAAAGTTGCTGTTGAGATTAGTTTTTTGCCCACAATTAGAGATGTACCATTGAGAAAAATTAAAAAAATATGAAGCTCCATCAAGTCTTCTTTCCAACGTATCAAGAATCACAAATTTTGGAGATCGGTGCAAAGAGTTATGGTAAAATCTTTCAACACTACACGTTCTGAAATCTACTTGGGACAGAACGTAGTGCCCGAGTAAAAGAAGCATAACTCATTCATCCGGAGTCCGTTTGAAGTAAATGAGTACTCGTTGGAAAGGAAATTTGATGCACATCGCAATTTGAGTAGAAGTTTGGTATATGTTCTGCACTGAATGAAGAGGAATTCAACGAGAAAGAGACAGCAGCAAGCAACGGGGAAGCTGGTGATGATGTCAAAGGATGATTGGAGGGTTTTATGCACAAAATATGATGATTTGAAGTTGATGAAGACTGGAGACAACAATATTAGAAGCACCATGACATTACCAAACTTTGCCAGTAGGATGCTCAAGAAACTTCTAATTGAGTGATGCTACCAACGAAGGAAACCGCTCAAATCATTGACATAAAGCACGAGAGCCCCCTATGATCCCGACACCATAGGTAAAGCAAGAATTATGGCGAAGACACATCATTGAAATCATGCTACTCATTGGTGAATCAATTATGATGACCTTGAAGCCTAAGGATGCACAACACGACACTCTGAAGACCATAAGACCAAGATTATCAACATCTCAGGATCAATTTACGAGAAGATACTGTTTGCATCAAAATTCTGTGCAATATCTGAAGAAAACAAATAATACCTTTGGATATTTAAAAGTCTCATGAAGTTCTGGTTCTGATGAAACAAGAATCAAGTCAATCGGAGATTTCTACAAGCGGTTATGATCAAAACATCGAAGATCGTGCATTCTGAAATTTTCTGGACAGCACGCAACGCTAAAGTAAAATGGGCATAACTCTCTTGTTTGAACTCCGTTTAAGATGAATGACCACTTGTTGGAAAGGTAATTTCATAAATTTTTCAATGGAGCTATATTTTGTATATGTTCTATTCTATATACATGGAAAATCCACGAAGAAGAGGTAGGAGCATCGTGATGAGAACAAGGTAGAGGAGATAACGATGACAACGTTGAAGAGGAGCTTGGGCAATGCTTTCATCGAGCGTACATGATCAAATTCAGAAGCTTAGAACAAAATGAAGACCCTCAAGAATATTGGCATATGAAGACACAATAAGGCAACGTTCAATACATGAAGATGTTTAAAGCAAACCACGATGGATTATAAAAAGGTGACATCAAGCTGCATGGACACTTCGGATTCTCACACGAAAGACAATGGCTTCACGACAATGAGAAGGTACGTGAGAAAGTCCAGTTCTATGACTTTAAATGAAGTGCTTTGCGGGAGGCAACCCGATCTTTTTATCTATTATCTATATAAGATGACGGTCTATATTGTGCTCTTTAATCGAATCATCAAGTAACATTGTACCATTGCTCTAATAAATGCCACAATTTTACGTTGTATGATCTAAACGTTATTGAGAGACCACTTTGTTATTTGATCTTGGAAAACTTGTAGACCCTTTTTGTGTCCCTAATGCTATTAATGTTTAGAGTCATTTTCTTTTGAGTCTTTTTAGAGAGAAATATGAGGTATGATACCACCCTTTGATTCTAAACTTTGGCTAGCTAACTTAGGCTAACTTTTGTTTTGATTTTAGACCACCATATCATGTCATATAATTTTGTTCACTCACCTCGTGTTGCACTTCATGCCGTATTGTTCTCACCCTTGCATTGCATTGCATGTTTTGTTCTAACTTTTTGTTAAACTCACCTAAGCCTTCCTGTCACCCCCGCCAAAAACCAGAGTCAACAAGGGTAGGAATGACTTGTGTTGATTTGCTTACTGCACCATTCAGATTAGCCAAGTCTATCTCTATTCTTTGTCCTAACTGAAAACTTTGACTAGCCTCCCTACGAGATCCTAAACCCTTAGGAAAACCTCTCATACCTGTAGCCATCCTAAAACCATAGGATTTGTTTTCCACCCAATGAAACAACCTTTATTTTTCTTTTAGTTTTCAACCACCTTAGGTAGATTTCTAAACTTGACTTCTCTCTTCAAAATTCTTGTTGTAAGCCAAAAATATAGGATACCCATGGACCTTTCCCTAAACCTCGTTAGCTAGGTTGTTCGGTTCTTTTCGATGAATCATTTTCTTGTCGACAATGCTTCACTTCTTATGAAGTGGTTAGCCAAGCTTTGTCTCTCTAAGCAATTACTTTTTGAATGAATTGATTGCGGAACAACATTGAAGGACCTTTCAAACCTTACTAACCCTTGTTTTTGCTAACTCTTCGCATTTACATTTTGCATCCATTCCATCGTTCCATCATGCATTTGTTAGCTTGGCTCTTTCACAAAACTTCATGATGAATGCTTTCATATCCATGTTAATGCTTGTATACGTCATTCCCCTTTGCAATCTTGTTTAAGCATGGTGTTTAGACACGTTTGCGGACCATCATCATTTAGTTTTGTAAAGCCTTGTTAGCATTTATGTTGCATTGGTCGGTTTATAAGCTTTGCAATGCGCTTTATTTTTCTTGCGCTATAAGAAATTATTAACCTTGGGATAGACATAATGTTTTAACCTTGGTTAACAAATCTTTATGACTATGGAGAAATTTGGCAATCTAGTTGTAAACATGGTGTTTAGAACTAGGTGTAAACATTGTGTTTGTTTATATACTTTCCTCTCATTTGCATACTCACTTTGCACACATGCTCACCCATTAGGTTTTTATTTTTTCTCTTTTACTAGGTTAATTATGCCACAAGTTAAGGTCTTAGGGATGTCATTAGTTGTTGGCATTTGCTTATACTCCCGACGTCACCCCAGGGGTAGTTTGTGTGTCTAAATTATTTTGTAGGCATGACGAAGGGATCCCATGAGTTCGTGATCAAAGTTGCAACTAAGATCGTCATCATCTCCGAAGATTTAAAGGGATGCTGCTGTTTTCATAAGAAATCTGCATATGTTCAGAGATGTACAAGAAATAAAAAGTTGATATTTAGAGGCTCCATCAAATTCTTGTTCCAACGCATCCAAGATCAATGAATTTGAACACCCATACAAGAAGATACGACAAAAACATTGGGTGCTGCGCGTTCTGAAATCACTCGGGACAGATTGCGGTGCTGGAATAAAATAGCCATAACTCTCTTGTTCGGAATCCATTTTAGGCGAATGATGACTCATTGGAAAGAGAAACTTGTACACTTTGCAATGGAGCAATGTTTCAGTACATGTTTTGTTCTAGAAGTGAAGGAAAAAAATTTAAAGAAGATGAGGCAGCAATGAAGACAACAAGCAAGGAGGTGATAACAATATGAAGAATGATTGGGACCATGGTTTAGTCACAATGGGAAAGGGTTGAAGGAGAATTAAGGAAACAAAGGTGAAGTAGCATAAGGATGATCTCCAAACACATGGCGGAAAGACTTCAAGAATTACAAGATGGTCCATGTTCTTCTTCCATGCCTAGCAACATGCTAAGCATGGGGTAGGACTTGTTGGACGAAAAGGAAAAAGGACATATTGAGTACAATGATCTTGTTCATCACAGGATGCTCATTTCTCTTCTTCCATGCTAAGCACAATGCTTAAGCATGGGGGAAGCCGCGCTATACCTCATTGCAAGCATCGAAAAGGACGGTAACTCTTCCTCAACCTTCTCTTTGTTCATCTACTTCTTAATGCTTGTATATATATATGCCATCGACCATAGGTTAGAAACCTTTGTATATCTCTCTTGTTAATAACATGGCTACTAGGAGAACAAACTAGTTTTGTTTTTCTTTTCAATAAATGATCACCATCACTTTGTGCTCACCATGATGACATAATTTGAATACTTTTGCTTATGGAAAAGTGATAATGTTGCCGCTTTGTTCTATTTACACCATATTATATATGACTTGACCATTTGCTCTCTATTAAGTGATCTTAAATTAACTAAATACCGCCTCTTTTATTTGTGGAGGTTAAATGACTAAATTCTAGACCCATATATTCTTTATATTGCTCTTTGATTTAAGTTTACCGATGACCTTATGCCTTATATTGTTTTATTTAAAACTTGATTCTTATGCTATCTACATTCGTGAATCTCTTGCAAAGTTCTACCTACTAAAGCCTTTACATATACATGATCTATCATGACGAAACTTTTAGGGTTGCAAACTTATATTTTGATGAGTTAGATTGAGATTGATTTCTGTGGTTCGAGACTAAGAAGCTGGCCATTCCGTTTTTGCGTACCTTCTTTTTACTAGCCCTTCTATCCATGCATTGTGAGTTTCTACACTGGAAACTTTGTAAACTTTGCTGGATATCCACCCTAAACCCAAATATCGTTTTGTGATTACCTCCTTGACCACAACTCACAATTGAGTATGGATCATTTTCTCGACGAAAATCCAGAAGAATCGTGAGCTTAATTTAGAGAACATCAATTTGGGAGGCATTGAAGAAACTCCCTGAAGATTCAAGTGATTTTCTAGAAGATCAAGATGGACTTTGTGTACTTACTTCAGCAATTATCGACCCTCACTTCTATGCTCGAGGACGAGCAATCGTTTAAGCATGGAGGGAGGATGCTGAGTAAGTACTATGTTGCCAAAGGTTCTAAGGAGCAAAAAGAAATAAAAAGAAAAAAAGAAAGAAAGAAAAAACAAAGATGAAAGAAAAAAATAAAAAAAGAAAGAAAGAAAAAGAGAAATAATGCTCCTTAGTTCTTTTAGCTTTATCAAAATCCCAAGTGCTTTGAAGACAATTCCATACTCAATTTTCCAACCATGTGCAATCCGATAACGAGGACTTCATTTGTGCCTCGGGATCATCCACTTGCCATTTGCACATGTCCACCTATCTAAATGTGTGTGTTTCATCCCTCTCTCTTTCCAACATTTATTCTCCATGGCCTTTTTGACTAGTCTCGGTAATTCCAATAGATCTCTCTCTTAATTTCACAATATTTGAGATATAATGTTTTGCTAGGATTATTTTTACCTACCAAGCTCCACATAAGACTTCCACTATCATATATGAGTAGAATAGGTTAAAAATAATCTAGTGTAGGGTTGAGCGACTTGATGAGATGAGTGTTCCCATGAGCTTTTGCAAGAGAATCTCACTTATGTTGGATATGCATCTTTTTGAAAACTCGTCACGATGGAACAAGGTAAAGATCTAAAGTTTGCTAAGTTCAAGAGCATTGTATTTATTTTAATTGTGGCTTATCCTTTATTGCTAGTCTATCTTCCGTAATGAAATGTAGCCGGTCACAACTTGAACTTTAAATGCTAAACACTTGAGAGTAATGTGTCTTGTTGTGTATAACTAAGTGCAGGGAAGGCATTGAAAGGCAACACTGATTTTCTAGTTAAGCAAAGACCCTGGACTTACTTGAGGACGAGCAAGGTTTAAGCATGGGGGGATTGTTGACGCTCATTAACGACACCTTTTTAGTGCTATTTAAGTGGTGTTTTGGGACCAATTCATATACTAACCCGCCACTTGGCACTTGAAATAATCCTATTTTTGCATATGTATGTATTTTTTAAGGATTTTAGTTTACGCAGGTTTTTAAACTATAAATGAGCACTTTTGGATGAAGACCAAGATCATGCGTAGCACGGAGGAATGAAGGCCAAAAACCTAATGTGACTCAGATTTCGTTCGCTCTCATCTATGGTGAACCAACCTCCAAGAATGTGGAAGGGCGAAGACTTGAAGATAAGGTCGGATGACTTCGGGATCAAGGCGAATCAGGCAGACATTTGGAAAGTTATCAAGACCCAATCTTATCCCAAAGCAACCAACGTCAAATATCCACATGCATTGGCAAATCAATTCCTGGAGGATCAAGGAGTTCGCACGCAAAAGATGGGACCGAGGCGGGCTAAAAAGGCCCTAGGCCGGCCCGTGCCGGCCGGCATATCCTTTTTCTGCGCTGCCTTGGCCTCCCCTTCGAGCTAGGATTTTCTCGGACTATTTATAGCCCCAATGCCCGGAGGCACGCACATTAATCCACCAGAACTCGGTGAAACCTAGAGCATACACCAAAAGGAGACGACGGATGCCGCAAGTCCTCAAAGTTGTCTAGGGGATGGCTTAGGCCAACCCTAGCCGTCATGGTCTCCCTGCGTGGTTGTGCCATGGTGGAGTTCATAAGCAAGTTGGAGTCATCAATGGTATGTATTCGGTGGTGATGATCCAAACACATCTATTATATGAGTAACGTTCTTCGTGTCATCCGATCTCTTAGTGACTCAATAACTCCTTCTATACTTTCTACCTATCATGAATATGATTATTCCTTAGTCTAATCCATGGTTAGACTATATAGCATGCTTTATGTAATCGTGGCGATTAGATCTAGTTTGTCGACCCTTCATGATATCTAGACACGTTTACTTGTGGACATGCCCTTGTAACTAATCACGCCGATAAGGAGCATCATGAGAGGGTGTGATCCCGTGTAAGGTGGCGTTCTCGGGAGGTTGACCGGAGGTAAGAGTTTAAAGATGGCTGTAGATGAGATGCATGATGCGCTTACTCTTATTTGCTAGAACTACAACTAAAAGACGATATGCTCGTTTATCCTTTGGTTGCTCTTTACCTTTGCCTATGTTTATGGATGAGATCAACCTACACATCACTCACATCTTATAGTAGGTTTACCTTTTATATGCAATCAACGTTTCATACTAGGATGAATCCGTTAGATTAGATGGAGAACCCTAGTAAGTTCATTGTCGATCCACGGTTTGATAAACCTTGGATGGAATACTCTAAAGGAAAAGATACGATGATCCGTATATTTGCAGTTCATGATTGACGCGTCTACGGACCATCAACAACGGGGGCGCGTTGCGAGCGAGGGCGCGACAGCCGGCGGCGGGGGCGCCATGCGAGCGAGGATGCGATGAAGTCGACCAACGGACCATCTAATTTACGCGCGACCGGTACGAGGCTTCCGTCCGGTCGATCCGACAACCTCGTATACAGTAATTATTTCTTTTTCACCGGTTTGCTCTTTTCTCTTTCCGTGCATGTTTGCTCTTTTTTCTTTCCACGCTCTAATCATTTTCTTTCCGCGCCCTAATCATTTTCTTTCCGAGCGCTACTAGTTTCTGCTAAGTTCTCTTTTCATGAAATTAAATCATTCGGGATTGGGGAAAGAGGGAGAAGAAAAGGGTGGGAAAAAATAAAAATAACTTTCAAAACTAAAATACAATACAAATAAAAGAAAAATTTACTTACACAAGTTTTTCGAATTTCACATAAGTTTGAATACAAAAGTTTCCTCCAACTACGTAATACCCATGTTTTTGAACTACACATAAATTTTAATACAAAATTTATCTACAACAGGTAACAAAAAGTTTTCATCCATAAGTTTTATAGCAAACTTCCATAAACAACGTTTATGCTCTAAATGAAACTTTTGTATGGTAGGTGGACTGAAACCAAAGCAATTTAGACTTCTATGGCAGGGGATACATGGCCGCCCCAAACCCAAATATCCTTCTGCACCCGATAGGACGGAGCTGCCCCTCAATAACCCTGAACACTAACCAGTTCAGCCTTCTATGCCAGGGGGACCGAAACTGAATCAATTTAGCCTTCTATGGTAGGGGATACATAGCCGCCCCAAACCCAAATATCCTTCTGAACCCGATAGGACGGAGTCGCCCCCAACAACCCTGAACCCTAACCAGTTCAACTTTTTATTGCAGGGGATCGATGTCGAAACAATTTAGCCTTCTATGGCTGGGGTACATGACTTCCCTAAACCCCAAACATCCTTCTGAACCCGATAAGACGGAGTCGCCTCTGATAACCCTGAACACTAACCAATTCGGCCTTCTATGGCAGAGGGATCAAAGCCGAAGAAAAGTAGACTTCTTAAGACATGCATAACACCATATTTTCCCAATGTAATTTTAACAATATAAAAGTTTTAGATTAAATATGCTGATAATATTGTTGCAAAATCATATTCGTAATGTAAAATTTTATATAAAAGTTTACAATGTAAAAGTTTATCATAAAAGTTTATCATAAAAGTTTACAAGTTTTTTGAACTTCACATAAGTTTGAATACAAAAGTTTCATACAACCACGTAATACATATGTTTTTTGAACCGCAGATAAGTTTAAATACAATTTTTTTTGTACAACTAGGTAACAAAAAGTTTTCATCCATAAGTTTTGTAGCAAACTTTCATAAACAACTTTTACGCGCTAAATGAAACTTTTGTACATAACTTATCATACAACTTTGACACAAACTTTTCATTCCTAACTGTTGGACTTTGCTGTCTCTTCAACTAGTTTCTGTCACTCCTATTCGTCCTTGGTGCAAAGCTGTCAAGTGTTATACCCTATACAATACGTAGAGAGGAACATTGTCCATTTTCGTAAAGCACATTGATTTCAACGATGCAAGTACTAAGAAAGGCAATACACAGAAACTGTTAATACTCATGTGATGTTTTATGATGTCTTTAACATTGAGTGGGACAATCTCGTTTTCCTCATGAGTGCAACCTGAAGTTAAAGCAATTTCGACTTCTATGGCAGGGGAGACATGGTCGACCCCAAACCCCCCAAAACCCTTCTGCAACCCGATAAGACGGAGTCGCCCCAACAACCCAGAACCCTAACAGTATGACCTTCTATGGCAGGGAGCACATGGCCGCCCCAACCCCGAACATCTTCTGAACCCGATAGGATGAAGTTGCCCCCAACAACCCGGAATCCTAACCATTACAGCCTTCTATGGCAGGAGCCCCGAAACTGAAACAGTTTAGGTTTCTACGGCACGGGCAAGATGGTCGGCCCCAAATTTAGACACGAAAATATTTTGGTAACATATTACTTATAGAACTTTCACATAAAAATTAGTCAACAAATATTTGAAGAAAAAGTTACGAACAAATAAAACATACAGAAGATTATATGACAAATTTATATACACAAACTTATGCAAACAAAAATCAATGTAACAACATTTGAGAATAAAAGTTACGCAAGAACAAAATATAATATATAATATTATAAACAAGTTTTATACATAAGACTATATAAACAAAAATACGTCAAACATTTAAAAAAAAGTTATGTAACAAAATTATATTACAGTTTTGAAAGAAAAAACTAAAGCTATGTGACAACATTTAAGGATATCATTTTAGAAAAAGCTTTTTGTATTTTAAAAACTTTTTCTACTTTTATATGTTTCCTATAACTTTGGTACAAATTTTACCAGTGAACTCCTCTAAAAAAATTAGATAGTGACAAAAGTGAAAAAGATCAATCTCGTGCTACTATTGGCAAAAATAAATCTCAAATATATACAGTCTGAAAGCTGTGAAAGCTCTATCCATATCTTTGTTAACTGAAAATAGCAAAATATACATTGTACTATTATGCAATGGGTACTATAACAAATCATGTAAAAATTCAACTGATATACAAACATTTTTACCAAGCGTATGTTTCATATCGACGAACTAATCTCTTTTTCACGTTAAGATTAAACTAACATTATAGATAAACACATAAACAAAGAGAGATTAAAAGCACTTATGTTCTCGTAACTCTAACTAGTCTAAAACTATTTTAGCCAAATAAGAAATAGTACTTACTGCATTCAGCATGCGGAATGATGTCCGCTACTTGAATTCACAAAATTGGAGTTCATACATTACAATAAAACTACTAGCGTTCAATTTGCGATTAGCACTCATAAGAGAATATGGAGAAAGGAAAGGAAACATTAAAAGAGTGCTCACCATGGAGTACCATGCATGAAGCAGAGCCCCTCCTCCAGATCGATGCCACGCTCGAGAATCTGCCACACCACTTGGCCCCGCCGCCGCCGCTTATTCGTGTGCCGTTGGTCACGAAAGCCGCCGACCTCTCCATCGCTCCCATGTGATGCACGCCTGCCGCGATCCTGCGCTGCCGAGAGCTCGGCCGCAGTCGCCCACCTCGGGGAGCCGAGTGCTCCTATGCAGGCTAGCCGCCGAGAGCACGTGCCTCGATCCGTCGCCGTATGCCTCCGATGGGCGCTCATGGGGACGCACGTCGTCGTTGGGAAGAGGCGAGCCGCCTCCCAGCGTTGGTGCGAGAGAAGGAAAAAGAAAGGGAAACAGAGTAAACGAAAGAGAATGGGAGACAGTCCATGCGTAGAGGCTTGCCGCGCTACTAGCAGCCGCGTCCTCCGGCCGGAGGTCGCCGGAATCTGAAAGGTAACGTTCGCGGCGGCGGAGAGGCTAGTTGTGAGAGCATGGGAGAAGAAAAAATTCTGGATGAGAACGGGATGAGAAAGCAGTGGGAAAGGAAATTGGAGTGAATGCTGATAGATCCGTGTTTAGTTGGACACTGAAAATTTTTTCAGGGTATTAAATGCATCTTTGATCACTAATTAGGGGTATTAAATAATGTCAGTTTACAAAACTACCTCCACAACCTCTAGTAAATTTCCGAGAAGAATCTAATGAGGCCTTTGACCGCATGATTAGAGGATGATTAGAAGATAGTTACTGTAGCATCACTGTAGCAAATCATGGATTAATTAGGCTCATTAGATTCGTCTCGGAAAGTTACGCTCATCCGTGAAGAGGTTTTGCAAATAGACTTCATTTAGTACTCCATGCAAAAAAGATTCTCTTTTACAAATTTTTTAAGAAACCAACTAAACACGAAAAAGAAATGGGAGTTAATGCTGGTAGGTCCCACTGCACATGGAGAAATATCAGACGTTCTCGAATCGACCGCTGGTTTGGTTGTTACCGGGCGACGGTAATCTTAACATCGTGGTCGACCAATCGGCACGCGGGCGAGCAGCTAGCAGCATATAGGTAGGTTAGGCCGACGAAGTTCGGTGGAAACAGAACCCCGCACGGATAACACCAAAACCGAAGTCTTCAGTTTCTGTTTTCTCCCATACCGATCAGTTTTCAATCCCCTCACACCGAACTTTGCTAGCACAGTCAGTTTAAACCGAATGCCCACCCCTACCGGCAACATGCCTGCCTCCACGACGCAGGTTTGCCAGGACTTGAAGCAAGCATATCCCGATTGGATATCTTAGTGGGCCATGCTGGCCTGAGCTACATGAGAAAGAAATTGGAGCAAGTCCAGGCTAAACAACCGGGTCCAGACATATACCCATATCGTTCAAACAGCCGTGGCGCTCAAACAGTTCATACTCTGACTTGCACCCTCGCACGTAAAAAGCACACAAAATCAGACAACTCTGTACTGCAAAGATATTACTACCTCCAGTAATATATCGTTGACCTTTCAGACAATAAAATCAAAGCTACTAAACATGACTACCTTTTCATAGTCAAGTATAATTAACTGGAGGATTTGGACGCATGAATAATCCATGATACCGATCGGCACTGGCGACAATGTACGAGGCTGGAACTTCTATCATCAATTAATGGTTTCGACAACAAAAACTTGAAGAAGAAACAAACGGAAGAACTACCAGTCTACGATTACCACCCCACTCCCCCAATACCAACCCCACCCATACTCATACCCCCCATCGACACTCCTCCAAGCCCTATCGTCGAATAGCCTGAACATAGGTCGCCGTCGTAGGAGCAAGCGGGGTAAACCGAGCTCTGCGAAGAAGCAGCTGCCTCCTCCTTCGCCTTTCCTTGGCTTGCCGCCACAGCACCTTTTTCGTCGCCGTCACCTTTCGTCGTGGCCGTCGCCGCTGCGGAGGAGGTCGCCTTCGCCGTCGTTGCCGAAGTCGTCGTCTCCGTAGTGGCCGTTGCTGCTGGCGGCTGCGTCGGCTTTGGCTTCTTGGCCTTGGCCTTCTCGTCTGCCTTGCATCCGGAGGAGCAGAGGTTTCCCATGCCGGCGGCTAGGGATCTTCGACTTGATTCTTGATTCTTGTATGGTAGCTCGTTTGAGATCGGTTGCTAGGCATATATACACACATAGGACTGGCCGACTGGGTATTGTGTTCGGAGCGCGTAAGCAGTTCGAGTCGGACAACCAGTGGTTGTTTGGATCTCTTAAATATAACCCAAGTTTTGGTTAAACGAATTTTACTCGGGATTTTAGGAAAACAAGTTTTGGGTTAGTTAGTTAGTTAGCATGAGTTTTATCAGAACTGTGTTTGGATTGCATCGGCAACAGATCTCACCACCAAGCTACGTGTTTCATCTCAATAATCAAAGATGATCCTATTGCTTTGAATTGGACTGATGTATATGAAAAGTATATTACGTCAGATCGAAGATGGTCGTATTACTTGGATTCTGGAGGGATCGGAGGATAGCGGTACACGGACGGGAACTCAGCAGGCGGCTGGCGGCGGCAAATGTCATTCTCCGATGTCAATTGATTAATTAGGCACTAGAACCTAGTTTATTAATTAGGCACTAGAACCTAGTTTGTATATATGCGGCAACATCTATAGATGCGAAAGTGTGACGGGAAGCAGGCTACCTAGCAGAAGATGTATTTTGTTGGCCTTCAGATCATGGTTATCGCGAACCAGTTTTATTAAAAACGACAGGGAGCCGTTTTTACGAATATGCTTTATTCAGTTTTGTGGAGATCAAATTTTCGGTGTGCGGAAATCTATCGTGGCATCCAAACAAGATTTTAGTGGTAGTTATCAGGTTTTACGGAAACTAATTTTCATAAAACCGGAGATCCAAACAACCAGGTCAGGGAAGTTGGGGCCGGGATCGTCTGAGATCGGTGCTGCGCAGCATGGCAACGTAGGACTGCAGGAAACGATAGATATTTATGGTCTGGTGTGATCAACATTCAGTTTGGTGTCAAATGTGCAGATTTTTTTTTAACGGACGGTGAAAGCTATTAGCTTTTCTGAATTTTTATTAAACAAAAAAATTGACCTTGTTTATAAGAAAAATCGGACTTGAAAACCAACAATTTCGGTGCATAGATCATATAACTGGAAGGATAAAATGTGCAGAATTCCATGTCGATCTTTTTTTTGTTTCGATTTTGTACTTCACCAGGTAAAAATACAACTTTGGAAAAAAAAAAGAAACATTATTGCTGCTACGTGAAAGACATACACGCATTTTGGTTCGTGACAGACATTTGTTTTTCGTAAGAGCGTTAATGCGGCAATCAGGCAATGCATGCTCTCTGTTCAGCAGAGAGTCAGCTACTCAGCTGCCCTCTCTGATCGGCTCCAACTTGTGCTTGCCGGCTGGCCTCTGGGTCTGTGCATGACATGAGAGTGTTCAATAATTCTATCATCACTTATGGCAATGTATTCCCACATCCACCCTGAGGTAAACATGTGCTGCCTAATTACTGTCATGTTTGAGTTCACAAAAATGAGATATTCACAACAAGTATGCCTTGTATAGGAAAGTATTACTTGGTGGATTCTGGCTACCCAAACCGCTTCGGCTAGCTGGCGCCATACAAGGGAACCATGTACCATCTGCCGGAGTCCAGAAACGGACTGGAGCCACAAGGTAAAAATGAAATCTTCAATTACGCACATTTATCACTTAGAAATGTCATTGAGAAGACATTTGGAGTGTTGAAGATGAAGTGGCAAATACTAAACGACATACCAAGGTATCCACCTCATAAACAAACTGAAATTATCGTTGCATGCATGGCACTGCATAACTTCATTCGAATGAGTGGAGTAATAGATAGAGACTTCGAGCTCTTTGATCGTGATGAGAATTTTGTGCTAGCTGAAGCATCGGCAGATCAGCCAGGGGGTGCTCGGCCATGTTCAGAGCAAACAGGAGCGATGAATGCTCTTCGTGATGAGATTGCCCTTGGTTTGTCAAGTCATTCGTGACATTTGTATATGTTTGCAGAGTTGCTGTACAATTCGCGGATCAAGTTTACAGGTTCTTGTGGAGTTCATTTTTTACTGATGTATGATGAGGTGTTGTACAATTCGCGGATCGACTTTACGGTGTGTGGTTTGTGTGGTTTTTCTGAACGGATAGGTGATGAACAATTCAATAGTGGACAATGTGATTTGTGGAGTTTGCTGAACAATTTTCATGATCTGTATTCAATTTTAGAAGATCCGTATGTGTTGTTGATGATGTGTGTTGATGCCTATATCTGTCCATGCATGGGAATGCACATGCTGCACTGCATTAAATGCATGTACAGTGAATTTTGGAAACTTCTTCCGCTGCAACTAAACACCTATTCAAGGTTTGGTTTCAACAACTTTGTCAAACTGTGGTACTGTTGGTACTAGGTTTATTAGTTTGCAAAGTTTGTGAAACTAAACAGGCTCTAAGTGCCTTGCTCTTCAGAGCAAAAAATCACAACCTTGCTGTCGGATATCAATATCTGACCCACTCACCGACAGGTGGGACCTCGCTATTTTGAGAAGGAGATAGGCGTAAGCAAATCCATAACACCTCGCCCGACCCTTCTCCGCCTCGGCCGACCCCATGTCACCTCGGCCGATCCTTCTCCGCCTCGGTCGACCCCGCGTCACCTTGGCCGACCTCGCGTCGCCACGGCCGACCCCGCGTCACCTTGGCCGACCTCGCGTCGCCACGGCCGACCCTTCTCCGCCTCGCCCGGGTCGGCGTCGGGCCAGGATGGCGTGGGACATCAGGGGGACCCGGCGCGGAAGGGAACAAGGAGGGCGCATCGCCGCATATCTACCGCACGACCTAGTAACATTAATTGGCCTCACCGCGCGCTGCTCGAAGTGGCAGAAGGATGTGACGTGCACTGTTTCGAGCCGCCCCGCGGGCGCCGCAAGGGGGGGAACAGGATCCTAGCAGGCGCAGGACTAGGACCTACTCCGGCCTTACCCACAGTGCTCCGCAGGCGGCGGGGCTTCTTCAGCAAGCTTCCAGTTGTTAGTTATTTATTATTTGTTGAACACGCCTTGTAGGAGGGCCCTCCCCGGAGGTATAAAAAAGAAAAGCAAGGCTTCAGGGAAAGGAGGAGACGAATAGACGAATCACACACTTAGACATTCACAGAGACTTGAGGCTTCTCCTCTCTCTCGACCGCTTGTAACCCCTACTACGAGCAACGCGAGTAACACGAGCTGATCGACACTGGACGTAGGGCGTTCGTGCCTGAACCAGTATAATCCCTTGTGTCCTCTCGCGAACCATCCGAGCCTAAACGCGCAATCCACTAAATTCACTAGTTGGTGATTTCTTGCACCGACAGTTGGCGCGCCAGGTAGGGGCCTTTTGCGCGTTTCGACGATCATCAGGCTTCGGATGGCCACCGATGGTTTTAGCTGGACCGCCGGGACGCAGCTGCGTCTCGGAAGTCTGGATTTCGTCGTCACCGTCGACGGGGACCTGGCGAGGGCCGCCCCCACACCCCCGGTCGACACCCTTGACGCCAACATCGTGACCGCCACCGAGGCTCTCGCGAATCTCGACATCGGCACCAGTGACGACGAGGCCAGCGACCCTCGTCCGAGCGCCGACGAGACCCTGCTGTGGAGGCAGCTGGAGACCTTCCTGGGGCCACGGCCCACTCAGGAGGACTCGCGCTGCGTCAGGTTCGCCCTGGCGAACGTTACCACTCAGCTTGTGGGAGGAATCCCGCTCCCCACAGAGACGCTGGATTTCATCCCGCCGTATATGGCCCCTTGCGGTTTACGTAACGCGGCCGAGGTCGTGTCGCGACTAGTGACACGACTCCTAAGCCGCGCCCCGGCGGACAGCGAGTTCGTCGGAATGATCGACACGTCTCTGAGTCGGTCTTCGACCTCCTAGACGACTCCGTCTCGGAGACGTCGAACACCGAGCTCATCGGGGACAGCCACCACCCCTCCCGGGAGTGCTTCATGGCGGACACCCCCGAAGGGGCGGTGGGAGATGCGAGCGAGAGCAGCTCGGGGCCGGCGGGCCCGGAAGAAGATCGCCTGGCGCACGACGCGCCCGCGGCTGCTGCGGCCGCAGTCCAGGCCGCGGCGCCAGCAAGGCAACCAGCCCCAAGAAGAGCAGCCACCTCACCGCGACACTCTCACGCCGGCAACGCTCGACAACGCCGGGAGGAGCTCCAAGAGGCCCGCCTCCTTTGGATCAGGAGCGCGCGCGGGTCGAGCGGGAGCGAGAGCGCATCGAGCGCGAGCTTCTACAGATTGGAGATGCGGCTCCGGCACGAGGCCGTGCGCGGGACGTGCAGCGCCAAATCGTCAACGATGACGGCATCCCGCCCCCGCATTTCGCCCGCGCCGGGCAGAACATAGCCGCCGCGGCCATGCTCGTGCGAGGACTCCCCCCGCCGGCGACACCCGAAGCTCGCAAGGCCCAGCGGGAACTCGGTGAACTTCTGGAGCGAGCTGCGGCTCAGCAGGCCGAGAGTTCGCAATCGCGACGACGAGCGTCGCAGGTGAGCCACCGCGAGGCCTCGAGGCAGCCGACCGGCGGGCGCGGCGGACGCGACCAGCAAGGAGTATCGGTGCACCAGCCCCGTCCCGCCGAACGCGCGGCTCTTCAGGCTTCGATCCTGAAACGGGTCGGCCCGATCCAGGACGCCCGGAGCATCCTGAACGCCCGCCGACGACGGCTCCCCGAGGCCGAGCCCGAACGGCAGCGAGGGCGCGCTCTCGCCGTGGCGGCCGATACGACGACGACGAGGACGAGAGGACGCCGAGCCCGGACGTGCCGGGACCGCGGGCCTTTAGCTCACGAATCCGAGCGGCTCCTCGCCCCGTCAACTTTAGAGCCCCATCGAACTTCCCAAGGTACGATGGGGAAACCGATCCTGAGCTCTGGCTTGAGGACTACCGACTCGCCTGCAGGGCCGGAGGAGCCGACGACGATGACTTTATCATCCACAACCTGCCACTCCATCTGGCCGACTCGGCACGGGCTTGGCTCCAACATGTCCCCGCGGGACAAATCGGGAGCTGGTCCGACTTGAGGGAAGTCTTCGTGGGAAACTTCCAGGCGACCTACAATCGCCCTGGGAACCCATGGGA
>CM014272.1:58482303-58500427 GCA_004135705.1 Alloteropsis semialata | reverse complement strand
ACGGCCCGAACCTGTTCAAATCCTTGCGTCTTGTGTTACCATCGACTTCTGATCCTCGATCTGTCCCTCAACAAATCAACCACGTAGGCTACCCTGTGTGGACTGCCGGGTCCAAACATCCGACACATCAGGCTCGTTGTCCATAATTTCAGGCACCTGGAGTTCAAAAAAGGGTGGTGCAGATGGCTCTACCTCTAACTGATTCGGAGATATTGTCGCACTGATGGATTCTTTTGATGTTGAAGTAGGTGCTAATGTTTGTTCTAGTGCAATAGGAATATCTAGTGATAACTCGGACAATATAGCTCTGGCATCTTTCATGTCACAGGTTGTTCTTGATTCAATGTTTGGAGCAACAGATTTCAACTTGCAACTTGATATGAAATCATTGCTCAAACTGTGCAACTTTCTTTCTTCAGAAGCATGTATCATATTTGCAGTTGTCATGATCTGAGATATTAAGATTGGCTTTGTAGCTGAGATGTAGTCCAACAAACTCTCTCTGTATGATTCCTCAAGAACAAACCTAGTCTGTGGTACATAAAACATAAAATTTGAATTCATGTTACAAAACAAAAAAAACAATCGTTACATGATTGCACTACAATATATTTTCAAACTGACAAAAGAATATAAATAAGATATCAAATGAATTTTGCACTTACATTAACAAAGTGTTCACCAGGCAGAGCTGATTCAAGCCTTTCCTTTATATCGGCACACGTGTCAATATATATACCTTCCGTCAGGTTTACAATCCTCAAAGGGGAATTGTTCATAGCCCTCATCTGGTTAAAAACATGAAAATAACATGAGAACGGTATGAAATAAACCATTTGTAACAAAATATACTAAGAAGAAATAACAGGAAAATATATTCTCACGGGTGATCAGCCAAACAATGTTGCATCATCATCAATTTTGTCAATATCAATGAATGCCATTACATTTTCTGTTGTCCAGACACTAATCCTTGGTAAAGATGTTGGTATGGAAAGTTCGGATATATCCAACAGTTCAAAGTAAGAAATCTGAAAAAATATTAAAAAAATATGAAACATAGAGCCATCAGATATAACATAGAACCAAACATATGACAAAAATCAAGGCACACAAGAAAATATATATACCCATATGTATAAAAGAAAAAAATAGCTAACACCCACCATGAGAGAAAACAAGCATCCACCAGGTGCAGCTGTTGAGCATTTGCTTCTTGCATTCTGGAACTTTGAAATGCCTTCTACCAATTTCTCAAGGACAATACTAGACCAGTCATAAGAGATGATGTTGTGTGGGTTGACAATAGCAGGATAAAATTCAGGACTGCAAGATTCATTGCTGGTGGGGCAGAGAAAGCAGGTAATAGTGAAAAGGCTGAAAATCTGTTTGAACTCATCCCCCACAAGATCTTCTATGATCAAGGACATCAGCTCATTTATAGTTGGGTGATTACCATTGCATTTGGTTTTGGTGGAAACAAGATTCTTTGTACTTTCATCGCATAATTTAGGAAGTGGGAATCCTCCAATGGGAATACCAAGAATCTGATGCATCATAAGAGGTGACAAACTGAACTTGTAACCACTGGGTAATATAACTAACCTAGTAGGTACATGAAAGTGGTCCACTAGCCAAAGGATAAGATTCTTAGGTATGATATTGCAATGTAAATCCAGAAGATGAAGAAAACCAAGCCTCTTGACAAGATCAATCTGTACTAGACTTAACTTCCTTGCAATAGAAATAAATTTCCGCAGAGAAAGTTTTGTTGTAAATTGCTTCAAGAAAAATTGAACTGAAACAATTCAAAAAGAATTTTGTGACAAATAAAATTTACAAAGCAAATATAAAGCTACAACCAAAATGTAATATGCCAAAATCTTTTACCTTATCATTTATGAAACTGATATTGCAAAGATCTTCTTTAGCGGCGTAAACCTTCATGTTGAAAAACATTTGTGCAAAAATATCTATGTTAAACCCAGAATTTGAAACCTTTGAAGAGATTTGCATAGTTTCTTAGTTATAGGTAGAGACAAAGACCAGTGTATCTCTTATGCTGTATGCCATGCTTTTTGTAATGCCAGAGATATGACTAATAAAAATTTCTAATGTTCCTACTGAACTTATGTTGCCAATTTTACAATCCAGGACATAGCACAAAGTCCTGGAGCATATTTCAAAAGCAGCAACAACATTACAAAATAAGAGACAGACTATACCCCACTCCAAGAGCAACATGACAACAACACTACAGGCAGAACAAGAACCACTGTTGACGGTCGTTAAGTACCACTTTTAACCATCACCTCCTGCATAGAATGTAACAAATATAATCACCAAACATAGTGGTAGTGTCTATTCCTAACTATTTCCACAAGTTATGGTGTTTTACCTTGCTATGTAGGAAATGACGCAATGGGAGTTAAAAATATTAATATTACAAAGTATCTCAAATGCCCATTTGGAATACACCATCATGAAGAGCTCGTCAAGACGATCAAAATGGATATAATATTCATATATTTTGGGGCTCGGGAGACAAAGATATGAAAAGCCCAATTAATTATGCAGCGGTGACGTCACCCAGGCGTGGGCGACCAGCTCGCTAGCTCGCCCAGCAGCCCACGGCCGACACGGCCCAGCCAGGCGCCGAAGCGGCCCAGGCGGGGTGTGCTCTGAGTGGGCCCAGGCCACTCGCTAGCTGGGCCGGCCTACGTGCTCACGCGGGGGACGCGGCGTCACCGCGGACGTGCGCGGGACGGCGGGAGCGCCTCCCCCGGGACACGTGGCGCCCTGCGGATGGAGGACCATGGAGGGAGGCGCCCAGGCGCGGTCCAGGGGCCGGTTTTGGCCGGATTATTCTCCGATGTGCTGGTTTTGCCGGTTTTCCATCCACCGACGTACAGGCAGCCAATCAGGACACGGTTCTCTCTCGGTTCCCCACGATTTTGACCGGTTCTCCTTCGGTTCTTCACCCACCGCCCTCCAGAAACCTGTGGGCTACCGACCTTCCCAGGGTCGGTTGGAGGCCAGGTGGAGGCAAGAGAGCACTTGGAGGGGAATATTCTCCTAGGATCTTTGAAGCATATCCACGTCCTCAAGGCATCTTCTCCACTATCAATAGAGGCCTCCACTCTCTCATTCAACACGCACCAAGAAGCAAGAGCTCTCTTTGCCACACATTCTAGTCTTAGTTAGTAGTGAAGTAGTCTTAGAAGTTGAGCTTCTATGGGTTTCCGACGGAGTCTTGGTAAGCCTAGAGCTCAGTTATCTTGTATCTTTTGTTTACTTATAAGACTTAGAGCTATTAATGGAATTACTCTCTTGCTTATGTTACTTGACTTATAGTCTTGTGTGTTCATCATATGAGATGTATGTCTTGCACCTTAGTCTAGCTGATGCATGTTATGGCAATGGCCCAGTGTACCGCAAGGTTGCTCTGTCTAGGTGGACAATAGATAGAGTTGTATTTCATATGGTAAACGTGGTGTTTGGTATATGGAATAACATTGGGGATACCCTTCGCTATGTATTAAGAGGTAGGCGGCAAGTGGTGACAGCCTTGTCCGTCCCTTGTAATCTTCGCCGTTCGGGTCTGGGCGTTTGCTGGCCTTCGTGATAAACATCGTGACAGTACCCTTGGATGAGGGGATCCCATGACTCCTCGATTTGCCCTCTAACATGTGTCCTTTACTAAGCTTGTATAGTATACTTTTGTAGGAGTGTAACCCATATGCAAGAAGTACATAGGACCCCTAGTTCTCTGTTAGGACCTTCATATTAACTAGACTTATCTAATGAGCAATGAAACCTTCTGTGTGTCACACTACCCATCTATCAATGTGTACCCCTTGCTAGACTTTGGTGTATTAATAATGTTATGATTGAATACAATGGATAACTACTCTAGTCAACCACTGCCTTCCCTGTGGATTCGATACCCTGAATACTTCCGGGTGAAAGCTACAACGGTATCCGTGCGCTTGCGGATTTATCTGCATCGTAAGAAATACCAACAACCACAGATAATAGAATTCTCACTGATGGAAACTAACATGCGTATGATCACTATTGTGTGTCAAGGGTCTGCTTCAGTGTCCTCTCAAACAATTTTTTGAAATTACTAATAGAAATAACATAAGCTTATAGATATTACTTATAGAAATTACATATTGTTCACACTAGTAGTTTACAACAACAGATCTAACAGAACTATCAATGACCAAAATTGTCCAGTACAAAAAGGATTCTATCTTATCAGCACAGAGCTCGGCCGAACATTACACAGGGGAAAAAAGTTCAAATAAAAAATAGCGCACTAAAAATCGAACCGCGCTGGAAGCTCAAACTCAAGTGCACGCGGGTTGAAGCTCTCTACTGTTGCAGCTAGCTCGAGAGACTCAAGTGCACGCGGGATTTGAACAAACTAGAAGATCTAGCGCAAATGCAAATTTGAAATGAAGAAATACCTTGGATGTGATGGCGGATCGACGACAGAGATGAGGAGGCATAAATGAATCGAGGACATGCTACAGGTTTGAACCGCGATTTAACTGCGGAAGGCGATTCAACCGCGAATACGGTAAATAGGATGGGGGGAGCGGGGAAGGAGGCCATTTAGCTGGAGGATTCAGCTGGTGCGGCACAGATTATACACATCTTCCATAGATTTCTGCGGTGATTTATGATAAGAATGAATGGGGACTGAGAAGAAGGAATGGGGAAAGTAGAAATAAATGTGTGCGGTAGGAAAAAGATAAAGGAAAAAAGAATAAGAGTGGAGGAAAAATTAAGAACACCTATGTATAAGTATGTCGTCAAAGTTTAGTGCAAAAGTTTTGCCTAAAACATAAATGACCTAGAAAGACGAATCATCAACGAACAAAGGGACGCACTGGTTTAGATAAGGACGCCGGCGGCTCGTATACCAATGGACGCACTGCTTCAGAGCATTACGGCACCGGATCGTCGGTGGTTGACACGTGAATAGACGCGAACCTACCATGTATTTAAGAACGGGACGGCCTTCTGGTACTGTTGACACTTTTAAAAACAAATCACAAAAAATGGACGTCGACATGGTCGAGGCCTTCTGCTCACGGAGAAGGATCAGGCGCAGAGAAGACGCCATGACGCATCCACGTGCCACGATGGCATTCTTGCTTCTGCTACTACCGGAAGATCTCGTCGCCCACATCCTCATCGGATACATCCAGATGGGCGGCGAAGGACGCGCGGTGATGGAATATTTGAAGCTTCGTCAAGTCTGCGCCACATTCCGCCGAATCTGCGACTCCCCCGAGGTGATCCTACGTCTGTCGTTTCGTCAGATGCTTCACCAATGCCGGACTTGCTGGCTCGATGTCAGGGTGCGCTTCGAGAAGCGCTTCCGGCAAGCGAATCATCCGGGGGCCATATACTTTGATGGGATGCAGAGGATGATGACGAAGCGGGAATGCGCCGATGGGTTCACGCTACTCAATCAGGCCGCTGTCGCCAGTTACTCCATGGTGGCATACTTCTTGGCGATGTTGCGGTACCGCAGCAACCCGGCGGACACTGAAGCCCTGGCGCTGCTCCATGCAATCAGCGGCGGCCTGTCGAACAAGGACGGCAGGTGGGAGAACGCGGCCTGGCGCGGCTGCGCGCCTGGGTCCTCGACGACCTGCATTCAACTGCTCACCGGTTCCGGCTTCCTTACCGCGACGACGCGCCGGACCTTATCGTCGAAGATCACCACGTCTGCACATGGGCGGAATGCAGGCGCTATGGGCCAGAGGGCGGCTTCATCGTTCGGTACTGCAGCGCCGAATGCCGAATCCGTCACGAGTTCGACCTCTGGACGTGGCGCTTCAGTGACCGCGTTACCTACGCTGTCAGCAAGATTTGAGACGTGCCGGCCGGTAGCAGTTGTAGCTTTATAATCAAAAGTGTCTGAGTTATCCTATATGTAGCTGCTGAATAAATAAACGGTATCTATGATACCAGTTATCCTAAATATTCTGAGATGTCCAACTCTTGCTATATGTTTCATTTCTGTTCAATTTGTTCAAGTATCTGAGATGTCGTTTCTGTATGGATGTGTGACGCCACATTGGCATAATGACGAGCACAAGTCTAGCAGCAGCATCAAGAAATAGTTAAGCAATCTTTATGTTTTGCACACTGCTGACACATGAACTTAGGAACATTGCTGCTAGCCAGCCATACTAATAATGTAAAAAATTACATTAAACTTTATAACGTACAAGTTTAACATAAAAGTTTGTGTTCAAAGTTTATAGAAAACTTTTGTGTGAAACTTTTATAAAAGCTTAACATAAAAGTACCAAATTAATCACCTGGTCCAAAAAACGTATGCATGTCCGGAGATGGGTCCCCCATCTCACCTGCTCCCCCATCGCTGGACACATTGAAAAATAAAAGTAATACAAAAGTTTGTAAAAATATAAACTGAACTAACTTTCAAAACTAGAATACAATACTAATAAAAGAAATAATTAGTACAAATATTACTTACACAAGTTTTTTGAATTTCACATAACATTGAATGCAAAAGTTTAAGTTTTTTGAACAAAATTTCTACTAGTTAAACAAATGTTTTCAGAAAAACTTTTATAGCAAACTTTTATATTAAAGCGGTAAATGGAAGTTTAAGTACATAACTTATCATACAACTTTGAGACATAACTTTTCAATTGGTAACTCATACAGCAAACGTTTCAACTAGCTTTTCCTTCAGTAGCACGGGATACATGGACGGTCCAAACTGCAAAAAATAGTTATACCCAATAGGAAGGAGTTGCACCCAACAACCCTTAACACTAACCAGTTCAAACTTGTATGGCAGGGGGGCCAAAGCTGAAGGAATTTATCCTTCTATGGCAGGGGATACATGGTCGTCACAAACACCAGACATCCTTCTGAACCCGATAGGACGGAGTCACCCCCGACAACCCAAAACACTAACTAGTTATGCCTTTTATAGCAGGGGGACTAAAATCGAAGCAAATAAACATTATGTGGCAGGGGATAAATGGCTGACCCAAACCCTAAACATCCTTCTGCACCCAATAGGAAGGAGTCGACCCCAACAACCCTAAACCCTAACCAGTTCAAGTTTCTATGGCAGGGTAACAAAACAGAAGAAGTTTATACTTGTATGGCAGGGGTTACATGGCCGTCCCAAGCACCGAACATCGTTCTAAGCCCGATAGGACAGAGTCGCCCCCAACAACCCTTAACACTAACCAGTTCAAACTTGTATGGCAGGGGGACCAAAGCTGAAGGAATTTATACTTGTATGGCAGCGGTTACATGGTCATCACAAACAACAAACATCCTTCTGAACCCGATAGGACAGAGTCGCCCCAACAACCCTGAACACTAACCAATTCAACCTTCTATGGCAGGGAGACCAAAGCTGAAGAAATTTAGCTCTTGATGGCAGACGATACATGGCCGACCGGAACATTCAACATCCTTCTGAACCCGATAGGGCGGAGTCGCCCCCAACAGCCCAAAACACTAACTAGTTATGCCTTTTATGGCAGGGGGATTAAAACCGAAGCAAATAAACCATATATGGCAGGGGATAAATGGCCGACCCAAACCCTAAACATCCTTCTTTACCCAATAGGAAGGAGTCGACCCCAACAATCCTAATCCCTAAGCAGTTCAAGTTTCTATGGTAGGGTAACAAAACCAAAGAAATTTATACTTGTATGGCAGGGGTTACATGGCCATCCCAAGCACCGAACATCGTTCTGAACTCGATAGGACAGAGTCGCCCCCAACAACCCTTAACACTAACCGGTTCAAACTTGTATGGCAGGGGGACTAAAAACAAATCAATTTAGCCTTTTATCATACGATGTACAAGGCCAACCCAAAATCCAAAAATATCCTTCTCAATTCGATAGGACGGAGTCGCACCAACAACACTAAACCCTAACCAGTTCATTGGGCACCGAAACAAAAAACCCTTAACAACATAAGTTTGCGCAAAGGTTTATATAAAGCTTAGCATAAAAGTTCTTGTGCAGTGTTTTACGCAAAAGTTTAGCGTAGAAGTTTTTGTGCAAAGTTTATCGTAAATGTTTAACATGAAAGTTGTTGTTAGATGTTTTATATAAAACTTCATGTGCAAAGTTTATATAAAAGTTTTATATAAAATTTATATAAAAGTTTTATATCAATGTGATCCACGATCGGAATAAAAAAAAAATTTCATGAACCAATCAGAATGAATGCATGTGCGGAGATGGGTCGGTATGTGTGGACCCAGGACAGAACAGCATCGCACCTGCTCCACCATCGCTGCGCGCACCAACCAACCACCCACCCATGGCCCATCCATCCGCCCAACCACCCCATCTTCTTCTCCAGTCCGCAGCCGCCGCCATCCACCATTGTTGGCTGCTAGGGCAGATCTGTGAGCTCCATTAAAAAATCATGAAAAAAAGGAAACACCACGAAATATCTGCAAGAATGGATGCTTGATCCAGTTCCACAACCAGCCTCATCAACACAACATAATCCAAACAGGTTCTTCTTTATATCCATACTACACACTGCTTATTTTTCTGGCTACATGTTCCAATTTCGATTCCAATGTTACACATGTGCCAAGCAAAACATGCACGAGGTAATTGTTTGTAGAACATAGTACAACCTTGTTTTTTTAAATAATTTACTGCAAAAGAAGGCCACTGCAACGCCAGAGGGAAGAACACAACTTATTGTAGACGGCTTTCCTTCAAATTTTTTTCGATGGCTCTTTTCCCTTCTTTGATATTTTTTCTGCAAACAGGAAAAAGAAATTATAAATAAACATTGAAATAACTTGAACAATCTTTCCTACATCATGAGCAGCTGCCAAAAAACATGGTGGGAATTCAATACAGAAGCCATTTGAATGACATCATCGGGGACTACACCAGTGGAAATGATCAAAGTCAAACTACCGGTGTAAAGCGATATGTTGCTCCTGAAACTGTAGCACAAAGATTTACATAGGTATAATTTCTATTTTTTTAATATAGCAAGTTAAAGGAAAAATCACAAATGTCACATGAAACACACATATCACTTCAGAACAAAACAAGTTGATAAAAAATAAATGATGTTCATGCAGTCATTTACCAAAAGAATATTTGCAAGAAGAGAAGCTGAGCGCAATGAAGCATTGGGCAAAGTTGAAGAAATGCTGAGAGCAGAAGGGGGACCAACTGAAAAGGTTTTAAAAGAAGTGCAAAATGCAATCCAAAGAGGCCTTGACATGTCAGTTACTGGTTTTGACCTTAATGAGGTGAGAACATAATTCTATTGGCTCTATTTAACCTCAGAAGGGGAAAATTTTCATATTAAATTTTGTTCACAAACATAAAATAAAATGTTTGGATTCTTCAGCAACCAGCAGAAATAGCTGAAGAGAGCTGTGTTGATGAAGCAAGCTGCACACATCAGAGATCATTAGAATGCAACAATTAGAAAGATGATGATGATTCACATGAACCACTGGTACGTATGTAAGGAAAAACCAATAATGGCAGATTCGTTGTTGATGCAATCGAGGATATAGGAAAATTATACACAACACAACTAATTTTTTAATTCAAAAATATTAAATTGTCATAGGTACTTTCTGAGGGTGCTGTTGAGATAGCTGAAGGACTGACTATGCAAGAAGCAACTAATGATGACATACAAATAACTGATGATGTGCTAACTCCAGAGGAGCCAACACATGAAGAAATTGAGATGGATAATATGTTTGAGGAGGGAAAATATCCAACACTTCATGAGATTCAGAATGCCAACAAGCCAGAGGTTGGAATGATGTTCACAACAAGGGAGGAAGCTTTTCATTTCTTTAAGTTATATGCTAGAAAACATGGGTTTGCAATAAGAAGAGACAGTACATACAAGTCAAGATTGACTGGTCCGGTAGATAAACAAGTATTTGTGTGCAACCGCCAAGGAAAAGGCATTCTAAATGATGACCCAGGAAAGAAAAAGAGATCAAATGTTATAATCAGAACAGACTGCAAGGTCTTGATACGTGTGAAGCTAGAAACAAGTCTGTGGAAAGTAACTGCAGTACATTTGGAACATAACGATGGACTAGCCCCATCACTTTGGCTTGTCAGATTTATGAAATGCCATAAAAATATGACACTAAGTGAGAAAAGATTCATTGAGATACTGCAAGACAGCAGAGCCCAGCCTAGAACAGTAATGTCTAACTTCAGATTGTTGCGTGGCCACTTGAGAGCAATAGGATTTGATGCAAAAGATGTGACCAACATAAGAACACAGGAGAACTTGAAGCACAGGAATAAGGATGTGACAGAACTTATAGAAATTTTCAAAGATAGACAGAGGAAAATACCAGGTTTTTACTACAGCATGCAAACAGATGAAGATAACAGAGTGCAGGGCGTGTTCTGGATAGATGCTATCGGAAGAGCAAACTACAAACTCTATGGTGATTATGTGTCTTTTGACACTACATTCAGTACAAACATATATGACATGCCCTTCGTACCAATCGTAGGAGCAAACAATCATGCCAAGACAGTGCTGTTTGGTTGTGCTTTGTTAAAAGACCAAATGGCAGAAACATTCGAGTGGCTCTTTGACAGTTTCTTAGTTGCCAACAATGGGAAAAAACCATCAACCATAATTACAGACCAGGACCAAGCAATCGGAAATGCACTGGACTCAAAATTTCCAGAGTCTGTCCATAGATTCTGTTATTGGCATATAATGGAAGTCCTAAAAGAGAAACTGTATGCATTTTTCAAAGCACGGAAAGGCATGTATGAAGCACTAAAGCACGCTGTTGAAGACTCTTTCACCCCAGCAGAGTTTGAAACAAGGTGGAATGAAGTAATTGACACGTACAATGCTTGCACAGATAACAGACTGAACTATTTATACAACATGAGAAGTTACTGGGTGCCAGCATATTTTATGGATTGTTTTTATCCTTTCTCTAGCATAACGGGTCGTAGTGAAAGCACCAATTCAATGTTCAAAGGCTATGTAGCCCACAAGGACACAATTGTGAACTTCTTCAATGCATATGAAACTATACAAGAGAAAGATATGTCAGTTCTGGATAGGTGCAGGTACACTTTTGAGGTCAAAGACCCTAACCAGTGGCCTTACAGTGGTCTCGAACAAGATGCAACAACTAAATACACTAATGCAATATTCAAGAAAATTCAGCTTGAATTCAGAAGCAGCACAGCATATGGCGTTTCTGAGATAGAAAGAGACAGAGTTTATGAGGTGAACAAAAAAAGAGATTACGACAACGCAGAGTTCCACAAATCTTCATATTTAGTTGAAGTTAGTGAGGACAAGAACACATTCATCTACTCATGTAGGAAACTAGCAATGGACGGAATACATTGTTGTCACATCCTAAAGATTGCAGATAGGTTGGATTTGGAAAAAATACCTGAGAACTTTATCAGATATAGGTGGACTAAAGCTGCATACAATGATGTGTCTCTTGCAGCAACGCAAGATCTATTTATGGGTGGAACTAAGGCTAATGATGGAGTACAGTACTGCCTAATGATGGCAAACATATCACAATTCTGTACAAGCATAGCATCAAACTAGCAGGCAGTGGAAATATTTGAGAAAGGTTTTGCTGAATTGCAACAGAGAATAACTGAATCTATAAATGCAAGCACTACCACAAACAATCTGGGTGCACATGTAGGCAGTAACTTGACAGAAACACAGGTGGCAAGTGGGGCGACCGAAGAGACAAATGCATACAAGGACCCTCAGAGGTTTGTAAAAAAGAAAAAGGACACAAAGCGAAGACTAACAACAGGTGAAAATCTAGCTTCTCAAATGAGAGCAAAAAAATAAAAGAATGAACAGCCAAAGAAACAAACAATTAGGAGATGTTCGCAGTGCAGGCAAGCAGGCCATGACAAAAAAGCATGCCCAGAAATTGGGAAGATACAACAAATTCCACAGGTACGACAGAACAACCAGCTTTTTTTTCTTCATGAAGTTGTGAATGGCATGGTTATTTAATTTCAATTTTTTAAGCGACGAATAGACTGACACATCACAAATTTCTTTTTCATGATATATAAGCATATAGACTTTGGTGAAGAAGAGCACTGGACATGGACAAATGATTAACAAGAGTGCTGGTCATGATGCAATATTGACTATACAATCAAAAGGAAAACAGACAGGAAAGGAGCAGGACAACTTCTCAACAGAAAAACAAGCACAAATTACATCTGTTATGAGCCAATCATATAGATGGATGTTTTATATTCAACTAGCCTTGAACATATTTATTGTTCACAAACATTGATATTATCGTTCAGCTATGTAAATGATAACTGCAGCAATTGGAAGAGCATTATGAATGTTACTTATAAAACTAACCTTCTTTTCTCAGCAAGAACTGTATGCTTGGTAGAACATATTTGTTCGCCTTATGGGTGAGCAAGTAATTACTTATCTGAGCTCTGTGTTGGTAGATGTCATCCTGAAAACCAAAACATTTTGTGTTTTTTTTAGCAGAATACAACAATATCTAAACTAATAACTTCCTACAGTTCCATAGTCTATAAGTGCGCTGCATTTTTAAAAAACATACATTGTCAATGTCGCAGACTTTCCTTCGATCCCATGATGCCATGAACTTCATTACAAAAATCCCACAGTCGTCGCTGCAAAGCCAAGTAAAAATATAAACAATTGATGTAATCAGAATTGTAATATGATGTACTGTTTTTAATGCATAACAAAACTGATGTCAGCATAATATTTTATAATGTTAACATCTTACAATGTACTCTGCTGTGGAGCATCCTGAACAGCAATTGGGAACTCATCAAATGGCAAGTTTGTCACGGATCCATACATATCTCTCGGAAAGCCCTGAAAAAGTTATCTCTTTGCATGTGTACAGCAAACATAAAAGACAAGGATATACAACTAAAAATTAATCGTGGTCATAACATAATGTCAAACGAATTTGAACTTCATTTCTGAACTTACAACAATTGATATTAATGCACGCTCTTCATCTGTAAACACCAATGAGCTTAGCACATCAAATCTATGGTCTCGAATGTTAGCCACAAGCAACCACCAATGACCTCCACTCAAAATGGGAATCATTATCTGTTTTTTTACATAAATTATGTAGTAATATGAATTAACTATGCTGTGGCTTTATTATAATTTATGTACAAAAAAAACAGATAATGATTCCCATTTTGAGTGGAGGTCATTGGTGGTTGCTTGTGGCTAACATTCGAGACCATAGATTTGATGTGCTAAGCTCATTGGTGTTTACAGATGAAGAGCGTGCATTAATATCAATTGTTGTAAGTTCAGAAATGAAGTTCAAATTCGTTTGACATTATGTTATGACCACGATTAATTTTTAGTTGTATATCCTTGTCTTTTATGTTTGCTGTACACATGCAAAGAGATAACTTTTTCAGGGCTTTCCGAGAGATATGTATGGATCCGTGACAAACTTGCCATTTGATGAGTTCCCAATTGCTGTTCAGGATGCTCCACAGCAGAGTACATTGTAAGATGTTAACATTATAAAATATTATGCTGACATCAGTTTTGTTATGCATTAAAAACAGTACATCATATTACAATTCTGATTACATCAATTGTTTATATTTTTACTTGGCTTTGCAGCGACGACTGTGGGATTTTTGTAATGAAGTTCATGGCATCATGGGATCGAAGGAAAGTCTGCGACATTGACAATGTATGTTTTTTAAAAATGCAGCGCACTTATAGACTATGGAACTGTAGGAAGTTATTAGTTTAGATATTGTTGTATTCTGCTAAAAAAAACACAAAATGTTTTGGTTTTCAGGATGACATCTACCAACACAGAGCTCAGATAAGTAATTACTTGCTCACCCATAAGGCGAACAAATATGTTCTACCAAGCATACAGTTCTTGCTGAGAAAAGAAGGTTAGTTTTATAAGTAACATTCATAATGCTCTTCCAATTGCTGCAGTTATCATTTACATAGCTGAACGATAATATCAATGTTTGTGAACAATAAATATGTTCAAGGCTAGTTGAATATAAAACATCCATCTATATGATTGGCTCATAACAGATGTAATTTGTGCTTGTTTTTCTGTTGAGAAGTTGTCCTGCTCCTTTCCTGTCTGTTTTCCTTTTGATTGTATAGTCAATATTGCATCATGACCAGCACTCTTGTTAATCATTTGTCCATGTCCAGTGCTCTTCTTCACCAAAGTCTATATGCTTATATATCATGAAAAAGAAATTTGTGATGTGTCAGTCTATTCGTCGCTTAAAAAATTGAAATTAAATAACCATGCCATTCACAACTTCATGAAGAAGTTAAAAAACCTAGTTGTTGTGTCATACCTATGGAATTTGTTGTATCTTCCCAATTTCTGGGCATGCTTTTTTGTCATGGCCTGCTTGCCTGCACTGCGAACATCTCCTAATTGTTTGTTTCTTTGGCTGTTCATTCTTTTATTTTTTTGCTCTCATTTGAGAAGCTAGATTTTCACCTGTTGTTAGTCTTCGCTTTGTGTCCTTTTTCTTTTTTACAACCCTCTGAGGGTCCTTGTATGCATTCGTCTCTTCTGTCGCCCCACTTACCACCTGTGTTTCCGTCAAGTTACTGCCTACATGTGCACCCAGATTGTTTGTGCTAGTGTTTGTATTTATAGATTCAGTTATTCTCTGTTGCAATTCAGCAAAACCTTTCTCAAATATTTCCACTGCCTGCTAGTTTGATGCTATGCTTGTACAGAATTGTGATATGTTTGCCATCATTAGGCAGTACTGTACTCCATCATTAGCCTTAGTTCCACCCATAAATAGATCTTGCGTTGCTGCAAGAGACACATCATTGTATGCAGCTTTAGTCCACCTATATCTGATAAAGTTCTCAGGTATTTTTTCCAAATCCAACCTATCTGCAATCTTTAGGATGTGACAACAATGTATTCCGTCCATTGCTAGTTTCCTACATGAGTAGATGAATGTGTTCTTGTCCTCACTAACTTCAACTAAATATGAAGATTTGTGAAACTCTGCGTTGTCGTAATCTCTTTTTTGTTCACCTCATAAACTCTGTCTCTTTCTATCTCAGAAACGCCATATGCTGTGCTGCTTCTGAATTCAAGCTGAATTTTCTTGAATATTGCATTAGTGTATTTAGTTGTTGCATCTTGTTCGAGACCACTGTAAGGCCACTGGTTAGGGTCTTTGACCTCAAAAGTGTACCTGCACCTATCCAGAACTGACATATCTTTCTCTTGTATAGTTTCATATGCATGAAGAAGTTAACAATTGTGTCCTTGTGGGCTACATAGCCTTTGAACATTGAATTGGTGCTTTCACTACGACCCGTTATGCTAGAGAAAGGATAAAAACAATCCATAAAATATGCTGGCACCCAGTAACTTCTCATGTTGTATAAATAGTTCAGTCTGTTATCTGTGCAAGCATTGTACGTGTCAATTACTTCATTCCACCTTGTTTCAAACTCTGCTGGGGTGAAAGAGTCTTCAACAGCGTGCTTTAGTGCTTCATACATGCCTTTCCGTGCTTTGAAAAATGCATACAGTTTCTCTTTTAGGACTTCCATTATATGCCAATAACAGAATCTATGGACAGACTCTGGAAATTTTGAGTCCAGTGCATTTCCGATTGCTTGGTCCTGGTCTGTAATTATGGTTGATGGTTTTTTCCCATTGTTGGCAACTAAGAAACTGTCAAAGAGCCACTCGAATGTTTCTGCCATTTGGTCTTTTAACAAAGCACAACCAAACAGCACTGTCTTGGCATGATTGTTTGCTCCTACGATTGGTACGAAGGGCATGTCATATATGTTTGTACTGAATGTAGTGTCAAAAGACACATAATCACCATAGAGTTTGTAGTTTGCTCTTCCGATAGCATCTATCCAGAACACGCCCTGCACTCTGTTATCTTCATCTGTTTGCATGCTGTAGTAAAAACCTGGTATTTTCCTCTGTCTATCTTTGAAAATTTCTATAAGTTCTGTCACATCCTTATTCCTGTGCTTCAAGTTCTCCTGTGTTCTTATGTTGGTCACATCTTTTGCATCAAATCCTATTGCTCTCAAGTGGCCACGCAACAATCTGAAGTTAGACATTACTGTTCTAGGCTGGGCTCTGCTGTCTTGCAGTATCTCAATGAATCTTTTCTCACTTAGTGTCATATTTTTATGGCATTTCATAAATCTGACAAGCCAAAGTGATGGGGCTAGTCCATCGTTATGTTCCAAATGTACTGCAGTTACTTTCCACAGACTTGTTTCTAGCTTCACACGTATCAAGACCTTGCAGTCTGTTCTGATTATAACATTTGATCTCTTTTTCTTTCCTGGGTCATCATTTAGAATGCCTTTTCCTTGGCGGTTGCACACAAATACTTGTTTATCTACCGGACCAGTCAATCTTGACTTGTATGTACTGTCTCTTCTTATTGCAAACCCATGTTTTCTAGCATATAACTTAAAGAAATGAAAAGCTTCCTCCCTTGTTGTGAACATCATTCCAACCTCTGGCTTGTTGGCATTCTGAATCTCATGAAGTGTTGGATATTTTCCCTCCTCAAACATATTATCCATCTCAATTTCTTCATGTGTTGGCTCCTCTGGAGTTAGCACATCATCAGTTATTTGTATGTCATCATTAGTTGCTTCTTGCATAGTCAGTCCTTCAGCTATCTCAACAGCACCCTCAGAAAGTACCTATGACAATTTAATATTTTTGAATTAAAAAATTAGTTGTGTTGTGTATTATTTTCCTATATCCTCGATTGCATCAACAACGAATCTGCCATTATTGGTTTTTCCTTACATACGTACCAGTGGTTCATGTGAATCATCATCATCTTTCTAATTGTTGCATTCTAATGATCTCTGATGTGTGCAGCTTGCTTCATCAACACAGCTCTCTTCAGCTATTTCTGCTGGTTGCTGAAGAATCCAAACATTTTATTTTATGTTTGTGAACAAAATTTAATATGAAAATTTTCCCCTTCTGAGGTTAAATAGAGCCAATAGAATTATGTTCTCACCTCATTAAGGTCAAAACCAGTAACTGACATGTCAAGGCCTCTTTGGATTGCATTTTGCACTTCTTTTAAAACCTTTTCAGTTGGTCCACCTTCTGCTCTCAGCATTTCTTCAACTTTGCCCAATGCTTCATTGCGCTCAGCTTCTCTTCTTGCAAATATTCTTTTGGTAAATGACTGCATGAACATCATTTATTTTTTATCAACTTGTTTTGTTCTGAAGTGATATGTGTGTTTCATGTGACATTTGTGATTTTTCCTTTAACTTGCTATATTAAAAAAATAGAAATTATACCTATGTAAATCTTTGTGCTACAGTTTCAGGAGCAACATATCGCTTTACACCGGTAGTTTGACTTTGATCATTTCCACTGGTGTAGTCCCCGATGATGTCATTCAAATGGCTTCTGTATTGAATTCCCACCATGTTTTTTGGCAGCTGCTCATGATGTAGGAAAGATTGTTCAAGTTATTTCAATGTTTATTTATAATTTCTTTTTCCTGTTTGCAGAAAAAATATCAAAGAAGGGAAAAGAGCCATCGAAAAAAATTTGAAGGAAAGCCGTCTACAATAAGTTGTGTTCTTCCCTCTGGCGTTGCAGTGGCCTTCTTTTGCAGTAAATTATTTAAAAAAACAAGGTTGTACTATGTTCTACAAACAATTACCTCGTGCATGTTTTGCTTGGCACATGTGTAACATTGGAATCGAAATTGGAACATGTAGCCAGAAAAATAAGCAGTGTGTAGTATGGATATAAAGAAGAACCTGTTTGGATTATGTTGTGTTGATGAGGCTGGTTGTGGAACTGGATCAAGCATCCATTCTTGCAGATATTTCGTGGTGTTTCCTTTTTTTCATGATTTTTTAATGGAGCTCACAGATCTGCCCTAGCCGCCAACAATGGTGGATGGCGGCGGCTGCGGACTGGAGAAGAAGATGGGGTGGTTGGCTGGGCGGATGGATGGTTCGGTGGTTGGTGCGCTCGGGAGCAGGTGCA
>CM014272.1:58450124-58481303 GCA_004135705.1 Alloteropsis semialata | reverse complement strand
TTCTTCTTCTTCTTCTTCTTCCCGTTTTCATTATGCTGACGGTTGGGCACGACGTGACTGTGTGTGTTCAGTCTTGGCCATCATCTAACCTTATTAAAGGAGGCAGGTACCTCGGCCGGCTAGGGTGGCCACGTCGGTCAAAATTTTTTCGGCCGTCGGGACGGTTAGAAATAACTAATTAATACATCATTGTGAAGTAACCTACAAAATAATCATCTTATATACCCCAGTATGAACAAATGCGATCAAATGAAATATCTTAACCAGATAAATGTTTTCTCGTTGCTGGTCAACAAAGACGTTGCTACATCTCTGTGGTGCGTGTCAGGCTTCGTTATCCTGTAGACCCGTGTTCGAATCTTGTTTGGAGCAGTCATGCTTCATTTTTTTGGATTAATTATCAAAGTATTTAAAACAAAATTCTACAAATTGACACAAAAGAAGGCATATTGCAGCGGTAAGGCAACCTTTTAGGACCTTAAAGACCTGGGTTCGAACCCACCTAACGACTTTATTTTTTGGTAAAGTTGCGCTTGACGTGGTGGGTTCGATCCCTTGGTTCGACTCCTTTTTTGGGGCTTTTTTTTGGGATTTTGGGCGCTGTGACGTGGCGGGAGCGGTACAAAGTAATTTGTATAAAAAAATTAAATACTAGCATGAGGAACAAAATAACTTGTAGCTCAATGATAAGTGTGTTGTATGTTGGATGAGAGGTCTTGAGTTCTATTTCTGATCTTTGCACATTTTGATCTTTTTCCATTTTTTTTGCTGATTTTCTTTTTTTCCATATGGAAGGTGATTATTTTTTATTTATTATTCGTGACAACTTACTGAAACATCATAGTGTTCTGGGCTCAATCGTGACGAATTTGATGAAACGTCATAGTGTTCTGGGCTCAAATATCCAAACTGTGAATTTATGACGAAAACTGACTGATCGTCATAGATAGAGTGTGATCTATGATGTTCTCTGAAAACGTCATGACAAAACCGTCATAGATCACAAGGTTTCTTGTAGTGGATGTCTTGAGTACAGATCATCACGACGAGCTCCAGATACCCATGGCACGCTGCGATGTGGAGTGCAGAGCTGCCCTCAGCCGTGACACCTTTTAGGAAGCTCTCGTCACTGTCCTCAGATGTTGTGGACAGAAAGCCCAACACTTGAGCTAACAGGTCTGCATCACCTGTGGCAACAGCTTTGCCTCACTGGCATGATGTATTCCGGCTAAATGAGCTAGTTTGTAAGTGTGTGACAGCTGAAATAGCATAGCGAGTTTCCAGTGCTCTATATACTAGGGCAGTGGGGCACTAATGGTTAATGAAACCTCCAAGAACTAGAGGCCTCCTATTTTGTTAGTATAAACATGTGGATGTGGTGAAAAGTTGACAATGAAGTCATACAATTGGCAGTACATTATGAAGTTTGGCGCACCTCACTGGTCGTTGGTGCCAAGAACTAGTGGCCTCCTATTTTTAGATGCTTAAAATACATGTCCACTTACCCTGGCCTGCACCTCAGTGGTTGGCGTTGGGGGGGAGGGGTGTCATTATGAAGTTTGGAAAAGCAAAGTACAAACACATAGAACCATGACCAACGACAAACTGAAGTTAATCAGCTGGGCATGGGTTCACACTACACAAACCAAAAGAGCATCCAGTGTGTGTCGCCAAGGCAGCACCATACAGTATTTCCGTAGAACAGAAGACATCTAACATCTTAACTCATGGTACCATTTTTGTGTCGCACTAGTGCTGGATCCAACTGTGAAACTAGGCAGAGTTTGCTACAAAGAGTTCAAAATCAATCAGTATGAGAACCTACAATATCATAAAGAGTAAATTACAATATGAACGTTTGGAAACTCCAATCAGCATTCAATTTTCACTTAACCCGACTCCTGAATCCCCAGTCCCCAAATCAAAAGAAAAATAGTAGGGATGAAAATGGTAGGAATATTTTTCGTCCGTCCGACCGAGGGAGTTTAGACACTAAATGAATAGTCCGATATTCGAATTCGGAGATTCAATATCCGATTGGTATCCGAATCGGGGTACCTAAAGTTGGATATTTCTTATAGATATGTAACATATATCAATATCCGTTCCATATTCAACACATTTTACACTATCCGTATCTGAATCCGATCCGAGAGAAAAATAAATATTTGTATTCATATTCGTGCATATCCGTTCGTATCCGATCCGTTTTCATCCCTAACAAATAGAGAAACGAGGAATATGTGCAAAGGATTACCGCGTCCTAGGCTCCTAGCTGGCGGCCAAGTCTGCTGCCGCAAGGGCTTATCAACACGTGTCGCCGCTCGTCACAGAGCTGATGTCAGGCCGTAGGCGCCAGCCACGACACCACACAAACTCCCTGCTTTCCCTCCTAGGGTTACATGGTTCCTATGCCCTCTGGCATTGTCTCTTCCTCAAGGTTTTTGTCATGCAGCTGCTAGCTAGGCAGCAATGACATGGCCGCGTCGATTCAAGCCATCGCACGAGGGGGTGGAGCAGGGCACGGGCCATGTGCGGCTTAGCTCCCTCGCCTTCTTTCCTCCCCCCACCGGCTCCGGTGCCAGAGCTGGCGCCTCCGCTAGACTTCACCGCCGTTAACCTTTTTAACCTCCACGTCGCCGCGACCATCCTTGCCCAGCCATCGTCCCCTGCTGCCCCACCACCAGTCCGGCCAACCTCCCGGTGACCTTCTAGGTCCGACGACATTGAAACTCGGCCACCCCAAGCAACCTAAACCCTAACCCTGTCACACATCCGACTGGGATTATTCCCGACAACTAGGGGTGGGCACTTTTCACCGAAAATCGAGCACCGAACCGAACCGAATGCCTGTTTTTTTGGTTTTCGGTGTCGGCTTAGGTTTCTGGTTTTGGTAACTTTGGTGTTCGGCGTCGGTATTGGTTTTCAGCACTCGCGCACCGAATGACCGACCAAAACCGAACTTGACAGCAACCGCCAGTAGCAACAAGTTTCAGCCCACCCATGCGTTGTTTCGCCTTTGGCCCAAGGCCCATCAGCACATTCCACGTGTCCCTTACTTGGCCTGTGGCCTCATGTGTAGGGATGGATTTGAATGTTCAGACATCCGAATTATCCGTATTCGTATTCGACTAAAACGTCAATATGGGTATCTATATCCGTATCCAATTTTAATATGGATGTTAAATGGAAATATCCGAAATCATTTTTTGTTATTTTTCTCCATCCGATTCCATATTCGTATTCGAATAAAATGTGGAATATCTGATATTATCCGTATCCGTGAAGAATTAAAACGTGATGAAGCCATCTATCCGAATGCGAATCTGTATTCGATGTATTCATTTTATATTCGTATCCGACAAGAATGGACAACATTCACATCCGTATTTGTATCCGATAAGATTCGTATTCGATTCATATTCAAATTAAAATATAATAAAAAATGATATCCGAATTTGATTCTATGCGTACCAGATCCGAATCCATCCCTACTCACGTGGGCAAGAGAAAACCGAGCAGCACCCCAATCTTGTTCCGCCGCCAGCGTCTCTCCCGTTCCTTCTCGCTTCTTTTCACGCTTCTTTTCTCTCGATCTGGATCTATCCAGCAGTCATAAAATCCAATCAATCTCCCAGGAATCGCCTGCAGCGCGTCACACGGGCGTGATGGCCGCTGGTGGCGCATGGAAGGGCGCGTCACAGAGGCACGACGACCGGCGGCGGCGTTCTCGTCGCGAGGGAGGGGCACGATGGCCGGCGGCAGCGCGTTGCGAG
The DNA here is from genome assembly GCA_004135705.1 of Alloteropsis semialata. Classification (NCBI taxonomy): domain Eukaryota; kingdom Viridiplantae; phylum Streptophyta; class Magnoliopsida; order Poales; family Poaceae; genus Alloteropsis; species Alloteropsis semialata. The sequence goes on along the minus strand of CM014272.1, from coordinate 58,477,527 downwards.
CGAGGACGCGATGGAGTCGACCAATCAGCACGCGGGCGAGCAGCTAGCAGCATATAGCCAGGTTAGGCCAATGAAGTTCGGTGGAAAATATAACCCCGCACCGATAACACCGAAACCAAAGTCTTCGGTCTCTGTTTTTCTTCCACACCGATCGGTTTTCAATTCCCTCGACAGTCGACACCGAACTTTGCTAGCACCGAACAACCGAACCGAACAGTCAGTTTAAACCGAAATCCCACCATTACTAGAAAATGGTCTATCGGTCACCCTTCTTTAGTACCCGTTACTTATGACTCGGTACCAAAGGGGTCATTGGTACCGGGTCTAAATTTGGTAGGCCCCCAGGACCCTTTGATACCGGTTGGTAACACCAACCCGTACCAAAGACCACCCTTTGGTACCGGGTGGTGTTACCAACCGGTACCAAAGGCCCTTTGGTACCGGTTGGTAACACCACCCGGTACTAAAGACCCCCCCTTTTGGTACCGGTTGGTGTTACCAACCCGTACCAAAGGCCCCTCCACGGGTTAATTCAAAAGAAAAGTATCTGAGAGGTGGTCAGCTACGGTGTCTAGGTGAGATGGTAAGAAAGCAACGCGCGAAGCGAGAGGTGCCAGGTTCGAACCCCGCGCGCCGCACGCGCGTATTTTGCGTGAAAAATCGCGTGACTTGTGACTTGCGGCGTGCGCGTGTGTGGGAGCCTCCCGGGTCTTTGGTACCGGGTATTCACCCGGTACCAAAGGCCTTTGCCTTTGGTCACGGATGCCCTGTACCGATTTTAGAACCGGTACCGATGGCCTCTACCACCCGGGACCGATAGGCATGTCTCTGATAGTGCACCCTACCGCCTACGGAAAACATGCCTGCCTCCACGACGCAGGTTTGCTAGGACTTGGAAGCAAGCCTGTCCCGAATGGATATCTTAGTGGGCCATGCTGGGCTAAGCTACATGAGAAAGAAATTGGAGCAAGTCCAGGCTAAACAACCGGGTCCGGACATATACCCATATATCGTTCAAACAGTTGAACCGTGGCGCTCAAACAGTTCATAATCTAAGTTGCACCCTCGCACGTAAAAAGCACACAAAATCAGACTACTCTGTACTGCAAAGATATTAGTACCTCCAGTAATATTTAGTTGACCTTTCAGACAATAAAATCAAGCTACTAAACATGACTAACTTTTCATAGTCAACTAGTCAAGTATAATTAACTGGAGGGTTTGGACGCATGAATAATCCATGATACCGATCAGCACAGGCGACAATGTACGAGGCTGGAACTTGTATCATCAATCGACGGTTTCGACAACAAAAACTTCAACAAGAAACAAATGGAAGAACTAGTATTTTAAAAAAACAAATGGTGGGCCGGGTCCTCCCGTGCTGAAAAGAGGTCAACTAAATATGACTAGCGCCATATATTGACAAATAATAAGTTATAAAACGTCTCAAGGAACAAGCCTACCAGTCTACTACTACTACCACCCCACTCCCCCCATACCCACACCACCCATACTCACACCCCCCATCGACATTCCTCCGAGCCCTATCGTCGAATAGGCTGAACATAGGTCGCCGTCGTAGGAGCAAGCGGGGTAAACCGAGCTCTGCGAAGAAGCAGCTGCCTCCTCCTTCGCCTTTCCTTGGCTTGCCGCCACAGCGCCTTTTTCCGCGCCGTCACCTTTCGCCGTCTCCGTAGTCGCCATTGCCGGCTTTGGTTTCTTGGCCTTGGCGGCGGCCTTCTCGTCTGCCTTGCATCCGGAGGAGCAGAGGTTTCCCATGTCGGCGGCTTTTGGAATCTGCGATTGGTTCTGAGACTTGGTTCCTGTATGGTAGATTGGTAGCTCGTTTGAGATCGATTGCTAGGCATATATACACACACAGGACTGGGTACTCTGTTCGGACACACATAGCGCGTGACGGCTTCGAGTCGGACAGAGGAATCCAAACCAGAGTGTGATTGATTCAGGCGAGGGAAGTTGGGGCCGGGACCGTTGTATGGTAGACCGGTGCTGCGCAGCATCGCGTCGTAGCAGTGCAGGAAACGATTGGTACTTACGGTATGGTGTTGTGATCATCAGTCCGTTTGGTGTCAAACGTGCAGAATTCCATGTCGTCGAACTCCCTTTTGTTGCGATTTTGTACTTCACCAGGTGTTAATGGTGTTGATAGCATTTGCTATATCTCTGTAAAGTTGTGTATTGATGAATCTTCGAAATTAATTAGATGTTAAGCCGGAGCTATTTTCATTATAAAAAAACAACTGGACACTCTCGCGGTAGTCTCGCTGTGCTGGCATAAAAGAAACAGCACGATGCGCTTCTTTGAAAAAAAAAAGAAGGAAACATTCTTTGCTGCTACGTGAAAAACATACACGATCTTTTCATTTGTGCCGCATCGTCAGCACGTGCGCATTTTGGTTCCTGCCGCAGCCTTGCTGCCTTTGAAACAAACACAACCTTGCATCCATTACACCATCAGACGGTTTCAATACGAGATGGAAAACAATATCTATTACAAAGAAACTACTAGCAAACTACAGTTTTCGACATGGTGTCTGGTATAGTTCGAGAGCACTTACAGCTGCCACTGTTGAAGAGAAATCTTACTGACAAACCGAACAACTCTAGCTGAGATAAGGAACATGCCCTGAGCATTTTCAATTCAGAGATCTGGAGAAAAACTTCAAGAACCTCAAGTTGGGACATAATCTGGGATCACACACCCTGGTCGGCTGTAGGGATCTTGTTGACCAGCCAGTACACTGTTAACCATGGATTGGACAGTACCGATCGAAGCTCGGGCCACATGGATTAGAAGGATAGCATGAAGAACTACTTTAGAAATGTCCTGCCAGCGGTGTTTGCTTGTCCACAACTCCATTGCAACGCGTAAACCTATAGGAACGGCTAAATCTGACCCCAACCGTAGGAAAATATGTTCTTCCCAGCTGTTCTCAGGGTCCAATGTTAGCCCTACTAACACCACAAATGAGATCAGCGTGGACAGAGCTGCCACGAAAAACAGCGCAGCAGACAAAATAAGGCAAAACCGGCGATACCTCGTTAGTTTGGCGAACACAGACAGAAATATAGTGGGTATTGAGAGATAGAACGAGATGCTGTTTGCAATCATGAATATCCAGAAACGAGTTCTCCCTCCGAGTACTGGCCTACCAGCATCCTCCCCTTCTGCAATGTAACCCCCAGGTGGAGTTGAAGCAGCAGTGACTGAACCGGCTGCAATACTTGCAGACAAGTAAAAAATGCTCTGGGATGCATTTGCATAATTGCTTGATTCCTTCTTTTGAAAGGAGGACCACTTATCTTTCAAATTTTTAGCCAGGTAGCATGGGCTGCCAGATGCTCCACAGAGGGTTAAGCATGAGGCGATGCAAGTGTTCGTGAACTGTGTGAAAAGGGAATAGAAAAGAGTTTATTAAAAATATGAAATAATGTTGTTAGAGTTGAGTACTCGGTGGAGGAACTTACCGATGATAATGTGTCATCATTTCGTGCTACATCTAGAGGTGTTGATCCCTCATTGTTGGTTATGTCCAGACTCACTCTAGGATCCACCATAAGAAAGAAGAAGATCATTGCCCACCCATGCTTCACAGACAGATGTAGCGGTGTGTTTCCTTCGCCATCTCTCGCATTCATCATCCTCAGGCACTTTGGGCTTCTACAGATGTGCCAAACCAACATCACCCTCCCATGTTCAACGGCGCAGTGTAGAATATTTCTGCGTTTGTTGTCAAGCAACTCATCATAGTTCACGCATATTTGCGTGAACTTGCAGACAACATCAACGTTGCCTGTTATAGCGGCAATGTGGATAGGAAATAGACCCTCATTATCTGGAACGTGTGCAAGGGAGGTGTTTCTCAACAGAAGTTGGTCCACCGTTTCAAGTTTGTGAGCCAATAGTGTCGCGTAGTGAAGGGCAGTTCTTCCATAACAGTCGGCCTTTGTGGCGAGTGTTGGTTCCCAAAGTTGCAGGGATTTGCCTATTTCTAAAGAGAGAGAGAAAAGAATTAACATTGGAGCATTTGACAAATCCAATTGCCCGCCAAAAAAACAAGGATCCAAGTGCATCACACATATCTACATAGTGGATAGGAAAACATGTCAGTTTTACAGAGTCATCATAAATTTACAGAGTCTAAACTCTAAAGTAATCTTAAATGGAACCGAAAACATGTCAGTTTTGTGCAAAGCATAACGTTTTCCATGAGCTCTAAGATTGGGGCCTAGATTTAGCATTAGCTGGACTGCTCGTAATTGAAGAGTTAATGCAATGTCAGACTTTGTGTACATTTTATCACATATTACCTTTTGACTATTTCTTCCTGAAGTCAAGCGTCACAGTGCAAGGACCAAACCTTTAAAGGTTTTTGGGATCTCAATTTTTTTAATCAAAAATATATTTACCTAAGTCAGATTTGAGCCTTATCACCTAAAACTCCGTTTGGTTACATAGCACAAAATGGGGAAAACAAAAACATATCTTTTCTCTTTGTTGAGACTGTAATAAGAAGCCACTTCTTGCCTAATTTTCAGAATGCCAATTTCTTTTATTTATTTTGCTGGTTTCCTTTTAGGTTACATAGTCAAAAAATTATCTTAAACTGCTAGTGTTTTGCTAATAATGCCAGTTTACATCACTGAATTGAAAGGAATGAAGATCTGGTACAATGTACGATGCGCTACATTATGCAAAAGTTGTTTCAATTGATATGACACAAACAAAATAATCAATAAAACTAAGACTAACTGATTAAAAACCTAAACCAACTTCCTAGGCATCATTTAAACCTGATTTGTGAAAACTTACTTGTAATCTATGTGATCAAAACTACCACTAAGGTCACGTACAACAGTTAGACAGTAGCCATCTGTATGGGTCCACATAAACAAAATGAGATACGTGGCCATCATTAGATTAAGAAGGAGTGCATTGTTGCCTACTATCTCGTCTACTACTCTGGCTTGTGCTCCTAGACAAAACAACCCTAACTAGAGGTTGTACTAAATGTCACACAGATAGCAAAATAAACAACCCATTGTAAAGCTAGACATTTATCTGTCTATGTGTGTCAAACAGATAGCAGTTATCTAAACTATTGTACATGTCTAAAGGACATCTCTAGACCTTGTAAAGAGTGAGAAAGCAGTGTGAATTAGGCCCTCTAAAAACCTAAAAGGCTCTACAATACATAAAAAATATCCAAATGTGCACTACTTTTTTATGTGTTTAACTTTCAACCAATAGAAAGTTTTGCTCCCTAGGTTCCAATCCAACGAATTACACATTGCAACTCTAGAAAAGGTAAAATACGGAAAAGTGAACGTGCAACATGAAAAAAGGGAAATGAAGGAAATAATAAAAATTTAGACTTTTTAGTAGGCATATAGGTTGCTCCTGCATTAGAATTGTCATATAAGCAACCTACCATATCAAAAACCTAATAACCTAGGAACTGCAAGTAATTTCTAATATGTAAATGCAATCCTAAAGGAGCATAGGTAATAAATGCTAAAAATATATACATGAACTTGAATCTAGTTGCCTATTTTACCTCCATATGGAGAATTTGGTGTATAGGAAGATCAAGATTTTCCAATAAGCTTGAACCTTGGTTAACTTAGCTCTCGGATCTCTTCAAAACTTCAAATGTGAGCCAAGTCCCTAAATATTCGTGGATCTCGCCAGATAAGTCATCTTCTTCAACTTCAAACATATTCCAATTCCTTATTGAACTTCTCAACTTCTTACTTATGCTAATTATTCTTCCTTGCATATTTAGCATCAAAATATTCTCAAAACTTAATGCAAAGGTGTGGGCACGATTCATCAATTAAATCACTACAAGAAGTACGTGGATGAATCGATTTTAGGTGTATTCGAGTAAAATGGCTTGGATGATCAAGATTTATGAGTAGTATTAGACTTGTCTTCAACGTTCTAAACTTTTTAACAGTAGCTCACCATCGTGGTTGGTAAGAAAATTAAGTCTTCAACTAAAATCTTCATAATTTGACTTGGACACAAGGCCTAACCAGTATGAGGTCCCAAATATTGGGGTGCATGTTGTCATAGCTCAAGCACACTTTTAAGGCAAAATTGGCTAGTGGACACCGTTCAAAGCTAGTTTTTGCACCTTCACTTTTGCCACCACTGCCGATGCCCACCACATCTGTCATCGGGTTCGTCACCTAGATCCAATGGTTTGATTTTTCAATTGTTGACTTCATATTTACCAGCACTCACCAATATAAGAGCATCTCCAGCAGCTCCTCATTCCCTAATCCAACTACCATATTGAGAAGGTTATTGGAAAAATAGTGCTACAAATATTTCCTTCTCCTAATAATTATTGGAATGAATCAATAGTTCACTCCAACTCTCCCCAAATAAAGGAGGATTTGTGACTCTCCCAATATAGTAGTTGGATTGGAATAAGATTATTGGCGAACTTCGAAAGCAACTCTCCCAATAATCTTGAAAAATATATTGAGACATCCTCATGAACTGATTATTGAAAAATACTTATTGAGAAATTATTGAAAATGCTCTAATGTGAGCATATCTCCTCTACTAGCGATGGCCTAGCTTCTACACACTAGCTACTTCTTTGCCACCACTATCAATGCCCTACTTTCTTGCAATGGTGGCTCTAGTCTCTGGAGCCTCCATGGACCACTAGTACTACAGTGTTAGCGTTTGAGGGGATCACTGATTTTTTTTTATTTTGTATTATCTAGTTGTAAGTGGGCCAGTTTTCGCTAAATAAAGTCGATGGTAGTTTTGTTCATTATTAGTAGAACAGTTTCAACTAAACACTACTACACAAAAATTTTCACAGCTGGTCTGAAACCGGTTTTCAAAAGCGGTGCTGATCAAGGGACTGTGAAAATCGATTTTCACTGTGAAAATAATTTTGAAAACCAAAAACAAAAAATCAAATAAAAATGTTAAATGGGTGCAAAAAAAATTAACCACATGGGAGGCCACCCCATGAATTGAAGACCATCACCTCTAACCACACAATTTTTTGCGCTTGTTGCTTTCTCCATGATTCGAACCGATGACCTCTGGCTTCGCGTATTGCTTCTAATACCACTGCACCACACCATTACTTGCGATTGAATGAGTGATGCACTCCTTTTATATTAACTGTGCCAAACTTTAATAAAATTCTAGAGGCCACACCTTTGATCCAATTAGGTTAACAATTTTTTGGTAGTTACTTACATGCATATACTTTCAGGAAAATATCAAAAAATAATATAAAAATAAAAAATAGTTGTACAAAAATTGATTTATTAAGTGCTAAAAATTCATTTAGTTCATAAAAAATAGCAAATCATTTCAAAAAACTCCTAATCTCCTCCATGGCAACTTATATGCAGTATAAACATGTAAACAATATTTATATGCCATATCAGCAAAAAGTAAGTTTTAGGATGTACAAACATTAAAGTTGGGATTAAGATGGTATAAAAGTGTGTGAGAGATGTATGTGTTTATGAACAATGTATAGTCTAATTTTCTTGAAATGCGTTGAATTTTTTATGAGAAGTCTATACACCTATAAAATGAATCCATGACAATTACAAGCAAAGAAGTAAATTAAAGTGTGAATTATCCATAGCAAATCTATTGAATTTTTATATATTTGTCAAGATTTGATATAAACGAGAGCATATGTACTTAGATACTATTTTTATAGTATTTGGTAAGAGCTAGTCAAGAAACATGTAGTTTAAATTAAAATTACTAAAAATAAGTACTATAAATTCATTTAATAGTTAGAAAATAGCAAAAATTTCAAAAAAATCCAAAACTCCTCCATGGAAACATATATGTAGTGTAAGACATTTAAAAATTATGTTCATGTAATATGAGCAACAATAACGTTTCAGGGTGTGCAAACTAATCGATGTTGCGCTTCTTTAATATTAATCATTTTGAATCTTTATGATTTTTTAGAGACCACACCTTAGATCCGATTGGGATGAAAAATTTTTGGTTGTCCCTTGTGTGCTCCTTGTCCAATAAAACATATTAGAAAAATAAAAAATAAAAAAAAAATTATGTGCACGTGGCTGTGAAAATTTCATGTTACGAACCGGGTGTGAAAATGTATTTTTACAGCCGTTCGTGGCTAAAACCCGCTGTGAAAATGGATTTGATGTTCTCAGCCGGTTCCAGCCACAAATCGGCTGATTTTCATGGCCCGTGTACTTACTAACCGGCTGTGAAAATGTATCGGTGCCACTTTTTAAAAACCGGTTGTGAAAAAAGTGACTAGAAAAATCAATATAGTGAAAGGATAAATTGGTTTCCTACACTACAGGACCAGCAGTCACAAGAAGAGACCTAGCTAGGAGTAAATTTGATTAAATCTCCGCATGCAGATTTTTGTTTGACAGAAAAAAAAATGCGGCACTAGCATTTGTATGCACAAAGCCAATGGCTCCAAGCCTCGAATGGAGAGTTTTCAATTGAGTTACCTCTGTTGACGTATATCGCAGCATGCAATGCCGTTTGCCCATTCGGCCCGGAGTAGCTCGCCGTTGACTTCACGCCGTCCGGGGATCCTCGAATCAAGACCTCGACCATGTCAGCCCGGTTGGCGGCGACCGCCAAGTACAGCGGAGACACGCCGTTCCCGTCGACCACCTCGGCCAGGCCGCGATCCCTGGACATGAGCTTCCGCAAGACGAGCCCATGGCCATTCCTGACCGCCTCGTGCATCGCCGTCTCCCCGTCCGAGTTCGTCGCCCTCAGCGCGGGATTATTCCCGTCTTCCCTCTCCTCCAGGGCCCGCTCCGCGAGGTAATCCGCCACATCTGCATGGCCGGCCCTCGCGGCACAGATCAGGGCCGTGTCGCCCAAATGGTTGCTTCGCCTGATGAGCGAGGGGGCCTGAGCACAGACCGTCCTGGCGAGCTCCAGGTGCCCGCGGCTGGCTAAGATGTGGAGCGCCGAGCTGCCCTCCGCCGTGACGCCTTCCAGGCAGCTCCTGTCGCCCTGCTCAGCTGGCGGTGGTGAGGGCTTCAAGCCTAGAGCTTGCTCAAGCAGGCCTAGGTCCCCTGTGGCAACAGCTTTGAGCAATCTGGGTTCCATTGTGTGTGGGGTGTGCCTTGCTGCCATGTATCACGGCTGAGCACTGAATCACAGAGAAATGCATGAGCACTGCTAAATGTTTTTTCCTCAACTCGGATATGATCCTCATGTGTAGTTGTGTACACACTACACAGGGCTCTGGGTGCAGACGAAACTTCCTAGCAACCTCGTGTGTTCTTGTTGCACAGTATATATAATCATGCAGTTCTAGCGAGCGAGCGAGCTGGTTTAGAAAGTAGTGTTGGACTGAGCAACAAGTTGAAGTTAGGCCCTGTTTAGATGAGCAAGTTTCAACTATTCATGAGTCGCATCAAATGTGGTGCCACTAATTAAGTGTATTAAACGTAGATTATCGATAAAACCCATTTCATAACCCCTGGCTAAATTTGCGAGATGAATTTATTGACTCTAATTAGGCCATGATTAGATAATATGGTGCTACAGTAAACAATCTCTAATGATAGATTAATTAGGCTTGATAGATTCATCTCGTGATTTTCTGTCCATCTATGTAATTAGTTTTATAATTAAATCATGTTTAGTCCTTCTAATTAGCATCCTCAAACTTGATGTAACATTTTTGGCAAATTTTCACTCACAACTAAACAAGACCTTAATAAACAATCGATCCCAAAGTACATGTGCTGATACAGATGAGAGAGAGGGACCCATGTTCAGCAGCATTAGGGCCGAGCCGTGCAAGTGGCCGGCTGGCTTATACAAGGAAGACGCTTGACTTGGTGACTCAACTCTGGTCTTGACCCATCTACAGCTAGCTGCTGCTGCTCCTCTGCAGCCTTGTCTACACGGGCGGATGAGAATTGGGAGGCCACAAAATTGCGAAGCAAAAGACAAACTGTGGGGCCATGACTTGGTAGTTACTAGTAATTCACAGCTGGACTGGATATATGTGGTGTTCTACACCAAACAAAAAGAAAGCATCTAGTGGGACATAATCCAGGACCACACATTCCCTCAGCTAATCCGCCTACGCGCTTTGTTGTTGTTTCCCTGATACTACAACTAGTGGATCAGGATTGCTAAAAAAGAATTTAGTGTATCAGGATTTAGTAAACACAATGTCGCCTCGGGGAGCACACGGTGAGGCGACGACTTAGATGCAGGCATGGGGTTCCCAGCAAGTACGATGTAGATTCGCCATATGAATATAGTGTCCAATATAATGTTAAGCTCGAAGTTAAAATTAAAGTGGCATCTTCTTGCTAAGCTAAACTAGCAGCGCGGGTAGCTAGTTTTTTTTGTCAATATTTATATTACAGTTTTTTTTTTGCTAATGCATGCTGCATGTAATTGTCTAGGCTTGTTTTTAAATAGACATTTGAATTCAATTTTTCTAGGTAATGCATAATAAGTTTGTTATTATTAATTAAATTAAACAATTAAGTTATCAAAACTACATAGCTACGTAATGAAACTTCACAACTTATCACACATTTGGCCTTATCCGAATAATCATTATAGAAACAATTATACAAGTATTTTCATTGAACTTATATAGGTTAAATATATATCAATATAGTTTGAAAATGCATATATGTAAGTTTGGGGATTGGGATGACACTCGAAGCTGAGTTTGAGGGGCTAAGTCTGCAATTTGCAAGTTCGGGACCGGGATGACACCTGAACCTAACTTTAGGGACCCAAATATGCAATTTGTGAGTTCGGGGACCGGAATGACACAGCGTGACAAGTTTAAAGACCGCCGGTGGACTTTACTCTGTTGACGTCCAAAAAGTCAGGCGTTGACTCTCGAAAATTAACACTGTGGCCTGGAAGATTTGCTTCACCTCAGTGCAGGTCCGAAATCTTGAGGTTCAGGGCGTGCCAGTCAATTTGACCTGAAATTGACAAGGTAGAGTTTAATCAGTAAACAACAAGGAACTCATCGGCCAAGACCCCGATTCGTTTCAACAGATCGGATCAGCGCAAACGGAAGTCCGATTTGAAAGCATAAACCATCGGCTATGAGTCCGATTTGTGAAAGTATAACATGTATTAAAACAAACCATCAGCTATAAAAACCGAATCGTGAGGATACAGCATTAAATTAAATCATCGACCATGAGAGCCGAATCGGAGAAGTCCATCGACCACTTCTAATCTGAATGCGATGCCCACCAAAATCTTCGAGCCGATAACGAGCAGAAGTCCGATCGACTGTTGCCCAGGAAATAATGCATGTGGTCGTCGACTGCCTGATCGGCCAATATCTTATCTCATCATCAGACCAGGATGTGGCAACAGCTTCGAATAAAATATTGGCTGACCAACCTTGCTTCTCTGATAATTGTCGTCATATAATTAATCTAGAATATTTCAATCGACTTTCTTGGACGATATAACCAGGTACAGGCTCAATCATAAATCTTCCAATATATCAAAGCAGTACATTCCGATAATTACCCAATAAACATATAGCCGATGACGGATATTCACGCAACTTGCTTTCCGAGACAATATAATAATATAGCCAATTCCGTCACGTCTCTTCATGTCCTACTGAAGTTTTCAGAACAAAAATTGGCTTTATGTAATCATGGATAAATCTGACTTCAAATCAAACGATGTGGTCCCACTGGGCGTGCCAAAATATGTTGACGCAAAAAACCCGGCTGGTGGATTTTCATACATGCAACACGAAGACCTGGGAGATTTGCTTAACTCCAGCGCAGATCCTATATCTTGAAATTCGGGGCGTGCCAGTCAGTTTGACCATTCAACTGACAAGGAGCATGATCGATATCATATAGCGAACCGGCCATGCCTTTGCAGAATATAATCAGTACAGAATAAGGCCGATACGCTGTTCATCGTCTTAACTGCTTGATCATCATCTCTAATACATCTGCTAGCTTTCCGATCTCTCATAGCTGTTGAAGAATCAGATTAATTCACATGGCGTAGATCTAAATCAATCTAGCAACCTCAAACAACCGAATAAGCTGCCTTCAAATAACCAAGATAAATCTAGCTCCGACGTAGGGAATCTAGATCAAACCCGAAAGCTCGAAGAACAACCCAATAAACGATTAATCACTGAATAACCAAGAGAAACCCAGCTCCGACGTAGGGAATCTAAACCAATCTTGGCAATCCAAAGATAAATCGGTGGCACCATTGCCTCACGTAATTGCTCGCAGATATAATAAAGACAGCTCTCCCGCAGCTAATCTTGATGCAATCATAATAACAGATCGGCTTTGCCCGTTACAATATATTCAATAAGCTGTGAGAGCCGATATGTTGTCCCTCCTGCCTAATCTCTTGGACAGGAAGCTCGCAATGATAATTATCCTGATAGAACAGTAACAAGATCGTTCCAATATTCACAGTTGTTGAAGAAACAGATTGACTCACATGGCGTAGATCTAAATCAATCTAGCAACTCCAAGCAACAGCATAAGCTGCCTTCTAATAATCAAGAAGGATCTAGCTCCGACGTAGGGAATCTAGATCAAACCCGATATTCAAAGAACAACCAGATTAAGTTTATAAAGATGAATCGGACCTGGAACGATATTGTCAGCTCAAATCGGACTAAACCAATGCTCATAGCTGTTTGAAGAGTCAGATCAATTCACATGGCGCAGATCTAAATCAATCTAGAAACTCCAAACAACCGCATAAGCTGCCTTCTAATAATCAAGATAAATCTAGCTCCGACGTAGGAAATCTAGACCAAACCCGAAAACTCGAAGAACAGCCCGTCAGTAACAGATCGGCTATTATATTGAATAAGCAAAGTAAAGCCGACATGTTACGTTGAACAGCATAAACGAGAAAGGGCGATGCGCCTCAATTCAAAGCTTACGCTAATTCGGTAGTTGAACCATCCAAACGAGAAGAGGGCGATGCGCCTCAGATCAAAGCTTGGATCGATCCGGGTGACGGAACTCGCGGCAGGCTGGAGATCAAAGACTGATGCAGCCCAGCTTGCTGAAGAACTCGTCGATAAGCTACATGGTTCCTAAGGTTTTGGCGTGATGCCAGTTTGTGTATTGATCGAGAGATAAAAGATTACAAGCTGTCGGGGTTTATATTTATACCCTGCTGCCTACCTAGAGTCAGGAACAATGACTCGTACAATACTTGCCAGAGAAGAAATATCTAAACAAAAGATAAACATTAAGATACATGAACTCTATTTTCCCTTCCGTAGAATCCTCTCTAGATTAAGCTCCTTGCCGATCCGCTGCAGAGATATGGACCTGTAGGTGTAATTAACTTGGACTCCTCGTGCGGCAACACATTTTTCTCCTTATTTAAATCACCTTCACGTACATGTGCTGGCCTTTCTTTATTCTTAGTCACTTCGGGCTTGCACGACTCCACCTTCTATTTATCTTCCCTTTGTTTATTAAATAAAATAATCTGGCTTTGTCGGCAACTGCCCTTAACTCCCATCGTCCGATTCTTCTTACACGAACTCTACTAGGCTCTTGCCGATCAGCCTGCAAGACATACTAGTCTTTGTATGCATGATTAATTTGGGTTTCTGTCTTGATTTTCCTTAGATTATCGGCTTTATTTTAGGGACTCCTCTGGCCATAAAATTACCAAATTCTGGTGTCAACACATGCCCCCCAGTTCGAAGTATGAATTCTTCATGCTTCGAATTATTAATCCTGGCAGCCGATAATCTTTTATTCTCCCAGCCGATAAACTCTTCTTTCAGTTGGTATAATCTTTCAAGAATAAACTTCATCAGACCTCATGTTGCCATCGGACCTTCAAAATCCAAATCATCGGACTCGCAAGCTATATCATCAGACCTCCATCGACTCCTCCATCGGCTATCTTTTCTTTCTTTTCTTTTTTATCTTCATCGGCTTTCCAGCATCATAGTAATATATGGGCCATTAATCAGCCGATTGGTCTCGATTACCGACTTCTTGATATGCTTGACTTATTAGAGCCGAGAGTTAATCGGCTGTTGGATATAAAGAGTAACTGGTCCGATGCACTGGTATGCACCGGTGTGCTTATGTCCGATAACTGGTCCGATGCACTGGTATGCTCAGGTCCCATCGTGGTGTGCTGACCATCGGACTCAATTAATGCCTTGCTTCTGCTTTGAGTGCCGATGCCCCCCTAGTACATAATCAGAATTGGCCTTTTGAACGAAACAAGTATGGACATCAGCTTGATGGCTTGACGATTGCATGTCATCGGACCCCGGGTTATCGGACCTTCATCAGATTCCAAGCTGCACTATCGGACCTCCATCGATAGCCTCTGTTGTTGCCGATAGCCAGTAATACTTGACTAGGACTGATGTACCCTCTGGCCGATGACGAGCGGTAGACTAGAGCCTGGTCCGATCGGACTGACTATCGGCTGACTCCTCAATCGGCAACCGCTGCCCCAGCACAAGCTCCATCAACCACTTCTAATCTGAATGCGATGCCCACCAAAATCTTCGAGCCGATAACGAGCAGAAGTCCGATCGACTGTTGCCCAGGAAATAATGCATGTGGTCGTCGACTGCCTGATCGGCCAATATCTTATCTCATCATCGGACCAGGATGTGGCCATTGGACCAGGATGTGGCAACAGCTTCGAATAAAATATTGGCTGACCAACCTTGCTTCTCTGATAATTGTCGTCATATAATTAATCTAGAATATTTCAATCGACTTTCTTGGACGATATAACCAGGTACGGGCTCAATCATAAATCTTCCAATATATCAAAGCAGTACATTCCGATAATTACCCAATAAACATATAGCCGATGACGGATATTCACGCAACTTGCTTTCCGAGACAATATAATAATATAGCCAATTCTGTCACGTCTCTTCATGTCCTACTGAAGTTTTCAGAACAAAAATTGGCTTTATGTAATCATGGATAAATCTGACTTCAAATCAAACGATGTGGTCCCACTGGGCGTGCCAAAATATGTTGACGCAAAAAACCCGGCTGGTGGATTTTCATACATGCAACACGAAGACCTGGGAGATTTGCTTAACTCCTGCGCAGATCCTATATCTTGAAATTCGGGGCGTGCCAGTCAGTTTGACCATTCAACTGACAAGGAGCATGATCGATATCATATAGCGAACCGGCCATGCCTTTGCAGAATATAATCAGTACAGAATAAGGCCGATACGCTGTTCATCGTCTTAACTGCTTGATCATCATCTCTAATACATCTGCTAGCTTTCCGATCTCTCATAGCTGTTGAAGAATCAGATTAATTCACATGGCGTAGATCTAAATCAATCTAGCAACCTCAAACAACCGAATAAGCTGCCTTCAAATAACCAAGATAAATCTAGCTCCGACGTAGGGAATCTAGATCAAACCCGAAAGCTCGAAGAACAACCCAATAAACGATTAATCACTGAATAACCAAGAGAAACCCAGCTCCGACGTAGGGAATCTAAACCAATCTTGGCAATCCAAAGATAAATCGGTGGCACCATTGCCTCACGTAATTGCTCGCAGATATAATAAAGACAGCTCTCCCGCAGCTAATCTTGATGCAATCATAATAACAGATCGGCTTTGCCCGTTACAATATATTTAATAAGCTGTGAGAGCCGATATGTTGTCCCTCCTACCTAATCTCTTGGACAGGAAGCTCGCAATGATAATCATCCTGATAGAACAGTAACAAGATCGTTCCAATATTCACAGTTGTTGAAGAAACAGATTGACTCACATGGCGTAGATCTAAACCAATCTAGCAACTCCAAGCAACAGCATAAGCTGCCTTCTAATAATCAAGAAGGATCTAGCTCTGACGTAGGGAATCTAGATCAAACCCGATATTCAAAGAACAACCAGATTAAGTCTATAAAGATGAATCGGACCTGGAACGATATTGTCAGCTCAAATCGGACTAAACCAATGCTCATAGCTGTTTGAAGAGTCAGATCAATTCACATGGCGCAGATCTAAATCAATCTAGAAACTCCAAACAACCGCATAAGCTGCCTTCTAATAATCAAGATAAATCTAGCTCCGACGTAGGGAATCTAGACCAAACCCGAAAACTCGAAGAACAGCACGTCAGTAACAGATCGGCTATTATATTGAATAAGCAAAGTAAAGTCGACATGTTACGTTGAACAGCATAAACGAGAAAGGGCGATGCGCCTCAATTCAAAGCTTACGCTAATTCGGTAGTTGAACCATCCAAACGAGAAGAGGGCGATGCGCCTCAGATCAAAGCTTGGATCGATCTGGGTGACGGAACTCACGGCAGGCTGGAGATCGAAGACTGATGCAGCCCAGCTTGCTGAAGAACTCGTCGATAAGCTACATGGTTCCTAAGGTTTTGGCGTGATGCCAGTTTGTGTATTGATCGAGAGATAAAAGATTACAAGCTGCCGGGGTTTATATTTATACCCTGCTGCCTACCTAGAGTCAGGAACAATGACTCGTACAATACTTGCCAGAGAAGAAATATCTAAACAAAAGATAAACATTAAAATACATGAACTCTATTTTCCCTTCCGTAGAATCCTCTCTAGATTAAGCTCCTTGCCGATCCGCTGCAGAGATATGGACCTGTAGGTGTAATTAACTTGGACTCCTCGTGCGGCAACACATTTTTCTCCTTATTTAAATCACCTTCACGTACATGTGCTGGCCTTTCTTTATTCTTAGTCACTTCGGGCTTGCACGACTCCACCTTCTATTTATCTTCCCTTTGTTTATTAAATAAAATAATCTGGCTTTGTCGGCAACTGCTCTTAACTCCCATCGTCCGATTCTTCTTACACGAACTCTACTAGGCTCTTGCCGATCAGCCTGCAAGACATACTAGTCTTTGTATGCATGATTAATTTGGGTTTCTGTCTTGATTTTCCTTAGATTATCGGCTTTATTTTAGGGACTCCTCTGGCCATAAAATTACCAAATTTTGGTGTCAACAGCAGCCTTTCTCAATATGTGGCTAGAGCGATTTGTATTCTGTGGACCGACTCTTGGTGCCACGACCAATATGCAATCAATCGCAGAAGCCTTAGCTCGCGGCGGATCGGTGCTACTTGGACGCCTCCTGCTTGGTGCAGTTTATCATCTACTCCAGCAAGTATCAGCAAAACTCTTGGAAGGCCAAGCAATTGGACACATCGGAGGTCCTTGGTGGTTTATCCAGCTCTGGCTACACACCCAATTTCGATCCGCTCTTCAGCTTAACTTCAAGGACCATCAGTTTCCAAAGTATCATACAGAAGAAGAGGAGGCCACATTTCGTCGGTGCACATCATTCGGAGAAGCGGCATCAGCGTGCATCAGATCAAGGCTCGATGCAAAGAATATGGCCACTTATTTCGAAAGTTTTTATCATGGTATTGCATCGGAGCGCTTCAGCTATTTCGCTTATGTCGATCCCAACCGTGAATATGAACTTCCCTTGTTCAACATTCAAAATGAGCTTGCGACAATCACATCGATTCTCAAGTCTTTCATCACACCGGCTATCCTTGGCAGCAACCTTGCTTTTGGTCGTAAGACCTCTTCTTATGAATTTTACAACCCATCGGCAGTGGCTCGTCCACTAGGATTCAGTCAACTTCCAATCGGCCTATATTTCTCCGATAAGATCAAACACAGGGAATCGGTCTCAACAGACCTAGAGATGGACATAATTATATCACTTGCCCGTCAAGCTGACTTTGAAATATCGGAATGGCTGTGCACCAGCTTTTCATCTAGACTCTTCAGGAATTGGTGGAGAGAATTACGTCTTCACGTATTTAGACTTCCGGCCATCACTTACTGTACCCTTATAGACTCTGATTTTGAGGCCATGGAAAATCCTGTAAGTTTTTTTACTCTTTTCACTCATCTCCACTCAAATAATTTCTCCATTATTTAAACTCCACTCCCTTTTAACAGCCAGTTGATGAGAATGCACCATCGGTGAGTAACAGTGGAAAACCGATTCGGTATGCCATCAGGACCCCATATCCAAGAATCAGCTCTTCTGTGCCATCCCTCAAGGACATCATGGACGGTAAAAACAAAAGGAAGGCTGCTCCCACCAAAGTAAGCGCACCAAAGAAACTGAAGAAAAGCCATGTGGTACGATTTCTCCGTTTTTCCAATTCTTAGTTCCGATTCTTATTCTAAGCAAATGATTATATGTATAGCCTCTCGGAAAGATTCTTGGTCAATCAACTTCCAGAACTGCTGAAGAAACCACCCAGAAAGCTGCTGAAGGTGCAAGGATGCTTCTTGATGCAGTATCGGTAATAATCCGATTTCAGTCATCTCATATTTCTTTGCAAAATAAATCGAAAATAACTTTTTTTAGCAAACAAACATCACATTGCCCGATCTTCAGACAGCTCCGGCCCAAGTCATACAAACAGAATCGGCCCGACAGGTAAATCTAATCCGACCCATGTGATCTTTAAATACATAGGTTCAAACTTAACCGATTCAATCGTAGACTACTCTGCAGCCCACCATTGAGGAGCCAAGTGCAACCGTCCAATAGGAGGCTATCCCTGAACAGATCGGAGAACCGGCAGCAAACATTCAATCGGAGGCCACTCCTGAGCAAGAAATTAGAGAACAAATTGTAAATGTTCAGCAGGAGGCAATCCCTGAGCAACCAACAACAACTACCCCACCGGTATCTTCTCCGATCAAACCATCCCAAACGCTTCAGATAGCTGCTCCAAGCACAAGCATGGCCCAACCTCAAGTAATCCCCCATTACGTTTGAGAGGGACAATTCAAATTGGTACTGATTCATCCTCTTGAGTCAATATTATTATTTTAATAACACTTGTTCATCAATATTCTGTTTCAGGCACACGATCCTTCGGCAATGAGCTTCACATCGTTTGATTTAGACGCTGCCACCGGAGAAGAAGAAGTCAGCTCTGCACAATCATCTTCTACCATCTCCGACGAGGCCAAAGCAAAGCTTCAAGAAATGCTGAATCATTTGAACAAGAGCATTGCCATTCTTGTAGAAGACGCCGAACCGATTCGTCAAATTTACAAGGAACTGAAGGGTCGGCTGCCATCGGAGCTAGAAAACGCAATCATCCCTGCAGCTTTTATTGAAGGGCACCAACCCCAAGTCACTGCCGCTCGTCAAAGAATATCGGATCGGTTAGCTCAACAAGACTTGTCCAAGAAGCGCGACGACGGCCGAGATGAGTTGAAAGCTATGCAGGCCCAGATCAAGACCCTTGAAGCCAAACCGACGCAACTAGAGAATCGGATGAAACATCTCCAAGGCACCAAAGCCGAACTGCTCAAACGGCTCGAAGAAGTCCACAAGGAAATGTCGGAGACCCAAGACGAGCTCAACCAGATTCCAGCTTCCATCAAATCGGCGCAAGAAAATCTGAACAAACGCCTGGAGGAAGTCCGCCAAATCCACAGAAGCATCAAGAAAATCTCCGGCTCCGATGTGGAAGATCTGGAAGAGATCGAAAGATCGATAATATCCGGTTGAGCGCGATCGAAGCAATCCGCAAATTCTTGTAATAATTAAACTTTTTAGCCGCACTGCTCCGATGACATCGGTCATCGATGAATTTGGATGATTCCGACGATGTTGATCGTCGATGAACATTTATTTTGTGTATTTTTGCCCTTAAGGCGATACGTATCGTATCGGCTATCTTAGACGATATTGCTTAGAATATCGGCTTTTAAGAATCGACCCAAATACTTGGATAATACTTCTTCAAATATTTCCCATTAAGTGCTTTCGAAAACTCTTCTCCTTTCAATGTTTCCAAAATATACGCATTTCCTGGAACACACCGATTTACACGATAGGGACCCTCCCAATTAGGCGACCATTTTTCAAACTTAGAACTTTTAGTCCCTATCGGCAAAATCAGTTTCCAAACCAATTCACCCTCGATGAAATCTTTTGGCTTAACCTTTTTATCATAATACTTAGCAACACGCGCCTTATTATTCTCAATATTTTTCAGCGCTCTCAATCGGGTTTCAGCCAAATCGTCCAACTCAAAATTCATCAAACTTATATATTCATCAGCAATCAAGTTCCCTTGTTCCGATATCCGTCTCGATCCGATTTTGATCTCCCAAGGCAAAACAGCTTCATGTCCATAAACCAAATGATACGGGGACAATTTAGTGGATCCATGACACGCCATCCGATATGCCCATAATGATTCAGTCAACGTTAGATGCCATCGCCTTGGTTGTTCATCAATCTTTCGCTTGATGATTTTAATAATACTCTTATTTGAGGCTTCTGCTTGACCATTGGCTTGCGCATAATAAGGAGAATAATTTAATAATTTAATACCCATACGGGCAACAAAATCTTGGAATTCGTTAGACATAAACATAGTTCCCTGATCGGTCGTGATAGTTTGAGGAATACCAAACCGATATATAATATGCTCCTTAACGAATTCCACCATGTTCTTGGAATCGACAACCTTCAAAGGAATCGCCTCAACCCATTTGGTGAAATAATCTATTGCCACCAATATAAATTTATGACCCTTGCTTGATGATGGATAAATCTGTCCGATCAAATCAATTCCCCGTCCTCGAAAAGGCCATGGCTTGATAATCGGATTCATGGCTGATGCAGGCGCTTTTTGCACATTTCCAAACTTCTGGCATTCTTGGCAACCTTTATAATATTCAAAACAATCTTCCAAAATCGTTGGCCAAAAATAACCTGTCTTTCAAATAATCCATTTCATCTTATAAGCCGATTGATGTGCACCACAAATTCCCTCATGCACCTCATCCATCATATCTTTGGATTCCGATTTACTCAAACATCAGAGCAAAACACCATCAATCGTCTTATAATATAATGGATCATCAAGTAACACATATTTAACAGCCATGAATCTTAACTTCCTAGAAACCTTTTGTGATGGATTTTTAAGATAATTTACAATTTCATACCTCCAATCTCCGATTTCTGGCTCAATCGTCATGATCTCATGAAAACGCCGATAGCCAGAAGCAGCTTGCGCCAAATTGTTAGCTTCCTGATTTTGAGCTTTGGGGATATGTTCAATATTAACCATCATAAATCCCTTCAACAATAATTGGCATTCATCAAAATATTGAATCAAAACATCATCCTTACACTCATATTTACCTATTAATTGATAAATCACCAACTGGGAGTCTCCAAAAATCTCAACAGCTTCAGCTCCGATTTCCAATAACAATTTCAATCCTTTAAGCAATGCTTCATATTCAACCCGATTGTTGTAAAGCTTGGATCCATCGGATAACTGAATTCAAAATTTGCCCCCCCGAGGCGAAACAATAACGATTCCGATGCCACATCCTTGGCCACATGAAGATCCATCAAAGAATAATGTCCAAGGCATCGGATCAACCAATTTAACTTCATCTCCGATGTGTTGTGTTACGAAATCGGCCATTACTTGTCCTTTAACTGCTTTAGCCGATTCGTATTTTAAATCAAACTCCGATAATGCTAATATCCACTTTCCGATTCTTCCTTTCAACATCGGCATGGACAACATATATTTAACCACATCGATCTTACAAATGATTGTGCACTCAGAAGATAACAAATGATGTCTCAATTTAGTGCATGAAAAATATAGGCATAAACATAATTTTTCAACCGGCAAATACCTTATCTCCGCATCAATCAATTTTCGACTTAAATAATAAACCACTCTTTCTTTTCCCTCAAACTCCTGTATAAGAACAGACCCGATTGACAACTCATCGGTCGACAAATATAATCGGAATGGCTTATCTCTTTGAGGTGGAATCAAAACTGGCGGTGTCATCATATATTGCTTTATTTCATCAAATGCCTTTTGTTGATCTTCTCCCTAGACGAATTTCTCATCGGTTTTTAACTTCAGCAGCGGGGAAAAAGGACGAATTCTTCTAGACAAATTTGAAATAAATCTTCTAACGAAATTAATTTTACCGATTAACGACTGGAGACTCGTCTTATCGGTGGGTGGCTTAACATCTCTTATAGCCTTCATGCTCTTCTGTCCGACTTCAATTCCTTTTTCATGAACCATGAAACCCAAAAATTTTCCAGCCGATACTCCAAACGCACACTTGTTAGGATTCATCTTCAAACCATGCTTCCTTGTACATTCAAGAGTTTCTCGCAAATCGGCCAGATGCTGTTTATACTCATCGAACTTTACCACTACATCATCTATATGGATTTCAACAATCCTGCTGATCAACTTATGAAATATATAATTCATTGCCCTCTGATATGTAGCGCCAGCATTTTTCAAACCAAAAGTCATTACGACCCACTCATATAATCCGAGCGCAACAGGACATCGGAATGCAGTCTTAGGAATATCTTCTTCTGCCATAAAAATTTGATTATATCCTGCGTTACCATCCATAAAACTAATTACCTTATGTCCCGAGGCTGCATTGACCAACATATTGGCAATCGGCATTGGATACCCATCCATCGGAGTCGCTTTGTTAAGATTCCTGAAATCGACACAAACCCGCAATTTCCCATTTTTCTTGAAAACAGGAACGGTATTAGATATCCATTCAGCATATCGGCAAGGTTGAATAAACTTAGATTCATATAACCGAGTTATTTCGGCCTTTATCTCTTGGTCTAACTCAGGCTTAAATCGTCTCGGCGCTTGTTTAAAAGGCCGATACCCTGGTTTAATCGGGAGCCGATGTTCAACAATAGATCGGCTTAAACCTGGCATCTCGTAGTATTCCCAAGCAAAACAATCACGATACTCTTTTAATAGCTTTATTAATTCTTGTTTAAACTCAGGATCCAACTTTGCACTTACATATGTCGGCCGAGGTCTATCTCCTAAACCTATATCTATTTCCTCTAACTCATCGGCCGACATAAACCCTTGACCAAGCTTACCCTCATCTTCAATGAAATCATCCATTAATACAAACTCTCGGAACTGATTGCTTGGATCGGCTTTAATCCATCATCGGACACTTGGATAAAATCTCCTTCCCAAACCTTGCCCGATAAGCATTCAATCCCTTCAAACTCCCAAACCGTCAAATCGGCGGTAGCAACGCTGACCGATTCATCGGCTTGAACAGTCTCGATGTGATCCCCATGCCATTGGATGAGGCATTGATGCATGGTAGATGGTACACAACAATTGGCATGAATCCAATCACGACCCAGGAGCAAACTGTAAGACCCTTTACCGTCGATGACGAAGAACGTAGTAGGCAAAGTCTTATTCCCGATCGTCAATTCAACATTCAATGCCCCCCGAGCCGGCGATGGATTCCCGCCAAAGTCTTTAAGCATCATATCGGTCTTGATCAAATCGTCAGGTCCTTTGCCAAGCTTCCGATACGTGGTATACGGCATCAGATTTACAGCAGCTCCCCCATCAACAAGCATCTCAGTCATCGGCTTGCCATCACATACCCTTTAACATATAAAGGCCTCAAATGCCGATACTTCTCATCAACTGGCTTATCAAACACAGCTTGTTGAGGTTGCAGAATCAACTGTGCCATAGCTTCTTCAACTTCATCGGTCTCATCATCGGTTGAACTTGCATTGTATTCAGCAGGCAGTACAAAAACCATGTTCACCGATGCCGATGGTCCATCATCATCGCGTTTGGGTTTAGCTCTCCTAATCTTGGAATTGTCCTCTTGATGTTTTTCCTTGAGCAGTTCCTTGAATCGGAGACGCTGAACCCTCCTCTTTTGAGTCTTGGTCAAACCTTCAGGACACCATTGCGGATTAACCCCTGGACGTAAGTCCGATTTAACCTCATCCTCCGATTTCTGTGCGTCTTCTGGCTCTTGAACAATTTCCTTTTTCCTGTACACCAGATGATCATACACAGAAAGACGGTCACCTTTATATTTTTGGCGATCATTATACCTTCGGCGATCATCGTCCCATTGGTTATAACACCGATTTTCATACTCACGCCGACCATGGTATTCACGCCAGTCTTCACGTTCTTGTTGATAAGCCACCTCATCATGCCAGCTGCATCGGCGTCCAAAATCCAATCGGTCATGCACAGATTGCCGCTTCCTTTTTGAATCTCTGTAGCTTTCATACTGATCGCTGCATTCTAGACAATCGTAGATCGATGGAAGCCTTAACTTTTCATTCCAACAGAACCTGAAGAACGGACATCCCCAATGATCTTCATTATCAAATCTTTTTTTGGAGGACTCCGATCCCTTTCCTGCAGGCGCATATATTTATCAATGAGCTGTCCTGATGTAACCCTGGGCTTCTCGGCCGCTCGTCGGTGATCATCCCGATAATGCTGATGACTCTGATTTTGCACGTCATCGGCCGTTACTTGGCAATCTGGATCAACAGCTCCCGATTTTGCTGATGACTCTGATTTTGCACGTCATCGGCCGTTACTTGGCAATCTGGATCAACAGCTCCCGATTTCTTCGCATTCTCCGACGTGAGGACTTTGGCTTTCATTTTTCTGTCGGGTGCTCCGATTTCAACCATATTCTGAGGAAATGGATGCCCATCAAGCTTCATCGGTTTCTTGCCAGTTTCAACTTTAATGATCCCTTTCTCAATTGCCGGTTGAACCTCATTGCGGAAAACTTTGCAGTCATTAGTATGATGAGAAACTGAGTTATGCCACTTGCAATATTCCTTTTTCTTTAACTCTTCGGCAGAAGGAATCGTATGATTCGGGGAAAACCTGATTTGTTTCTCTGCTAACAATAAATCAAATATTTTATCGGCTTTAGTAATATCAAAGCTGTACCTTTCTGGCTCGACCTTCACCCATGGACAGGCAACTGAATTCTTGTTCTTGATCCATTCAGCCAAATCGATATCAGCTTCTTCCCCATCGGATTCATATTCAATATTGGCAATTTTCCTCTGGAACTTTTCTCTTCGATAATCATTGCCACGTCCTTCATGCTGAGAGAGCTTTTGAATCATGTGCCCCAAGCCTTCAAAATCTTGACTTGTATATCGGTCTCTGACCTGAGGCAACAAACCTTGGAATGCCAAATCGACCAACTGTCCCTCCGATAAATTCAACGAGTAACATCGGCTGCGTACATCTCTGAATCTCTGAACAAATTCGCTAACCGATTCACCGTTTCTTTGTTGGAGTGCTGTCAAATCAGACAATCTGGTCTCTTGTACTCTCATGAAGAAATAGGCATGAAACTGTTTTTCCAAATCGGCCCAATTACTAATGGAATTCAGTGGTAATGATGAAAACCACGAAAAGGCCGATCCAGAAAGCGACATGGGAAACAGCTTAACTTTCAATGGATCAATTGATGCTACTTCACCACACTGGATTGTGTATCGGCTGATATGCTCAATGGTGGTAACATCTCCTTGTCCAGAAAATTTATAGAAATCTGGAATCCTGAATCGGGCTAGCATAGGCAATGTATCTGTCGGATATCAATATCCGACCCTCTCGCCGACGGGTGGGGCCACACAGTTTCAGGAAGAAGATAGGCATAAGAGAGCCCGAAGAACATCAGATTAGGAGAGGATCGGTTTTCCCCTGACTCGGCCGACTCTCGCCCGCCTCGGCCGACCCTCGTCCGCCTCGGCCGACTCCCGTCCGCCTCGGCCGACCCTCGTCCGCCTCGCCCGAGGAGTTCTCCGCCTCCGAGTGGCCTCCCGGTTCGCCCGAGGAGTTCTCCGTCCCCGGGGGGTCTCCAGCCCCTCGGGGAAAACTACCCGGCCACGACCCGACCCATCCTGCGCCGTACCCACTTGGTACTTGCCGCGTCAGAGCATCATGGGCGTCTGTCCTTCGCCACGACAGCCACAGTGACGCCCGTCACGTCCGAACAGGAGCACTACAGTCTTGGGAGGAATGCATGCGCCACACCAGGCACCCAAGTACAACCCCAGGCGCCCATGGACGACACCTGGAGCCCGAGCAGGACACCTGGAGCGCCCGAGGACCTCGAGCAAGTCAACCACGACCCGGGAACCACCCGGGAGCTTACCCCGGAAGGCACCGACTCCAACCACTCGGGATGTACGACTCCGGGTCCGGCGGGACGCCCACTCCGTCAACACCTGCTCCCTGTACGGCTCGGCGAGCGACGCAGCTGGAAGCTCTCGGGAGCAGTAACTCCCCTTGTAATTTTCTCCTTTTTACCCCCCCGCTCCCTTCTCCCCTTGAGGCTATAAAAGGGGACGAGGGGACACCAGTGGGGGGGATTCCTTTTCGAACACTAGTCGAACGCTAGGTCACAGTACACACCACACACCGCTCAGGGACTTGGGATCTTCTCCCTCTCCCGACTAAGTTTGTACGCCCATACTACAGACTAGGACGAAGAAGAACACACGACACGCACACGCTAGAACACCACGCTCAGACGCACTCAGAGACTTGGGAGCCCTCCCTCTCTCGACCGCTTGTAACCCCTACTACGAGCAACGCGAGTAACACGAGCAGCCTCGAACTGGACGTAGGGCGTTCGTGCCCGAACCAGTATAATCCCTTGTGTCCTCTCGCGAACCGTCCGGAGCCCAAACGCGCAATCCACTAATTTACTTGTTGGTTATTTCGCACACCGACAGTTGGCGCGCCAGGTAGGGGCCTTTGCGCGTTTCGGCGATCACCAGGCTTCGGATGGCCACCCGCGGATCGAGCTGGACTCCTGGGACGCAGCTGCGTCTTGGGAGTTTGGATTTCGTCATCACCAACGCCGGGGAATTGGAGAGAGTCGCTCCCACGCCCCCGGTCAACTCTGCTGATGCTGACATCGCGACCGCCATCGAGGCCCTCGCGGACGTCAACATCAACGCCCCTGGCGACGAAGCCGGCAACCCCCGCTCGAGGGCCAACGAGGCCCCACGGTGGGAGCAGCTTGAGATCTTCCTGGGGCCACGGCCCACGCAGGAAGGCGTGCGCTGCACCAGGTTCGCCCTGGCGAACGTCGCCACTCAGCTTCTGGGAGGAGCCCCTCTCCCCCCGGAGATGCTGAACTACATCCCACCGTATGCGGCCCCATACGGTCTGTGCAACGCGGCTGAGGTCGTGTCCCGCCTGGTGACGCGCCTCCTGAGCCCCACCCCGGCGGACAGCGAGTTCGTCGGGGTGATCGATCATGTCTCCGAATCGGTCTTCGACCTGCTGGACGATCCCGTTTCGGAGGCCTCCGACACGGAGCTTGTCGGAGAAAGCCACCACCCCTCCCGGGAATGCTTCATGGCGGACCCTCCCGACGGGGAGGGGGGAGAAGCGAGTGAGAGCGGCTCGGGGCCAGCGGGCCCTGACGACGGCTCACCCGGTGGCCGACG
>CM014272.1:58425224-58448826 GCA_004135705.1 Alloteropsis semialata | reverse complement strand
GTAAGCAAAGGGCGAGCCAAGGCGGAGCGCCGAGAGGTGTACGCCGCCGAGCCGGCCACTCCGAGCTTCCTCAAGTGGTCGGAGGCGCCCATCACCTTCGATCGAACCGACCACCCGCAGTTCGTCCCGAGGCCGGGCAAGTACCCCCTCGTGGTTGATCCGGTCATAGGTCGGAAGCGCCTCACCAAGGTGCT
The DNA here is from genome assembly GCA_004135705.1 of Alloteropsis semialata. Classification (NCBI taxonomy): domain Eukaryota; kingdom Viridiplantae; phylum Streptophyta; class Magnoliopsida; order Poales; family Poaceae; genus Alloteropsis; species Alloteropsis semialata. The sequence continues at coordinate 58,448,632 of CM014272.1, read as the reverse complement.
GATGGACGGCGGGAGCGGGTTAAACATCCTCTACGCCGACACGCTCGACTCCATGGGGATTGACCGAGGGCGCGTTCGCCCGACCGGGGCACCCTTCCACGGGGTAGTCCCTGGTAAACAGGCCGTTCCCCTCGGGCAGATCGATCTGCCCGTCACGTTTGGGTCCCCGACCAACTTTCGGACGGAGACCCTCACGTTCGAGGTGGTAGGATTCCACGGCGCCTATCACGCCATTTTGGGCCGCCCATGTTACGCGAAGTTCATGGCCGTCCCCAACTACACTTACCTCAAGCTCAAGATGCCGGGGCCGAAGGGGGTGATCACGGTGGGGTCGTCATTCCAACGGGCCCATCAGTGCGAGGTGGAGAGCTGCGAGCTGGCGTCGGCCATCATCGCATCGACAGAGGAATTGGACCCAATCAAGGCGCGCCTTGTCGAAGAGGCGCCGGACTTCACCCAAGGCCTGGCGTCGTTCGAGCCGCTTGAGGGCACCAAGGAGGTCCAGCTGGACCCCGACCACCCGAACGCAAAGGTGGCGCGGATCGGGACCAAGCTGTCCCCGAAATAGGAAGGCGCGCTCGTCGACTTCCTCCGCGCGAACGTTGACGTGTTTGCGTGGAAACCCTCGGACATGCCGGGCATCCCGAGGGAAGTCGCCGAGCACTCCCTGGACATCCGAGCCGGGTCCCGACCCGTGAAGCAACGCCTCCGGCGCTTCGACGATGAGAAGCGTAAGGCGATTGGCGAGGAGATCGCAAAGCTCCTGGTGGCCGGCTTCATCAAGGAAGTGTATCATCCCGAGTGGTTAGCCAATCCCGTCCTTGTACGAAAAAAGAACGGGAAATGGAGAATGTGTGTCGACTATACTGCTCTTAACAAAGCGTGCCCAAAGGATTCCTTTCCATTACCGCGCATAGATCAGATAGTCGACTCGACCTCGGGGTGCGAAACCCTGTGCTTCCTTGATGCGTATTCCGGATACCACCAAATCGCGATGAAGGAGTCCGACCAGCTCGCAACCTCCTTCATCACCCCGTTCGGATCGTACTGTTACGTGACGATGCCGTTCGGGCTCAAAAACGCCGGCGCCACCTACCAAAGGTGTATGCTTAGGTGTTTCGACGAACTCATCGGACCGACCGTTGAGGCGTACGTGGACGACATCGTTGTCAAGTCCAAACAGGCCGACCAGCTCGTGGCCGACCTGGAGAACACGTTCGCCAAGCTCAGGACGAACAGTGTTAAGCTCAACCCCGAGAAATGCGTCTTTGGGGTACCCAGGGGGATGCTCTTAGGTTTCATCGTGTCCCGCCGAGGGATAGAAGCCAACCCCGACAAGATCAATGCGATAACCAGGATGGGCCCGATTCAGAACCTGAAGGGGGTTCAGCGGGTCACGGGGTGTCTGGCTGCCTTGAGCCGGTTTATCTCCCGCCTCGGCGAAAAAGTCCTCCCGCTGTACCGCCTCTTGAAGAAATCTGAGCGGTTCATCTGGACGGATGAGGCGGAGACTGCGCTAAACCACATCAAGGCAATCTTGACAAATCCCCCAATCCTGGTCTCGCCGAACGACGGCGAGCCTCTTCTCCTCTACATCGCTGCCACCACTCAGGTGGTGAGTGCGGCGTTGGTAGTGGAACGCGAAGAAGAGGGGCACGCCCTCAAAGTGCAGCGCCCGGTATACTTCGTGAGCGAGGTGCTCGCCGACACCAAGACGAGGTATCCGCAGATCCAGAAGTTGCTGTACGCCGTTCTCATCTCCAAGAGAAAGCTCCGCCACTACTTCGACTCGCATCCGGTTACAGTGGTGAGTTCTTTCCCCCTCGGTGAGATTATAAATAACCCGGACTCGACGGGTCGGATTTCGAAATGGGCTATGGAGCTGATGGGTCAGGGCATTACCTATGCCCCGCGCACGGCCATCAAGTCCCAAACCCTCGCCGACTTCGTCGCGGAATGGACCGAGGTCCAGTTGCCCACGGCCCCTGTTGATCAGGAGTACTGGGTCATGTACTTTGACGGCTCGTTGACTCGGACGGGAGCAGGGGTCGGCTTAGTTTTCGTTTCGCCCCTCGGAGTGCGAATGAAATACGTAATCCGGCTACACTTCCCGGCTTCCAACAATGCTGCCGAGTACGAAGCTTTGATCAACGGCCTGAGAATAGCTATCGAGTTAGGAATCCGACGCCTCGAAATTCGAGGCGATTCTCAGCTCGTGGTCGATCAGGTCATGAAAGAGTCGAGCTGCGAAAGCGAGACCATGGCCGCGTATTGCAAGGAAGTACGCAAGCTCGAGGACAAATTCGATGGCCTTGAGCTCCGGCACATCAAAAGGAGGTTCAACGAGGCCGCCGACGCCCTGGCCAAGAAAGCCTCCGGCCGGGAACCCGTCCCGACCGGAATCTTCGCTAGTGACCAACAACGCCCCTCGATAAAGCTCCCCCGCCCTGAGCAGACCGAACCGCGCGACCCTGGTTCCGCGGAACGGGGCGCTCCGGACTCGGGGGCTGGCGAGAACGGAACCAAGGCTGCGGAAGGGTCGGGGGCCGACACCGAGCCGGACGACCGTGCTTTGTCCGACCTGCTCGCCCTTGCGGTTGCAACGCCGACCGAGGCCCAGGGACCGGACCCCGGCACCACGGACTGGCGGCAACCGTTCCTCGACTACTTGCTGCGCGAACAGCTCCCGACGGGTAAGACCGAGGCCCGCCGAATCGCCCGGCGCGCCAAATCTTACGCCATCCTGGAGGGCGAGCTGTACCGACAAAGCCCCACAGGAATCCTACAACGGTGTATTCCCTCTGACCAGGGTGAGGAACTGTTGAAGGACATCCATGAGGGCGTGTGCGGCCACCACGCCGCTCCTCGCAGCCTTGTCGGAAATGCGTTCCGGCAAGGATTCTACTGGCCGACGGCGGTGAGGGATGCCACCAAGATCGTGCGCACCTGCGAAGGGTGCCAGTTCTTCGCAAGGCAAACACACCTTCCTGCACAGGCTCTGCAGACGATCCCCATCACTTGGCCGTTCGCGGTGTGGGGATTGGACATGGTCGGGCCCCTCAAAAAGGCGCCCGGGGGCTTTGACCACTTGCTTGTCGCCGTTGACAAGTTCACTAAGTGGATAGAAGTCCGGCCAATCACGACGATCCGATCGGAAGAAGCTGTCAAATTCTTCCTCGAAATCGTTCATCGCTTCGGCGTCCCCAATTCAATCATCACAGACAACGGAACTCAGTTCACCGGGAAAAAATTCCTGCGATTCTGTGATGAATACCACATACGGGTCGATTGGGCCGCCGTCGGACATCCACGCACAAACGGGCAAGTAGAGCGCGCGAATGGGTTGATCCTACGAGGGCTCAAACCTCGACTGTTCGAGCGCTTGAAAAAGTTCGGAGGGCGATGGGTCGAAGAGCTCCCAGCGGTGGTTTGGAGCCTGCGCACGACGGCGAGTCGCGCGACGGGTTTCACCCCGTTCTTCATGGTATACGGGTCGGAAGCCGTGCTCCCGACCGACCTCGACTACGGGTCTCCGCGTGTTCGCGCCTACGACGACAAAGGCAACCAAGCCTCTCTCGAGGACGCGGCCGACCAGTTAGAAGAGGCCAGGGAAGTCGCATTGGCCCACTCGGCAAAATACCAGCAGTCCCTACGGCGCTACCACGCTCGGCGCATCAGGGGCCGAGCTTTCCAGGTCGGCGATTTGGTGCTGCGCCTCGTTCAAAGCAACAAGGACAAGCACAAACTCTCGTCGCCCTGGGAAGGCCCATTCATCGTCTCCCAAGTTCTCCGACCCGGCTCGTACAAGCTGAAGAACGAACAAGGAGAGGAATACGCCAACGCCTGGAACATCGAACAGCTACGTCGTTTCTATCCCTGATTTTTCTAGGCTTTTTTCTCGTTGTCGTTTAAACGTATTCATTTTCGTTTCAAAGAGCGACGCCCGACCCTTGCCCACTGGCCAAGGGTCGGACGTCACTCGGGGGCTAACCTGCGTCCCCCGGGTCCTTGACCCTCGGCATATCCGTGTACTCGAGATTAAGAAAAAGGGGCGCCGGATAACAAAGTGGCGTGCGCTCGCCGGTCGGAATGCCAAACGGACAAAGGCCGCGGAGGCAACGGTTCTAAAGGCTCACTGGCGAACCCATTTTAGTCCGGGCGTGCCCCGACGGCTTAATCAAAAAGACGCGGAAGGCCGAGTGTCAACGAACGCAGACGCTTAGATTCATTACATAATATGAGTTTAACTGTCTGAAAAACTAAAAGAAAAACAAAAACTAATCAAGGCGCCTTCCACGGCCCTTCTTCCCTTGCAGTCTTGGTGGCGAGCACGGACGACAGCGGCGACACCTCCTCCTCGAGCGCGACCGCCTCCTCATACGTTGTGCCGGGAGCGAACCCGTCGGCGAGGTACTCCAGGCCAATCTCGGAATAGTGGGAGCGAGCAACGGCGAAGGCGCGGCGCACCCCAAGGAAAAGCCCATCGCTGGCCATGGCTCGGGCCCGAGCCGGAATGCGCTCGACCTCGACGATCAGCGAGCTTGGCCCCCGATCCGACCGCACCCGGAGCTCGCCGAGCACAGTGCCGACCGCCACCCGAAGCGCGTCGTGGTCGTCCCCCTCCTTTTGCAGCAGCCCTTCGAGATTGCGCGCCTCGGATTCGAGGCGCTCGATCGTGGCGCGATCCGCCGCCGCTGCTTCAGCAAGGGAGGCACACTGCGCCTCGGCCTCCTCGCGCGCACGCCGCCCAGCATTGAGGGCTTGCCTCGCCGCCTCGAGGTCGCGGGCTTGCCCCTCGACGAGCCTCCTGGCCTCGTCCCGCTCTTCCACCGCCCGGTCCATCTGAGTGGTGGTCTCCGCGAGGACGTCGGTGACCCGGTCCCGGTCGGCCCGAAGACGTTCCACCTCGCGGACCAGGCCTACCCGGACTTGCTCCCGAGCCGCCGAGTCCCTCTCCCAAGAGGCCAGGACGTCGCTCTTGCGCTGGTCGGCCTCATCGGCGTGCTGTACTACTACGGCATTGAGCTGCGTCATCCACTCCGCGGCGTCGGTCCGCCGGCACAGAAGCCCGCGCCCCGCCAGGCGCTCAAGCTCACCCTCCGTGACGGACGAGCGGGACCAGGCCATGGCTTGCGAGTGGGTGGAAGGAGAAGAAGGACGGCGGCGGCGATTTGAGGGCGAACGGACGGAAGGAGAAAGGAGGTACGGGTTTTTCCCTTGCAGGCGGCGGCGATTTGAGAACAGGCGAGCGGAGGAAGAAGAAAGCCCGGGGCCCCCTCCCCTCTGCCTTAAATGGGCAGGTGAGGGAGCAGGCGCGACGCCTCGGGTCTCCCCCATGCGCCTCAGCTCGCGAAGGCCACGTGGCCCACGACGCACGCCTACGCCCCCCACGTCTCCCACGTCCCGAGATCCGCGCCCCGCCAGGCTCTCTCTCTCAACCCTTTCGCATTCCATTTCCCGCCTTTCCTTTATTTATTTCGCGTCCGTTCCTATTTCTTTCTCTTGCGCGTTTGTTTTTTAGGAAAAGCAAAACTGGGCCGTTCGTAGGCCCAAGGGACGCGACGTGAAATCGAAAAACAGCCCAAGAGTTCGAAGGCCGGCCCTAGGGTCCGACGGCCGCTCTGAAGCGCCCGAGCGAAGGGGCAGAGATGGGTGGGCCCACTGGCGGCCATAGCCTCGGCACACGGGTGCCGAGGACGCCCAGACCTGCGTTCGAGCCTAAGATTCCTGACCCCATGTATCTCCCCGAAGAGAGGCGACGAGCCCCTGCGGTCGGTCGAACGATCGCGGGAACTAAGGGAGGTCGGGAAATCTGGGGATTATCCGAGGTCGATCACCAGCTGATCCAACGGTCCTCTCCCGGAGGAGGACCGAGGCCTCGCTCGATCTAGCCCGTTAGTAGCTCACCGGGAGCCGTGTTTCGGCCTACGCGGTAAAACACGAGGCGTGCCCTTACCTTCCGTCCCGCGGAGGGAATGCGTGAGGGGAAAACGATAAAAAGACGAAACGGCTTCCCGCCCGACCGACTCGGGGGCGCTCGGGGGAGCCGAAATCGCAAAAGAGGCCGACTGCGCGGCCGCAGAAAGACACCCCGGGTCAACCAGATTCCTTTATTTCTCAAATAAGGGCAAAAAGTACATGTGGCCAGAGGCCATGAGATAACACAAACGGGTTTCGTCACCCTCGGTGACGAAATCAAGCGACGAAGGGAGCAGGAGATCCGATGCAGCAAGAAGGGCCGAACTGCGAACGTCGCAGTCCTTCTTGTAGCATCTCCCCGCCCGCCGACGCCACGAGGGGAACCCGGCAGAGGGTCACGCCGCGGGGCCGCGACAATGGAGTGTCACCACCGACTCTCTCCGTCGTCCTGGGGCCGATGGTCGCCGGTATCGGCATCACATCGGCGCACGGGAAAGGAGAGGAAGCGCGCAGGTGGCTGTACACGACCACTGCAACTGCCCTGGCGACGCAAGTCGAGGAGTGGCTTCAGCTCGCTACGGCACACGATGCGTCCGGGTGCCTGACGGACATGGCGCTCCCGCTCGTGCACTCCCCCTCGAGCCCGTTCTGCCGCCACCGAGGCAGCACCAACGGACGGGAGGAGTCGTCGGAGTCGGAGCTGTCCTTCACTTGCGACGCCGAGCAGCACTCCTCCACGCCGGAACTCCCCGAGGTCGCAGTCATTCTTGTGGCATCAGGCGACTAATCTCTCGGCCCCTGGACCAGGGGGACGCCCTCGAGGCGGTTCACCGACCAGGGATCTCATGCTAACGGGAGAAAGAAGAAGCAGGATAGTTGCGTGCCTAGGAAGACGCCCCGGCCGACCCTATTTATAGCCCGAAGAAACGTGAGTCAGCACTCAAGCCGGGTACGGGAACGCGCCGCGTGGCCCTCCATGCAAAGCTACAGAGCATCACCAACGAACAGTGACCTCAGAAAAGACGACACGACGGCTCAGCAGGGAGCCAGTGCCTCTGAAAAAAGCGGACCATGCTCCGGTCCATCGGACAACGCACGGCGTCATCCCGTAGGGACCACACAGAGATGGTAAACCCAACTTCAGCCTACAGGCGAACCACCGTTCCCCTATAGGCTCGGGGGCTACACCCACCGGGTGCGCTCGCGCGCCCCGGCGGGAAAAAGACAAACTCTACTCCAGCCCATAGGCGAACCAACTGTTCCCCTACGGGCTCGGGGGCTACACCCGGTGGGTGCGCTCGCGCGCACCCCCGAGTGACATCTAATCAGGCATCAATAGAGAGCCTGCACGGAGAACCACCCGTCCTCCGAGCAGGCTCGGGGGCTACTGTCGGATATCAATATCCGACCCTCTCGCCGACGGGTGGGGCCACACAGTTTCAGGAAGAAGATAGGCATAAGAGAGCCCGAAGAACATCAGATTAGGAGAGGATCGGTTTTCCCCTGACTCGGCCGACTCTCGCCCGCCTCGGCCGACCCTCGTCCGCCTCGGCCGACTCCCGTCCGCCTCGGCCGACCCTCGTCCGCCTCGCCCGAGGAGTTCTCCGCCTCCGAGTGGCCTCCCGGTTCGCCCGAGGAGTTCTCCGTCCCCGGGGGGTCTCCAGCCCCTCGGGGAAAACTACCCGGCCACGACCCGACCCATCCTGCGCCGTACCCACTTGGTACTTGCCGCGTCAGAGCATCATGGGCGTCTGTCCTTCGCCACGACAGCCACAGTGACGCCCGTCACGTCCGAACAGGAGCACTACAGTCTTGGGAGGAATGCATGCGCCACACCAGGCACCCAAGTACAACCCCAGGCGCCCATGGACGACACCTGGAGCCCGAGCAGGACACCTGGAGCGCCCGAGGACCTCGAGCAAGTCAACCACGACCCGGGAACCACCCGGGAGCTTACCCCGGAAGGCACCGACTCCAACCACTCGGGATGTACGACTCCGGGTCCGGCGGGACGCCCACTCCGTCAACACCTGCTCCCTGTACGGCTCGGCGAGCGACGCAGCTGGAAGCTCTCGGGAGCAGTAACTCCCCTTGTAATTTTCTCCTTTTTACCCCCCGCTCCCTTCTCCCCTTGAGGCTATAAAAGGGGACGAGGGGACACCAGTGGGGGGGATTCCTTTTCGAACACTAGTCGAACGCTAGGTCACAGTACACACCACACACCGCTCAGGGACTTGGGATCTTCTCCCTCTCCCGACTAAGTTTGTACGCCCATACTACAGACTAGGACGAAGAAGAACACACGACACGCACACGCTAGAACACCACGCTCAGACGCACTCAGAGACTTGGGAGCCCCTCCCTCTCTCGACCGCTTGTAACCCCTACTACGAGCAACGCGAGTAACACGAGCAGCCTCGAACTGGACGTAGGGCGTTCGTGCCCGAACCAGTATAATCCCTTGTGTCCTCTCGCGAACCATCCGGAGCCCAGACGCGCAATCCACTAATTTACTTGTTGGTTATTTCGCACACCGACAGTATCAAACCAGTCCGGATACGGCTTCCGATACAGATAAGACTGTCCCTTAGGCTTCAAACCAAACTGATTCTTCATAACATCAGCAATCTTATCTGCCCAATTCTCCTGAGTATAATTCCCTTGACTAATCGGAGCACGATTCATTATAACGGGTGTTTCATTAGGTCGATTGACGGCTCCCGATTGTCAGCTCCCTTGTTCTTTGGTAGATTCTCGATATTGAAGAAAGCAAGGTACACCATTTTTGCCATCAACGACAGGAACACGGCTACCAAACTGATCAATGTACTGTGTTGCGCCAGAATTCTTGTCGCCTGAATTTTCTTCCTGTTCTTCTTCATCATCTTCCACCGCTTTAGCGTTTGCTTTTCTAATCTTGGGAGTTTCATAGCTCTCAGGGTGTGTTTCTGGTGACGTGAACGAATTGATTTGCACCATCTTCTTCTTGAGATCCTTGATTGCCGAAGCAGCTCCTGTGTCAAAGTAAGCAGGTCCCTTTTGGATATCCTTCAGTATAGCTCCATCCAGCAATTGAGCAATCAATCCCACCACCGTATTAACCAATATTCCAGATTGGTTAATCATAGCATGACTCAGACCAGCATCCACGTAATCTTGGAAGAATTTCCTCTCCTCGGCCGTGATCCGATCAAACGCTTCATGGGGAACAGAAAACTGATTTTTCTTGATCACCGCATTGCGAGTTTTGCTGAATGAGTCTAGGCACAGGTTCTTGAACTCTTCTAGTTGTGCTTCCACGAGCTTCTTCTGCTCGTTAGTGAGGTCCTCCATCGTGACAGCAGGGACTTCACCGCCTCCAGATGCCATCGCAGAAGTCTTCTTGGTCCCACCGGGCGTGCCAAAATGTGTTGACGTCCAAAAAATCAGGAGTTGACTCTCGGAAATTAACACTGTGGCCTGAAAGATTTGCTTCACTTCAGTGCAAGTCCGAAATCTTAAGGTTCGGGGCGTGCCAGTCAATTTGACCTGAAATTGACAAGGTAGAGTTCAATCAGTAAACAACAAGAAACTCATCGGCCAAGGCCCCGATTCGTTCCAACTGATCGGATCAGCGCAAACGGAAGTCCGATTTGAAAGCATAAACCATCGGCTATGAGTCCGATTTGTGAAAGTATAACATGTATTAAAACAAACCATCAGAAAGGATACAGCATTAAATTAAATCATCGACCATGAAAGCCGAATCGGAGATAGATCTAATCTAAGCTTATTCTTTAACATGCATCTTTCCAAAGGCAATAAATAAACTAATTCTCATGTCACTAACAATCGGATCGATTTCGAGATAGCGTTGCTGGCAGAGCACCGATTAGCCTATTTATTCCGATAGATCGATTTATATCAAACAACCCGTTTAAATCATATCTATTTGTAACTTGCGAATTAAATCTAAATCAGCTATATAAGCAAAAAGAACAGATCTATTATGAGACTTGAATTATGATAAATCAGAATAGATCTTATTACAGATGTAAGCCGATAAGATAAAATCAACAAGATACCGTAAGGGGTGAGTGATCTAAACGAAGAAGGGCGATACGTCTCAATCTAAAGCCTAGAACAACTCGATAAATTGGTGAATTAACTAAACGAAGAAGGGCGATACGCCTCAATCTAAGGCTTAGATTAATTCGATAAGGGTGTCGGACTTACAGACAAACCGGAGGTCAAGATGATGCAGCCCTGCTTGCTGAAGAACTCGACGAAAAAGTTTTGGGTGGCACGTTAGGCCGAAAGTTGTGTTTGATTGATTGGTTGTGTGAATATTTTTTACAACGGCGCAGGGTTTATATTTATACCCTGGAAATCTAGCTAAAACTTGCCGGCTACGACAATATCTCTAATATTAAAGTAATTTAATCTTAAGCTACCAAAACTACTACAAATCTTGACGCATAATCAGGCCCTGAAGAAGCTTCCAGACGTGTCTCCCTGAGAAGTCGTACGTGCTCCGGCCTCCTTTGTCCCGTGTCTGATCGAGACTCCTATCGGACAGACTCCGATCGGAATCGGAAGCTGACTCAGAATCGGATTCGGCTCTTGTATTAACTCCATCGCGCACAACCCCAGCCGAGTCAAAATCTGGTGTCAACGTACTCTTAAAAAAAGGTTGTTGTACAGCTTCTCGTACTGAACAGAACTTACTTAAACCCTGGCAGCAATAGCTAACGAAAGTATTGGTCTTGCCATATATACTCAGACAGCAGTTTCAAAATCTGCTGAGAGATCTCAAAACCTCAAGTAGGGTACAAATATTGTGCATCATCACCTTGCATCTCACACCCTGACCATTTGCAGATTTGGTGAGCGAGATATCCTGATGATGTTAAAAAGCAAGCGGATGACAGTAGGAAAAAAACATGCAGCTTTAAGTATGTTCTTGCAGAGCTGTTTGCTCGTCCATAATCTCAGCGCAACCACTAATAACACTGACACCGGCAAGATGAGAAACAATGAAATGCTCTGGGACACATTGGTGTAACCGCTGGCTTCCTTCTCGTCGTCCCTAGGTGGAGCGAAAGCAGCTGCGAATGAACCTGTAAGATTTCTAGGCCGACAGAATGAACTTCGATAAGCTTCACAACCTAGAAAGCACGCTGAGATGTAAGCATTCCTGAACTGCATAAAAAGAAACAAATATTAGGATAAAAAAAATTGAAACCGCTGAATGCATGGTGTAGAGTAACATACCGATGAAAACGAATAATTTTTCCCATTGAAAACAGCATTTAGAGGTGTTAACCCCTCATGGTTAATATTGCTAAGATTCACCCTGAGATCCATCATAAGAAGTGTGAAGATCATGACATGCCCATGCTTCACAGCCAGATGTAGTGGTGTGTTTCCTTCACTATCTCCCGCGTTCATCATGCTCGCAAACTTCGGGTTTCTCCGGATGTGCCACACCACCTTAAGCCTCCCATGCTCAACAGCGCAGTGCAAAACATTTCTATGTTTGTTGTCAACAAACTCAACACAGACCGGGCATGTTTCCACTAACTCGCGGATAACTTCGATGTTGCCGGCAATAGCAGCAACATGAGCAGGAAACAGACCATTATTATCTGGAATGTATGCAGGTGAGCTGTTGTTGACCAGTAAAAGTTTCACCACTTCAGTTTTCCCGGCTGATGCTGCATAGTGAAGGGCACTTCTTCCAGAATTGTCCACCTCTTCCGCAAGTGAAGGCTCCCAGCGTAGCAGGGCCTCGGCCATCTCTTGAGCTAAAAAATAATTATAATAATTACAGCTTCAGTTCAGTTAAAAAAGAACCTGTAAGAATTACTCTCTTTTTCTCAGAAAATACACAGTTTCATGACCTCGGAACCTGTAAGAATTCACGTTACCGTTGTTAGCATAGACCGCCGCATGCAGCGCAGTTCGTCCATGTGGCCCTGCATAGCTCGCAGGCGATCTCACACCGTCTGAAGATTCCCTAATCAAGATGTCAACCATGTCAGCCCGGCTGGACACAACCGCCATGTACAGCGGCGATACACCTTGACCATCCACCACCGCGGCGAGCCTCCTGTCCCTAGCCATCATCAGCGCACGCAAGACGGGCGCATGGCCGTTCCTGACGGCCTCGTGCATCGCCGTCGCCCCACCCGAACCGACAGGCGCTTCTTCTTCGAGAACGCGCTGCAGGTATCCAGCTTCGTGCAGGTTCGAGTCCGAAGCACGATTGATGAGGTAGTCGACCACATCGGCGTGCCCAGCCCTCGCCGCGCAGACCAGAGGCGTGTCGAGCCGATCGTTCCTCGCCGTGGCGAGCGAGATGTCCTGAGCACAGATCATCACGACGAGCTCGAGGTGCCCGCGGCCGGCTGCGATGTGGAGCGCGGAGCTGCCCTCCGCCGTGACGCCTTCTAGGCAAGTCTCGTCGCGCTCGGCTGTTGCTTTGGAGCACAGGCCTAAGGCTCGCGCTAAGAGGCCTGCGTCGCCGGTGTCAACAGCTCTGAGCAGCTCGTGGTTCATTGTGTGTGGCTTGTGCCTCGATGCCATGTTTAAGTTTAATTTCGTGGCTGAACTGGGAAGGAGGCACAAGGAAGTACTGGTAGCTGGTACACAGCGAGGAGTCCTGGACTTGCGGTTATATGCAAAGGGAAGGGCCGTCGGTGCTAAATATATACAAATTTCCCAGCAACTTCCTGCTTTTCTAGAATAACTTAATTACTTAATTACCGCTTGGTTCAGATTAATGGGATGATGAAAGTTATGTTAATGCAGTGGCCAGTGACATGTCACACGTCAGGCCGGGCTATGGTTTGCCACTTTGCCCTGTATACCAGACAAGAAGAGCTAAAGAGCATTCAGAATGTCCCATTCCATCGTTGGAAAAATCCTGACTACCTAGGTCATCCAACTTCATCGAAGTCACTTGTTCGATGCTAGTGGTGTTTCTCTCAGATTTGACCAGCAGACTGCATATTTCCATCAACTTGCGGATAGCATTAGGCTTGCCCACTATGGCAGATGTGCGCGCAGGAAATAGACAGTTTCCTGGAATGTACGCAAGCGAACTGTTTTCCACTTTTCCTAAAGTTTCGGCTGGGACAAGTCCTTTCTTTTTCAACACAAACACAGGGACTTCTATTACTGAACTTGTGCGGCCATTTCGCCCGTTACTATCTCAGCCACAGATGCTGGTGACATCATTGACCCAAGACCTCGATGACATATTATCTGAACATTACCAATCTTAATTAGTTAACTCATGCGCCGCAGCGTTACACAAGCGGCTACAATGCTGAATCTTACAGGAGCTAAAGTTAGTGAGCAGAGCACTTGAAATTTGAAATCCTGTATAGTAACAACAGCCATCGGTGAGGCATCAAGATCACTTCTCTGAAGAGCTGATACCAGCGTTTGTGCATCAGATTTGATCACCAAACATCCAACTCCCAGTTCCATGGCCAAGTTAATTGCTTCTTGGACTGCATACAATTCAACTGAAAAAAAGCATCTCCCACATGCTGCAGTTTCCTTGCCCCTGCACTAACGAAATGGCCAAGGTAGTCTGAATATTATTGTGACGACTGGACTCTACTCTCTTGGGCCCAAGGCCATGTAATGCAACTGGGGCCTGTGTGCCAGCATCTGGGCCTACTGAAGCCCATGTAAGTTTATAACCCAATACTGTGAGGGCGTAAGGGGATCATCGAGTAAAAACCTAAACCTAAACTTCTCCCTCTTCCTTCTGTTGCTTGAGACGGCGCCGCCGCCGGTCTCGCCGCCGTGTGCGTTCGCCGGCAAAGCCTCCTTCCTACCTCGTGCCGCCGCTGGTGCGTCACATCTGGTATCAGAGCCCCGTCCTCTTCCCCCGCGTTGAGGCACGGTCTTGCGGGCGACGCGGCTACCTCTCTTCGCCGGAATTCGACGCTGGCGCCGCCACCCGAAACTCAACCCTCCGCATCCAGCCCATCATCCACACCACCACCACCACCACCACTCCTACAACATCACCAAAGAGGGAAGAAGACCCGAGCGCCGACGCTCACGTTCCGGATGGCATCCGCTGAGGACAAGCTGGATCTCCTGGTGTCCGAAATCAAGGCCCTACAATTGGGGCAATTCAAGCTCACCACTGCGATGGATTCACTGACGGATTGGAGTGTCAAGGCTGAGAAGATCTCCACCGAGCTCCACGACTCCACGAAGAATCTCACAGCGTGCATTGCGGCGTTGGAAGCAGCAACTACTGCTCCGCCGAAGGCCCCGACGCGCGCGGAAGAGGGGCGGGCCGATGGCCACTGCGAAGCAAAGAATTTCCAGGGTGCTGATCCACGGGGCTTCACCCCCAAATCCCACCCTGGGCAAGGGTGAGAACAAACTGCTCCAATTTCAGTCTCAGAACAATTATGACATTCCTGAATCTAGTGCTAGGAGAGACATAGGGAGTCAGAACCAGTATACCTCTAGAGAGTTTAAGCTTCCCAAAACAGATTTTCCTAAATTTAATGGTGAACGCCCTAGGATTTGGAAGGAAAAGGCTGAGAAATATTTTTCCATGTATGCTTTACCTACTCGTCTTTGGGTTCCTTTTGCCACTTTACATTTTAGAGGTAATGCTGCTCATTGGTTACAAGCATATGAAGCACAGCACTCTGTGATCCATTGGGCAGAGTTGTGTGTTGCTGTTGAGCTTAAGTTTGGACAGGATTTATACCAAAATTACATGAGGGACATGCTAAACATTAGGCAGTCCAGTGATGTTTTAGAGTATGCTGGTCATTTTGAGCAAACAAAACATCGTGTTCTAGTCCATAACAAGGAGTTAGATGAAGTGTTTTTTGTGCAAAAATTCCTAGATGGTCTCAATTACAATATTAGCAATGCTATTACGTTGCATAAACCGAGAACGGTTGATGCCACCCTGTCTTTGGCATTGATGCAGGAACAGCTAATGGAAGCCTCACAAAGGAGGTATCAATCAAGACCAACCAAAAACTTCAGCAAGTATACAGACAAGCCAGTGGCTACACCAATCCCCAACTCTGGCTCGGGAGTTCTAGGGTCTACACCAGCAGAAGCAAAAAGCCCTGCCAACTATAACAGGGATTCTAAGCTTTCCGCATTAATGACTCAACGCAAGAAACTTGGCCTATATATGAAGTGTGGTGAAAAATGGGGAAGGAACCACAAATGTCCTCCTCAAATTCCATTACACATCATGGAAGAATTGTTTGAGGCAGCACAAGAGCAAGATGAGGAGCATGATTCAGCCAGCTCCGACTCTGGAACAGAGGAAGAAATACTCACTCTCTCTCATTGTGCAGCTGTGGGAGTTCAAGGCAAGAAGACAATGAGAATTCAGGGTCTGATTTGCACTCATCAGATCTTAATACTCAGACTCATGAAGCTCTTCCACCTTCATCAGTTCACAGGCAGACAAAGAACTGAAAGTAAAGACAGAGCCTGCTAAAGAAGTGCAGATTACAGTGGCTAGTTGGGGCAGGATGACCAGTACACAACAAGTTTCCTCTATCAGCTGGTGGACCCAGGGTCATACTTTTACATCTGCAGCAAGAGTGCTAGATCTTCCATATTATGACATGATTTTAGGCATGGATTGGCTAGAACAGTATAGCCCCATGTGGATACACTAGAGAAGGAAAACTTTGAGATTCAACCACATTGGCACAAGGATAACATTACATGGAGTCAAGGATTGCACTTCTACCTGTCCCAAACTCAAGGTGCAGAAGCTCAGGGGGTTGATTAGGAAGGGAGGCATTGCCCAGATGGTACAGCTGATGCCCATCAACAACGTGCCGGATCAAGAACGGGTACCACTGGAAATTGATCAGGTGGTACAACAGAATGAGCAGCTATTCCATGAACCTCAAGGATTACCCCCAGCACGTTCTTTTGATCACCATATTCCACTGATCTCTGGGGTCAAACCTGTCAACATCAAGCCCTACCGTTACGCACCAACCCAGAAGGATGAGATAGAACGGCAAGTAAAAGAAATGTCATCCAATAGGATCATCAAGGCTAGCACTAGTCCATTTGCATCACTTGTCCTATTGGTCAAAAAAAAGGACGGTTCCTGGCGTTTCTGTGTTGATTACCGCCAGCTAAATGCAATCACAATAAAAAACAAGTACCCATTGCCTATCATTGATGAGCTATTGGATGAACTTAAGGGAGCCAGTTGGTTCACAAAGCTGGATCTGCGGTCGGGATATCACCAGATCAGATTGGCAGCAACTGATGAGCATAAAACAGCATTTAGAACACACCATGGCCACTGGGAATTCAGGGTTATGCCATTTGGCCTGACCAATGCCCCGGCAACATTCCAAGCAGTCATGAATACCATATTTCAGCCACTATTGAGGAAGTGTGTGTTAGTATTTGTAGATGACATACTCATCTATAGCAAGTCATTGGAGGATCACAAGCAACACCTTCAGCAAGTGTTCAGTATACTTAAACAACATCAACTCCTCCTTAAGAAATCAAAGTGCTCTTTTGCTCAGCAGTCATTGGAATACTTAGGACATATTATAAGTGCTAAAGGGGTTTTTACTGATCCAAGTAAGATCACTGCTGTCCAGAAATGGCCAACACCCACTGATGTGAAACAGTTGAGAGGTTTTCTGGGGTTAGCAGGGTATTACAGGAAGTTCATCAGAAATTATGGCATACTGAGTAGGCCACTGAATGATCTTCTTAAAAAGAATCAATTATTCATCTGGACTCCACAACTGCAGCAATGTTTTGAGACATTAAAACAAGCCCTTATTTTTGCACCTGTTTTGGCCCTCCCAGATTTCACAAAGGAATTTACAGTGAAAACTGATGCATCCGCAACAGGAATTGGTGCTGTCCTCATGCAACAAGGGCATCCTATAACTTACCTCAGCAAATCCTTGGGAGTCAAAGCTCAAGCATTATCCACATATGAAAAAGAATGTTTGGCCTTGATACTGGCAGTCACAAAATGGAAGTCCTATCTACAGCATAAGGTATTCACTATACTAACTGACCACAAAAGCTTAGTGCACTTGGGAGAGCAGAGATTACAACAAGGACTGCAACAAAAAGCTTTCATTAAGCTCCTTGGGCTGCAGTACAAGGTGTTGTATAAGAAAGGGCTTGAAAACAAGGCTGCTGATGCCTTGTCTAGACAGCAAGAATCTGAAGAGCTATGTGCTGTGTCTGCTAGTATACCAAGGTGGCTGGAAGTGATT
This sequence comes from Alloteropsis semialata, assembly GCA_004135705.1. Lineage (NCBI taxonomy): Eukaryota > Viridiplantae > Streptophyta > Magnoliopsida > Poales > Poaceae > Alloteropsis > Alloteropsis semialata. The sequence goes on along the minus strand of CM014272.1, from coordinate 58,431,449 downwards.
ATGGAAGGTTATCAACAAGATGACATGGCCAAGAGCTTACTCACAGAACTATCTCTCACAGGAACCAATGAAAAAGGTTATACACTTGTGGATGGAATCATCAGGTACAAGGGCAGAGTTTGGTTGGGCAATCATGTAGAAGCTCATCAAGCAATCATGTTAGCCTTGCACACTAGTGGACTGGGAGGACACAGTGGAGTGACAGCAACATATCACAAGATAAAAGCCCTTTTTGCCTGGTGCACACTAGTGGACTGGGAGGACACAGTGGAGTGACAGCAACATATCACAAGATAAAAGCCCTTTTTGCCTGGCCGGGAATGAAACAGGATACAACTGCGTATGTGGCACAATGTGAAATCTGCTCCAAGGCCAAATCAGAACACAGTAAGTTACCTAGACTTTTACATCCTCTACCCATTCCACAATCTGTTTGGCATACTGTGAGCATGGATTTTATAGAAGGCTTACTCAAATCCAAAACTTTCAATACCATATTAGTTGTAGTGGATAAACTTTCCAAATATGGGCATTTCATACCACTAGCACACCCATACACTGCAATGTCTGTAGCTCAAAAATTCCTTGATCACATTTACAAATTGCATGGCCTCCCACAAGTCATTATCTCGGACAGGGATAAGATCTTCACTAGCACTTTATGGCGTGAACTATTCCGTCTTTCTGACACAACCTTGAACATGAGTTCCTCATACCACCCACAAACGGATGGCCAGACAGAGAGACTAAATCAATGTCTCGAAACCTATCTACATTGCATGATTCAGGCTTGCCCATCAAAATAGTCCGAGTGGTTAGCACTAGCGGAGTACTGGTATAACACCACTTATCATTCTGCTCATGGCAAAACACCATTTGAGGTTATGGTTACTACCCCCGGCACTTTGGAATTGCATCTGCACAAGCTGCTCAACCAGTCGAGCTAGACACTTGGCTCAAGGAAAGATCACAAATGATGGATGTCATACAACACAATTTGCAACGCGCACAACAGCGCATGAAAGCACAGGCGGACAAACATCGCCAAGAGCGTGAATTTGCAGTGGGTGACTGGGTCTATCTCAAGCTGCAACCATACGTCCAACAGTCTGTTACACGAAGAAGTAATAGCAAACTGTCCTATAAGTACTTTGGACCTTATTTGATCATTCAGAAGGTGGGAAAGGTGGCTTATGAGTTGCAGTGCCTCCAGACAGCAAGATTCATCCAGTAATACATGTCTCTCAATTGAAAAAGGCAGTTCCTCCTCAAGCTGTGGTCCACAATGATGAACAGCTACATCTTCTGGAACCTGATGTTGATCTTCGGCCCGAAAAGGTACTCCAAACTCGCCTCCAGTTAGTTGGTAACTCTGCTGTTGTCTATGCTTTGGTGCAATGGAAAAACAGGCCATCAAATTGGTCATCATGGGAGAAGTTATCAACTCTGCAACATCATTTTCCACACTGGGCATCTCGAGGGTGAGCTGCATCTTAAGGGGGAGGGCATGTGATGACTGGACTCTACTCTCTTGGGCCCAAGGCCATGTAATGCAACTTGGGGCCTGTGTGCCGGCATCTGGGCCTACTGAAGCCCATATAAGTTTATAACCCAATACTGTGAGGGCGTAAGGGGATCATCGAGTAAAACCTAAACCCAAACTTCTCCCTCTTCCTTCCGTTGCTTGAGACGGCGCCGCCGCCGGTCTCGCCGCCGTGCGCGTTCGCCGGCAAAGCCTCCTTCCTACCTCGTGCCGCCGCTGGTGCGTCACAATTATTCCCTAGCCACCATCGTCTCCACCTGAGTGCGCCATCAGTGACCTTGTTCTAACTTGGTGGCTGCCATTTAGGTATTGACCTGTAATTCGGCTCCTTTTCCTCCATGGTGTAAATACGCAGCTGTGTAACACTGGGCACTGAAGCAAATGCTCACATGAAAGAGCTGAATCACCTTCCTGGATCTTGTTTCAGTTCTCCAACCAAGGCCCTGTTTAGTTCCTCACATTTTGCATAAAGTTTACACCTTGAGAACTGTGTCAGTTCATTTCTTCTTTCTGTGCACGCGGCCCAATGCATAAACTTTTCACGCATCTAAACAACCTTTTAAATCCACCAGAATACAAGCACCAATTGATGTTGTTACACTGGAAGCCTGGAAGGTACACTCCAAAAATAAACTAATTATTTCTTCCGCTGCACAGCACCTCCAAATCTGGCCTGAATTTCCCCTCGCAGCGAAACTGGAGCATGCATGTCCGAGAAAGATTTAAGATATTCATTGGTGAATGATACACGATTGTTTACCTCTGAGGACAAACCGACAATTTTGTGATATCTGATCAGGTAATCAGTACGAGCAGATTTCCAAACTTGACCCCCGATCTTTGCTGCTAAAAAAAACACAACCTTGCATCCGTTACACCATCAGCACAGTTTTAATACAAGATGAATAATAAAACCTATTACCAACAACTATATGAAACTTCAGCCTTGCAAATGTGTAACAGTTCGAGAGATACACCTTTATTTTATTCCTCCGAGAGATACAACTACAGCTGCTATTACAGAACAGATCTCATTGACACGAGCTGAGAAGAGCAATAATGCCATACATTCGTACTGGGGGATTTCATAACCTACAGAGGAGATTACATCAGCCTCAAGTGGGGTACAAGAGAACTGCGTCACCTTGGAGCACACACCCGGGCCAGCTGCATAGTTCTTGTCTCCCAGTCAGCATGGTTTTGACGAGGGATTGCATGCTGATGATCAAAGCACGGACCACATAAACAAGAAGGGTAGCTTGAGCTACTACTTTAGATATGTCCTGCCACCGGTGTTTGCTCATCCGCAACTGCATCGCAACCCGTAGACAAATCGGAAATGCTAAATTTGACACCAGCCATATGAGAATAGACTCGTCCCAGTTGTTCGCAGGGTCCAGTGTTAGCCCTACTACTGTTGCAAATGCGATTATCATGGACAGAACTGCTCCAAAAACCAGTTCAGTAGACAAAATGAGGTAAAACCGGCGATGCCTTGTTAGTCTGGCAAACACAGATAGAACGAAATGTTGTTTGCAATCACGAATATCCAGAAACCTTTCTCCTTCCGAATACTGGCTTACCAGCATCCTTGCCTTCTGCAATGTAGCCCCGCCCGGTGGAGTACAAGCAGCAGCAAGTGAACCAGCTACGATAAATATATCGTTGAGTTTGGGGAATTTTCCGGTGTGTTGCTTCTCCACATAGTCTCATTATTCAACACCCGAAGTTCTTTCAAAGACCCTTCAGCCAAATCATCTCACACAAAACCAATGACATTGCTCTAGTTTGGCCTCCACAGTAGACCGAGACACCACAGCTTACTTCCAGCTTCTCCAATGCTCAGACCATGGTAGGATTGAAGATCAAAGATGATGACTAATTCTGTGGCGAGGACGTGATATATCTGGAATTCTCAGAAGTATATCAGATATACCATAAGGATGCCCTTGACATCTCTATCCTCAGCTGCTGAGTGCTGTGAATGCTTCATTTATTTCTATATTTAACGTCTCATATATATTCTCAAAAGATTTATTAAACATTTTTTCTTTTAAATTATATCTTGTAGAATGGAGATTGAAGAATGCAGAAAAAACTCATACTTCGACTTGCACTTCATCGACCCAAAAGTTGTAAACCAGCATATATTACAAAGTCATTATGAAGACACAGTGAAGAACATTGACATGTTCTAACGTTTACAACATTACAAGACAATGATTTTTTTCCTTACAACTTTGGGTGAATACTTTTGCTGTGCATCTTTTATTTTTTCTAACACCATGTTATTTCAATTGACGTGACCCTTTTATATAAAACATGCATATAAATAGGTTCTATTGGATATTATTTACTACAATTTCGGACAGAAGCATGTTAGTCGTTATGGACTCATTAAGAGAACCACGGGAGTTGTACCAGCCAATGATTGACCTCCTGCAAAAGTAATTTTCATCTTCGCACTATTATACCTCTTTAGATCGTCCGAGAATTCCATTTATTTGCTATGGTGCGCAGGTGTTGAGAAAAAGTTCCATGCAGAACAGAGTGGTCTATTCAAGGAGGAACTTTATGTCAAGGGAGACTTTCCGGTAAATTACTATATGCAGACACATCTGGTTTCGTTTGTTTCATTATCATATGTAATGATTTGACTATTTCTCCTATAAGATGTTATAGGTAGAACCAAGGCACCAATTTAAATGGATACTATGTCCGTGAGTTCATGCACGCTCTTGTTGGCGAGAGGACGACCACCACTGGATGGGAACTAATGGTATGTTTCATTTCTATGGATATCTATATCTATATCTGTATTGAGTCATAATAATATTATTTATATTTTTCTATTAACCACATCTTCAGGTTATGGAAATGAAAGATGCTATATTACCGTCCTAAAGAGTCACGATAATTCAAGAGGCACACTGTGGATTTATATTCGATGAGATCGTGAACAAGGATGGAGCGTTCTATTGGGATGGAAAGGAGTTCGATAAAAGGAGCAAATATTAGACATTTTGTAAGTTTACATATATATGCGCCTTTCAAATCTTGGTGTAAATATTAATATGCGCTTTCAAAACTTGTTGTAAATATATATTTAAATTTAATATTATTAGCATATATAAATATTAATATTATTAGTTTAATGCATTTTGTGACGTATAATGTGTATATGAACATATACATATATTATAATGTAGGTATAATATGTATCCCAGTATAAAAAAACAGAAAAGAAAAACAAATAGAAAAAAAGAGACTTCAGTCCTGGTTGGTATCACCAGTCGAGACTAAAGGGGCTTCGCCCTGTGCACGGCGTGGAGCCCCTTTAGTCCCCATTGGTGATACCAACCAGGACCAAAAGGCCCTTTTAGTCCCGGGTAAGGCTGGCGTAATCTTGGTTGGGAATCTGGGACTAAAGCCTCTTTCCAACCAAGACTATAGACGGTTTCTCTACTAGTGTTTGGTTTAGACTAGCTAGGAGCCTAGGACCTACAAAGAAACTAGATCTATAACTGTGATGGGTCCCCACTCCTCTCGCTGCTGATGAGATCCTCCAAAGGGAGAGAGAGGAGGGGGGACCCGAAACAGCTACAGATGAAAGCGGTCGGGAAAACCCTCTAACCACTTTTGTTATTGTATTTTTTGTGCGGGAACGAGAACAGGAGCGGGAATTTCAGTCAGGAAAACGAAATCAGGATTACGGTACATAGGAAACGATACATTTCGATCAGAAACATGTCGATTACGGTTGGCAATCGATAATTAAATTCGGGAACACTAACCTACGTAACTATTTCAAACATTTGACTCAATGCAGCGGTCCCCACTCCTCTCACTGCTTTTGTGTTTCTGCCCTCATTTCGGAGGTCAATAGTGATTTTACCCTTATTTGTCAACTTTACGATTTTGCCCCTGCTATTTCAAATCGAAGATAGACTCTAGCCCTGTTCTGTGAGAAGCAGTTAACGGTGTGAAAACTGCTGTAAAAAGACAAAGTTACCCTTGCAGATTTGCCCTTACTTTTTGTTGATCTTTGTGATTTTATCCCTGTTTTGGTAAAAAACTAGACAGCATTTTGGTTAAAATTTGGACAGCATTCTGACAACATTTATTCCAAAAAAAAAGTCAACAAAACTAAACCATTTTTGTCAAAATATTGATAGCATCATGGTATAAATACTACCGGTCAACAAAAGGCACTAGAATAAACGTTGATGCGAACTGATTCAATCCAACATAAACCACCAGATCACATATATGGTCAACAAAAGTTCCAGATCGCATATATGGTCCAGAAAAGCTACATATCACACATAACACATGCCAACATGTTCAAATGTCACCCCATCGGCACATGCAAATAGATACATCACATTCAAGCATCTAGTCTTAACAGTGCAGACAAGCTCCCAAAGTTTCTTGCTCTTCCCCTTCCCCTTCCCCTTCCTGCTCCACTTCTTCCCCTTCCTGCACTTGCACTTAATATTACAAAGAGTAGAAATTGGTTAGTAAACAAGTTGATAGTAAAACAAGGAATAAGAAAAATAAATTCAAAATCATTTATCTGTGTGACGATGCGGACTACTCCCTTCTCTACATTGAGTTCAAACCACTCAAGCAGCTGTTGATCAGATTTTATCTCAATAGAGTCATTGTCCAAATCACGCCAC
>CM014272.1:58408559-58424224 GCA_004135705.1 Alloteropsis semialata | reverse complement strand
TTTGAATTCAAATATAAATTCCACTCAAGCAATCACTTAAAACCAAAAAGAACCAAATCACTCTAGCATTCAATTATCCCTAAGCAGAAATTAAAGGTAAATTTTAATTTCCTAGGAATTTAGGGAGATTCATAAGAAGGCAATTCTAGGTGTTTTCACAACAATGCAAACAAAAATTTTGAAATCCACATTTTTGCAATCAGAGAACATTCCGGAAAAATCCGGGATGTTACAAAATGACAAACAAAATAAAAAGAATCACGTTCTTCCCTCCCGATGTCAAAAAACATTTGAACCACCTCCTCTCTCTCTCAACCATGTTCTCTCACGTTTCCCCCAAAAAAAATATGTTCTCTGTGTTCACATGTCAGATGTTTGGTGATGAGCATGACGGGGTGAGAACCCCTTTTAGTTCCAGATCCCCGTCCGGTACCAGGATGTGACGCACCAGCGGCGGCACGAGGTAGGAAGGAGGCTTTGCCGGCGAACGCGCATGGCGGCGAGACCGGCGGCGGCGCCGTCTCAAGCAACGGAAGGAAGAGGAAGAAGTTTAGGTTTAGGTTTTTACTCGATGATCCCCTTACCCCCTCACAGTGTTGGGTTATAAACTTACATGGGCTTCAATAGGCCCAGATGCCGGCACACAGGCCCCCAGTTGCATTACATGGCCTTGGGCCCAAGATAGTAGAGTCCAGTCGTCACACAGGACTCTGGTACGAAAGGGGTACCTTAAGTACCGGGCGCAAAAAGTGCCCAACAGCTATAAACTTACATGGGCTTCAATAGGCCCAGATGCCGGCACACAGGCCCCCAGTTGCATTACATGGCCTTGGGCCCAAGATAGTAGAGTCCAGTCGTCACATGCCCTCCCCCTTACGATGCAGCTCGCCCTCGAGATGCCCAGTGTGGAAAATGATGTTGCAGAGTTGATAACTTCTCCCATGATGACCAATCTGATGGCCTGTTTTTCCATTGTACCAAAGCATAGACAACAGCAGAGTTACCAACTAACTGGAGGTGAGTTTGGAGTACCTTTTCGGGCTGAAGATCAACATCAGGTTCCAGAAGATGTAGCTGTTCATCATTGTGGACCACAGCTTGAGGAGGAACCGGCTTTTTCAATTGAGAGACATGTATTACTGGATGAATCTTGCTGTCTGGAGGCAACTGCAACTCATAAGCCACCTTTCCCACCTTCTGAATGATCAAATAAGGTCCAAAGAACTTATAGGACAGTTTGCTATTACTTCTTCGTGTAACGGACTGTTGGACGTATGGTTGCAGCTTGAGATAGACCCAGTCACCTACTGCAAATTCACGCTCTTGGCGATGTTTGTCCGCCTGTGCTTTCATGTGCTGTTGTGCGCGTTGCAAATTGTGTTGTATGACATCCATCATTTGTGATCTTTCCTTGAGCCAAGTGTCTAGCTCGACTGGTTGAGCAGCTTGTGCAGATGCAATTCCAAAGTGCCGGGGGTAGTAACCATAACCTCAAACGGTGTTTTGCCATGAGCAGAATGATAAGTGGTGTTATACCAGTACTCCGCTAGTGCTAACCACTCGGACCATTTAGATGGGCAAGCCTGAATCATGCAGCGTAGATAGGTTTCGAGACATTGATTTAGTCTCTCTGTCTGGCCATCCGTTTGTGGGTGGTATGAGGAACTCATGTTCAAGGTTGTGTCAGAAAGACGGAATAGTTCACGCCATAAGTGCTAGTGAAGATCTTATCCCTGTCCGAAATAATGACTTGTGGGAGGCCATGCAATTTGTAAATGTGATCAAGGAATTTTTGAGCTACAGACATTGCAGTGTATGGGTGTGCTAGTGATATGAAATGCCCATATTTGGAAAGTTTATCCACTACAACTAATATGGTATTGAAAGTTTTGGATTTGGGTAAGCCTTCTATAAAATCCATGCTCACAGTATGCCAAACAGATTGTGGAATGGGTAGAGGTTGTAAAAGTCCAGGTAACTTACTGTGTTCTGATTTAGCCTTGGAGCAGATTTCACATTGTGCCACATGCGCGGTTATATCCTGTTTCAATCCCGGCCAGGCAAAAATGGCTTTTATCTTGTGATATGTTGCTGTCACTCCACTGTGTCCTCCCAGTCCACTAGTGTGCAAGGCCAACATGATTGCTTGATGAGCTTCTACATGATTACCCAACCAAACTCTGCCCTTGTACCTGATGATTCCATCCACAAGTGTATAGCATTTTTCATTGGTTCCTGTGAGAGATAGTTCTGTGAGTAAGCTCTTGGCCATGTCATCTTGTTGATAACCTTCCACAATCACTTCCAGCCACCTTGGTATACTAGCAGACACAGCACATAGCTCTTTAGATTCTTGCTGTCTAGACAAGGCATCAGCAGCTTTGTTTTCAAGCCCTTTCTTATACAACACCTTGTACTGCAGCCCAAGGAGCTTAATGAAAGCTTTTTGTTGCGGTCCTTGTTGTAATCTCTGCTCTCCCAAGTGCACCAAGCTTTTGTGGTCAGTTAGTATAGTGAATGCCTTATGCTGTAGATAGGACTTCCATTTTGTGACTGCCAGTATCAAGGCCAAACATTCTTTTTCATATGTGGATAATGCTTGAGCTTTGACTCCCAAGGATTTGCTGAGGTAAGCTATAGGATGCCCTTGTTGCATGAGGACAGCACCAATTCCTATTGCAGATGCATCAGTTTCCACTGTAAATTCCTTTGTGAAATCTGGGAGGGCCAAAACAGGTGCAGAAATAAGGGCTTGTTTTAATGTCTCAAAACATTGCTGCAGTTGTGGAGTCCAGATGAATAATTGATTCTTTTTAAGAAGATCATTCAGTGGCCTACTCAGTATGCCATAATTTCTGATGAACTTCCTGTAATACCCTACTAACCCCAGAAAACCTCTCAACTATTTCACATCAGTGGGTGTTGGCCATTTCTGGACAGCAGTGATCTTACTTGGATCAGTAGAAACCCCTTTAGCACTTATGATGTGTCCTAAGTATTCCAATGACTGCTGAGCAAAGGAGCACTTTGATTTTTTGAGGAGGAGTTGATGTTGTTTAAGTATACTGAACACTTGCTGAAGGTGTTGCTTGTGATCCTCCAATGACTTGCTATAGATGAGTATGTCATCTACAAATACTAACACACACTTTCTCAATAGTGGCTGAAATATAGTATTCATGACTGCTTGGAATGTTGCCGGGGCATTGGTCAGGCCAAATGGCATAACCCTGAATTCCCAGTGGCCATGGTGTGTTCTAAATGCTGTTTTATGCTCATCAGTTGATGCCAATCTGATCTGGTGATATCCCGACCGTAGATCTAGCTTTGTGAACCAACTGGCTCCCTTAAGTTCATCCAATAGCTCATCAATGATAGGCAATGGGTACTTGTTTTTTTATTGTGATTGCATTTAGCTGGTGGTAATCAACACAAAAGCACCAGGAACCGTCCTTCTTTTTGACCAACAGGACAGGTGATGCAAATGGACTAGTGCTAGCCTTGATGATCCCATTGGATAACATTTCTTTTACTTGCCGTTCTATCTCATCCTTCTGGGTTGGTGCGTAACGGTAGGGCTTGATGTTGACAGGTTTGACCCCAGAGATCAGTGGAATATGGTGATCAAAAGAACGTGCTGGGGGTAATCCTTGAGGTTCATGGAATAGCTGCTCATTCTGTTGTACCACCTGATCAATTTCCAGTGGTACCCGTTCCTGATCCGGCACGTTGTTGATGGGCATCAGCTGTACCATCTGGGCAATGCCTCCCTTCCTGATCAACCCCCTGAGCTTCTGCACCTTGAGTTTGGGACAGGTAGAAGTGCAATCCTTGACTCCATGTAATGTTATCCTTGTGCCACTGTGGTTGAATCTCAAAGTTTTCCTTCTCCAGTGTATCCACATGGGGCTATACTGTTCTAGCCAATCCATACCTAAAATCATGTCATAATATGGAAGATCTAGCACTCTTGCTGCAGATGTAAAAGTATGACCTTGGGTCCACCAGCTGATAGAGGAAACTTGTTGTGTACTGGTCATCCTGCCCCACTAGCCACTGTAATCTGCGCTTCTTCAGCAGGCTCTATCTTTACTTTCAGTTCTTTGACTGCCTGTGAACTGATGAAGGTGGAAGAGCTTCCTGAGTCTATGAGTATTAGGATCTGATGAGTACCAATCAGACCCTGAATTCTCATTGTCTTCTTGCCTTGAATTCCCACAGCTGCACAATGAGAGAGAGTGAGTATTTCTTCCTCGGTTCCAGAGTCGGAGCTGGCTGAATCATGCTCCTCATCTTGCTCTTGTACTGCCTCAAACAATTCTTCCATGATGTGTAATGGAATTTGAGGAGGACATTTGTGGTTTCTTCCCCATTTTTCACCACACTTCATACATAGGCCAAGTTTCTTGCGTTGAGTCATTAATGCGGACAGCTTAGAATCCCCGTTATAGTTGGCAGGGCTTTTTGCTTCTGCTGGTGTAGACCCTAGAACTCCCAAGCCAGAGTTGGGGATTGGTGCAGCCACTGGCTTGTCTGTATACTTGGTGAAGTTTTTGGTTGGTCTTGATTGATACCTCCTTTGTGAGGCTTCCATTAACTGTTCCTGCATCAATGCCAAAGACAGGGCAGTATCAACCGTTCTCGGTTTATGCAACATAATAGCATTGCTAATATTGTAATTGAGACCATCTAGGAATTTTTGCACAAAAAACACTTCATCTAATTCCTTGTTATGGACTAGAACACGATGTTTTGTTTGCTCAAAACGACCAGCATACTCTAAAACATCACTGGACTGCCTAATGTTTAGCATAGTCCCTCATGTAATTTTGGTATAAATCTTGAACAAACTTAAGCTCAACAGCAACACACAACTCTGCCCAATGGATCACAGAGTGATGTGCTTCATATGCTTGTAACCAATGAGCAGCATTACCTCTAAAATGTAAAGTGGCAAAGGGAACCCAAAGATGAGTAGGTAAAGCATACATGGAAAAATATTTCTCAGCCTTTTCCTTCCAAATCCTAGGATGTTCACCATTAAATTTAGGAAAATCTGTTTTGGGAAGCTTAAACTCTCTAGAGGTATACTGGTTCTGACTCCCTATGTCTCTCCTAGCACTAGATTCAGGAATGTCATAGTTGTTCTGAGACTGAAATTGGAGCAGTTTGTTCTCACCCTTGCCCAGGGTGGGATCTGGGGTGAAGCCCCGTGGATCAGCACCCTGAAAATTCTTTGCTTCGCAGTGGCCATCGGCCCGCCCCTCTTCCACGCGCGTCGGGGCCTTCGGCGGAGCAGTAGTTGATGCTTCCAACGCCGCCATGCACGCCGTGAGATTCTTCGTGGAGTCGTGGAGCTCGGTGGAGATCTTCTCAGCCTTGACACTCCAATCCATCAGTGAATCCATCGCAGTGGTGAGCTTGAGTTGCCCCAATTGTAGGGCCTTGACTTCGGACACCAGGAGATCAAGCTCGTCCTCGGCGGATGCCATCCGGAACGTGAGCATCAGCGCTCGGGTCTTCTTCCCTCTTTGGCGATGTTGTAGGAGTGGTGGTGGTGGTGGTGGTGTGGATGATGGGCTGGATGCGGAGGGTTGAGTTTCGGGTGGCGGCGCCAGCGTCGAATTCCGGCGAAGAGAGGTAGCCGCGTCGCCCGCAAGACCGTGCCTCAACGCGGGGGAAGAGGACGGGGCTCTGATACCAGATGTGACGCACCAGCGGCGGCACGAGGTAGGAAGGAGGCTTTGCCGGCGAACGCGCACGGCGGCAAGACCGGCGGTGGCGCCGTCTCAAGCAACGGAAGGAAGAGGAAGAAGTTTAGGTTTAGGTTTTTACTCAATGATCCCCTTACCCCCTCACAGTGTTGGGTTATAAACTTACATGGGCTTCAATAGGCCCAGATGCCGGCACACAGGCCCCCAGTTGCATTACATGGCCTTGGGCCCAAGATAGTAGAGTCCAGTCGTCACACAGGACTCTGGTACGAAAGGGGTACCTTAAGTACCGGGCGCAAAAAGTGCCCAACAGCTATTTTTTTATGTTGAGGCTATAAATATCCCCTCCATCCGGCCATTTGAGAGATGTTAGAGCTTAGAGAAGCTACTGGGTGTTGAAGTTCACCATTTCATGTGCTCTATCCATCAAAGTGCTTAAGAGAAGATTAGGCAATTAGCAACAAGGCTTAGGCTTTGATTAGTGCTAGTTTAGGCCACTTAGCGTTTCGCTTTATGATTTAGTCTAGAGTTTAGTGAGACTTACATACCTTTTGCTATCGGTGCTTGCACGCACCAAGTGTTGCAAATCCAGGCATTGTAGTCCTGCGAGACCCTCCAACAAAGCTTTGTAGAGACCTCGCAGGTGGTTGTGCAAGGGATGGGAGGCCCTTGGTGGTTTGCCGAAGCTCTACCATAGTGAAGACGGCGGAGGTCATTGGCGAGAGGCCAAGCGGAGACCCACTCAAGTTGTGGGTAGTCCCGTTGGCTATCACAGAGTTTTCTTGCCACCGGAGCATTGCTCTAAGGAAAGGGCATTTCCCAAGAAAGGGCTCCAACGAGGACTAGGGGAAAGTTATCTAACTTCACGATACCTCGGGAAAAATTGCCATGTCGGGAGTTTGCGTTCTTCACCATTTACACTTTCGCATTTACATTGTGCCCTTTACATTTCGGATTTACCTTTCCTAGAATTGCCTTGTGTAGTTGATAGAATTGAAACCTAGGGTGCAAAACTCTTTTACGGTAGAGATATCATCACATCGAAAAATCTAGTGCATATCTAGATAGAAATTGGAATATGTTTTTATATGTCCTTGGAGCCTTAGTTTTTATGAAATCTAATTCACCCCACCTTAGGGTGTCACGGTCCCTTCAACCTCGTTGGCGTCATTTCTTTCTCTAGATTTTTTTTTCATTGCCATCGCCAACATCTCATGACATTGTCAGGTACATATTAGTATGGCTGCAGTCGAGGTCCAAGTTCACGTGCTCGGTTCCTGCTCAAATCGATTCGAACAAGATTTCTTCTTCTGCTCGAGCGTCTAGTAGGAATTGAGAGCTTTCGGCAAGCTCGTCACTTCGTGCTCAGGCACAATCATCCCTTCAATGGTCCATTACCTGAATTATTTGTGAATTATCCATGAATTTGAAAGCATTACGACATAACAATGATGCATTAATTTACTAAGATAACAATGCCTATGAATTATTTATGGATTTTCCATAAATTTCAGTGATACTCTATGAATTTTAGTGATATTCTATGATTTGCTAAGCATTATGACATAATAAAATATAAAAAACAATGTATTCATTTTTTACGAGTAGATAACAATTCCTATGGATTATTTATGAATTTTCAATGAATTTCTATGATATTTTATGATTTTGTAAGCATTACGACATACTCCCTCCATTCTCTTTTGATAGTCCTATCTCCAAAATTAAAATGTTCTCTTTTGATAGTCCCATTTGAGTTGTGGTCACAACATAAATAGTTGTTTCGGCTTTCGTGCAGAGTAATTACTCTTAAAAAGAGATTGGTGCATGTATAGAATGGCATTGATACCGAGAAGTTTTTGCGGAAAAACAAGGAGTGTATGATGACATGATTAATTAGATGATAAGCAAACTCATTCTTGGTCATTGAGCCAAGATAAAATAGGACTATCAAAAGAGAATGGAAGAAGTAACAAACAAATAACAAATATTATATTACTTTCCTAGTTATCAATTCCTATGAATTACTTATGAATTTTCTATGAATTTTAGTGATTTTCTATAAATTTCTATGATATTATTTGATTTTTTAAGCATTAAAATATAACAAAGAAATAAAAAATCTATTAATTTTCTATGAATAGATAACAATTCCTATGATTTTTTATGACTTTCAGTGATATTCTATGAATTTCTATGATATTCTATTAATTTTCTATGAATATATAACAATTCCAATGATTTTTTTATGAATTTCATGATATTGTATGATTTTAAGCATTATGATGTAACAAAGAAATAACAAAGATTGTATTAATTTTCTAAGATGACAATTCCTATGAATTTTCTATGATTCTATGAATTATCCATGAATTCAGTGATATTCTATGAATTTTTAATGAATTTCTAAAAATTTCTAAGATATTTATTAAATTTTATATAAAAATGTAAAAATTCATAAAAAACGCTGACACGTGAGTGCCTGTGGACGGGCGCCGTCGTCGCCGGTGTGCCCGTACCGTGAGTTGGTTGGCAAGGAAGAGGACACGGCGGGGATGAGGTCCGACGTCGACGCGGAGGGCCGCCGGGGGGATGGCCGGGAGGCGGCCGGGCGGCGAGGGGTCAAGCCAACGGCGGATATGGGCCTAGAGCCACTAGGACCGTGGCCCTAGACGTGGCCCAAAAAACCCTTTGTAGCCTTTCCTTTTTTTTCCATAATCCAGCAACAAATCTCATGGAGTGATCCTAGTCCTCAGTCGGCCCAAGCTCCCCTCACGGCCCATTGGCCCAGCAACAATGGCGGACGCAGTGGGTGTGGTGGGCCGTGGCATACCTGAAAATTGGCCCAGGTTCATTTAGCATTTTTCTGTTTTGGCATTCCTTGATGCAGCCCAGGCTACCAGCACAACTATTTCTGAAACCAACTGAAAGGTTTGGCCGCCACGTTGACTCCCATCGCTAGCAAGAAAACGCACGAGCGCCACCGCCGCTGCCGCTGCCGATCGGCATCACCTGCCTCCGGCAAATTAGGGGGTGTTTAGTTTCGGCGTTATGCATAGTGTTTTTGTGTTTTGCATAGTATTTACAGAGAGAAAAAGTGCATTGGAAAGCGCGTATTATGCAAAACGTTATGCAAAATAGGTGAAGTAAATAGGCCCTTAGTTGGCTAGGCAGCCGCCTTTGTCACCCGTTATGGGTAGTGCTCACGACAAGGCACCAGCCACCGCCACCGCTGGCCCGCACAGCCGCGCCTCCGTCGACGCCATCTTCGACTCGACATCGATGCCTCCAGTACCTTTCCTCGTCCTCTACCCCGGCCCTCTGTCTCTAGGCGTGCTGCACGCCCACGCATTCTATCCACGGTGTGCAAAACTGCTATTTGTGAACTGGGGAAGAGAGCGAGCACAAGCGGTGAAGCTGAAGCATTGAAGCAGGTCAGTTCTCAACTGTGTTCCCCAATCCAACAATACCCAGCTCCTTTGGATTGATTTAAACAAATCATCTCATTATATTTTTTTACTTCTGTTTTGTGAACTAGAACTACACACTAATGAAGAGGAGCAGGACTTTGAAAGCTTTATATTCCTATGCTTCTACGCCTGTAATTCCACCAACACCAAGGGAACACTAATTGTGTTGTTCAGGAACCACAATCAGCAGGCAGTAGTACTGTCGCAACCAGAAGTAGTACCAATGAGAGTTGGCAATGCGGAGGGCTATAACGTAGAAGCACAAGGAATGGTTTTAAGTTTTTTAGCAAATTTGCTGTACAATTATACCTAGAAGTTGAGAGTTGGCAATGGGTTTAATCTTAATCATGTATTTTACACACTCATATGGGCTATCGGCTATCGCTATTGTGAATTTGTGATTGTTGCTGAATGGGCTATTTTGGGATGTTCCAAATGCTTGGACAAGTGGCCCTAGGCGTGGAAATGCTTCAGCTCCACCACTGGGTCAAGCGGGGTCGAGGGCGACGGGGACAAGGTGGGCGGCAAGGACGAGGGCGTGGCGGGGACGAGGTCCGATGCTGGCGCAGCGGCCGTGCGGCCAGGAGTCGAGCAGGGTTGAGGGTGGCGGCCAGGCGGCTAGAGGTCGAGCGGGGTCAAACACGAGGGGTACTTCTCTATGAGAAATACTTTTTCCACATCACGTCTATATTATTATTCAGTTTACATTTTGAATAGCCTTTCAGTACAGTGCATCCCTAAAAAACCCATTTATCCTTTGTTGAATTATAATTAATTGCTTATTCTTAATATCTCATTAGTTTAAAATTTTTGGTTGAACTCTTCGGTACATATAACTTAAATTGGTATTAGGACTAGAGATGTTGAGTTTGAAACCTGGCTAGCAATATTATATGAAAATAGAAACCGGTACAGATACAAACGCTCATATATACACGCACACCCACTCCTCTAAATACACGCACGCAAACCCTACCTCTATGAGCACCTCCGAGAGACTGGACCGGCTGTTTCGATCTTGAGATTGAGGAAGTCACCACAGGCGCCTCGCTATCTAGGGCACATCGTCTACCACGAAAAGAATAGCGCCGGTTAAATCCTAAAATAAATTCAGGAAAATATGACACTTGTACTGAGTCGGAGACTCAGAACCTAAATGTGTAGGTTTCACCGCAAGAAACCTAACCAACTGAGCTACGGTTAGTTCCATTAAAAATAATTGTTGTTAGCTCCTATTCCATATCTTAGGGCTGGGTGAGTCTTTATGCGAGCGAAAGTGTTCAGTATAAATTGCACGTCTTTTCATATTAGCTTAAAATTTTAGGTTGAACGGGCTAGAGGTTTTGATTCAATTCTAGGTCCCGGCTAGCGCAATTAAATAAAATAGTTATCGAGAAAACTCCATGTGAGGTGGTGTGTAAGTGAACATGATCGTTTCCAACAATAAGATTAAGAAACATCACATTCTCGCATTAATCAATGGAAAGAAAAGAAATCCGAATTTTCTTTGGTTTGACCGTAGACGATAACTGAATAGGTTGGAATTACGTGATGTACAAGTTGAATTGTATACCAGCATTTTAATAGCTAGACCAATGATCTTTATTCTATAGGTTCAAATTGTACGTCTAGAACTTC
The DNA here is from genome assembly GCA_004135705.1 of Alloteropsis semialata. Taxonomy (NCBI): domain Eukaryota; kingdom Viridiplantae; phylum Streptophyta; class Magnoliopsida; order Poales; family Poaceae; genus Alloteropsis; species Alloteropsis semialata. The sequence continues at coordinate 58,413,402 of CM014272.1, read as the reverse complement.
AAATGTCCGTGATATATGCTTGTACAATACTAGTACTTCAATTAATTGAGTTTCGCACTGCCGCAGTTTTTCTTACTTGGCAGAGTTATCAGAGGAGATCGAGAGAAATTCTGAAGACATGTTCAATGTTACTTTCCTTATTAAACTTATCGATTAGATTACTTCTTTATATATTATATTCTTTTTTCCCAACGAACATACTACATTTTCAACTCTCTATTTGACTATTTATTTGTTTCTCCATAAAAATTTCACTCTACTTTGAGTATCTTACTCCAACAGACTCTTTATTTTCCACTCTCTAACTCTCCCTCTCCACACTTACGCGTGGGTCTCACGCGTCATTCCATACTTGCAGGGGCGAAGCTAGAGCAACTTAGAGGGGGGTGCCTTTCCCTTATAGATGTGAAGATTTGATCAGCAAACATGGTGAAAATTTGTTTTTAATAGAGGTTTTTCAAATTTTCGTGGGTGTCTGGGCATCCACAAGCTACAATATAGCTTCGGCCCTGCATACTTGGCAAGCCAGTTTGGCTAACTGGACTGGTTACCCAAATTTGGCTAGCGAGGGAGCTAATTTGGAGAGTCGGATAGCTTGACGAGTTGGATGGCTAGTCCGTTGGAAAGTTATTGTAGTGTTGAGTAGCCAAAATTTGACTTTTGTAGTGTTGAGTAGCCAAAATTTGACTTGACAAGCCATTTAGTCAATTGGAGATGCTCTTACATTCTAACCACCACGCAAACAGTGACATTCGTCTCTCCTACCTTGGAGAAGAAAGAAGGGAAGGAGATAGGGAAGGAGATTTGCAAACAAATAACGTGCAAATGGCAATCCTCGCCATGCTTCTCCTGCTGTCCCCCCTCTTCCTGCATGCGCACTCGGCAGGGCACCATGGACATGGAGGCGCGCATATAGGGTTCCAGGAGGCGGCGGCTCTCCTCCAGTGGAAGTCCACAATGCAAAGCTCGCCGTCCCCGGCGGCAATGGAGTCATGGCGGCAGGGCAGCAGCCCATGCAGCAGCAACTGGACGGGCGTGGCCTGCGGCGCCGTGCGCCGTGGCCACCGCGCGGCCTTGGCAGTGACCGAAATCTCCCTGCCAAACGCCGGCCTCGACGGCGACCTTGGTGAGCTCAACATCTCGGCACTCCCGTTCCTCACCTACATGGATCTGAGCTACAATAGCCTCGGTGGAGAAATCCCGGTGGCTATCACCTCCCTACCTGCGCTCTCCTACCTCGATCTCACCGGCAATTTGCTCCATGGAAGCATCCCGCATGAGATCGGCAACATGCCACGAATTACCCAGCTAGGCCTCATGTCCAACAACCTCACAGGCCGTATCCCAGCATCCATTGGGAACCTCACCACGCTGGTTGCGCTTGTCACAGAGCACAACATGCTCACTGGGCCGATCCCAGAGGAGCTCGGCAAGCTCACCAGCGTGCAGATTCTGTGCCTATGCGGCAACATGTTGAGCGGCCAAATACCTGAAAGCTTTGCCAACCTGACCAAACTAAACACCCTCTACCTTTTCAACAACACTCTGTCAGGTCCCATACCACCTTTCCTAGGCAGCCTCAACAAATTGAGCGATCTTCAGCTCAGTAACAACAGCTTCAGTGCTGGAATTCCAGTCGCTTTGTCGAATCTTACTGAGCTACACACACTTGAACTCGGTGGGAATGAGCTCACAGGTTCAATTCCTGACGAGATTGGCTTGCTGCCCAATCTAAGCACGCTGGTTGTGTATACAAACAAGCTAAGCGGACCCATTCCTTCGAGCTTGGGGAACCTTAGCACGCTAAACTACCTTGACCTCTATGATAACCAGTTCATGGGACCAATACCGACGGAGATTGGCGCTTTGATGGATCTTCAGGCAGTTTCTTTCTCCTTGAACAAGTTTTCAGGCTCCATTCCTTCAACTTTCTCGAACCTCACGAGCATAAGACTGCTATCACTTTTCGACAACAACCTGTCAGGTCCGTTGCCTCGAGAATTCGCTAATCTTACATACTTGATAGAGATCACTCTGGCAAACAACTCTCTGTCGGGGGAGCTTCCCTCTGATGTATGCAAAGGGGGGAATCTTCAAGTCTTTGATGTTTCTGACAACATGTTCACTGGCCCAATTCCTAGCAGCCTAAAAACATGTAGGAGCCTGCAAGTTCTTTCCCTTGGCCCCAACCAACTGACAGGAGATATATCTAATTTTGGGCCATACCCAGGACTTGTCGAAGCAAGTTTCGGGAGAAACAACCTTTCTGGGTATCTGTCCAAAACCTGGGCTTCAAGCGTCAATTTGACCATTTTCTCTATGGAAGAAAACAGTATATCTGGAAGGTTGCCTCATGAGTTTTCACACCTTGAAAAATTGGAGGTGCTTTTAGTCCACACCAACAACCTAACCGGCGAGATACCACCAGAATTAGGCAATCTTGCCAACCTGTACCAACTCAATTTATCGCAAAACCAGTTTTCAGGTCACATACCACCTGAATTTGGTCAGATGAGAAATTTGCAATACCTTGATGTATCTGCGAATAAGTTGAGCGGCTCAATACCGCAAGAGCTTGGGAGTTGTACTAAGCTAATATCTTTGATGGTTAACCACAACAGCTTGAGTGGACATCTACCAATGAGTATTGGTAATCTCGAAAGTCTACAGATTATGTTGGATGTCAGCAACAACAAACTTACTGGCAGTTTACCTGCACAACTCGGAAACTTACCGCTGCTGGAGATCCTAAACCTCTCCCACAATCAATTCAGCGGAAACATTCCTTCCTCCATTGGTAGCATGGATAGTCTGTCAACACTTGATGTGTCATACAACAGCTTGGAAGGGCCTCTTCCAGTAGGACGACTATTTCTCAATGCGCCAGTTGGATGGTTCCTCCACAACAAAGGTCTCTGTGGTAATCTCTCTGGTCTAACATTATGCTCTTCGACTCCAATAATAATGGAACATCACACAGCAAGAGTTCGCAGCTTGGTGCTAGCTGTTTCTATCCCTGCAGGGAGCATAGTTGTTATTCTCTCAAGTTTGGCATTAGTTATGATCCTTCACAAGAGGAAAAGAGCACAAAAGGCTACGGTTTCAGATACAAGGGATGTGCTCTCTCTGTCGAATTTCGATGGGAAATTAGCATTTGAAGATATCGCTAGGGCAACAGAAAATTTCAGTGATGGGTACATCATCGGCTCAGGGGGGTATGGCACAGTCTACAAAGCAGAGCTTCACTACGGGAAACCCCGTATTTGCCGAGTGCCCAACCCTTCGCCGAGTGCAAAATTTCGGGCACTCGGCAAATACGGGATATGCCGGGTGTAGGAAACAAAACACTCGGCGAAAGGTTTACACTCGGCAAACCCAAGCTTTGCCGAGTGTCAAACTCGGAACACACGGCAAAGACGGATTTGCCGAGTGTCCGCAAACCGGCACTCGGCAAAGCGCAACATGGCCCACCTGCCAGGCCGCCGCCGTCGCGCGGTCCGGGTGGCGGCTAACGGTGGACCTGTTTGCCGAGTGCCAGACCAAGAGCACTCGGCAAAGGTCTGCCCGGCCCCACTTGTCAGGCAGCCGCCGTCACGCTGTCTGGACGGCGGCTAACGGTCGGGGGCTTTGCCGAGTGCCCTAGGTTTAGCACTCGGCAAAGATCCCTTTTGCCGAGTGTATTTTATGGCACTCGGCAAATCGTGGCTCCATATTTCATGTAAATGCTTCCAATCCTTTTTTGTTGATTCAAGTATGATACAGTGTACCCTATGTTGCAATTTAGGATTTTTTTGGCTCGTTTACTATATTCAATGATTTTGTTTCATTAAATTGAATTTTTTGTTTAATTCAAAATTTGAACTACAGGTGTTTGAAATCTTGGAACAGAGTGATTGCAAAAATGATATTCATGTTAGTATGTCCTTATTTAGACAATATCAATGAGAAATAAGTCAATTTGGCAAAAGATATTTTTGAAACACGACGATGTACGTGTGGTAGGATTGTTTTTTAATTATAAAAAATTCTAATGAACTCCGAAAATCCTGAGATTTGTCGAGAGCTCATGATATCTTATGTGGAGGCTGCGGTAAAAAAAATATAGAAGCTTCTGCAAAAGTTTTCACATACGATGCTTGCAACCGGAACATCTCCGAAGAAGTTTCGTTGAGTTCTAATAGATCGTTCATGATTTGGACACAGAGTGACATGACAATTCGAGTTTCACTTCCAAACTTTTTATAGTGGCAATATACTACCTAAAATGTATCGTGTCAAGTTTTGGTAAATTTTCGGATCAATTTCAGATTTTATAATTTTTTTATTACGTATATTGAAACTAAAATGATATACATGGATTTTGTTGAATAATGACATAAAATAATGGTTCTTTTGTTCTACAATGATGAGACATGCATTGTACAGTGGAGTTTACATGTTTTTTTCAATATTCGTTGCACCAAAAATCGAAATTTCCAATATTTTCAAATTTTGAAGGGGTGTTTGCCGAGTGCCCGCTGAGAGGCACTCGGCAAAGAGCCTATTTGCCGAGTGTCTGGGAGTTGGCACTCGGCAAAGGGCCAGGGCCCACCAGGCGAGCTCCCACGCAATACGTTTTAAAAAATTTAAAACAATCTTTGCCGAGTGCCTGGATCTGACACTCGGCAACCAGGGGCTTTGCCGAGTGCCAGATCACGGGCACTCGGCAAAGTCTAGGAACCCGACCACTTCACTTAACCGTTTTTTCCCGAACCCGGACGCCACACAGTCACCCGGACGCCACTCTCGCGCGCCCCCCCCGGGCCGCGCTCCGGACTCCCTCGCCGCCGGCGGTCCTCGCCCC
>CM014272.1:58300227-58407559 GCA_004135705.1 Alloteropsis semialata | reverse complement strand
TATGACCATTGCTGGACGCGATGCGTTAATAGTTGGTTCTGGACGGGCCACTATCACTCTCCCTATGGGTACACAAATTACGATCGAGGATGCTTTGTTGTATCCTGATTCTACTCTTACCCTTCTAAGTTTTAGAGACGTCCGTAAGAATGGTTTCCACGTAGAAACACATTATAATAATAGAGAGGAATTTCTTCTCTTTACTAAACTTACGGGATTTGGCAAACAAATATGTGAAAAAATTTCTTCACTCCAAACTGGATTGTACTATACATACATAAAGCCCGTAACACATGTTGCTTATAAGATAATTTTTCAAGATGTTGATACATTCTGAAATTGGCATGATAGACTTGGGCACCCTGGCATAGGGATGATGCGGAAAATTATCGGCAATTCCATAGGTCATGATATGGAGAAAACAAAATTTCCCCAAAATAAAAATTTTTGTTGCACCGCTTGTGCAACAGGAAAATTAATTTTAAGACCATCACATCTTAAAATTCGAGCTGAACCACTCAAATTCCTTGAAAGAATTCAAGGCGATATTTGTGGTCCAATCCAACCATTATCGGGACCGTTCAGGTACTTCTTGGTATTGATAGATGCATCTACTCGATGGTCTCACGTGTCCCTTTTATCGACACGAAATCATGCTTTTGCCAAAATAATGGCTCAACTTATCAAGTTGAAAGCACATTACCCTGAACATCGGATTAAATCTATCCGAAGGGATAATGCTGCTGAATTCTCATCCCATGCTTTTAATGATTATTGCATGGTATTAGGAATTCAGTTCAGCATTCTGTCCCATATGTACATACTCAAAATGGTTTGGCTGAATCATTGATTAAAAGAATTAAGCTCATTGCACGACCTATGCTAATGAATTGTAAATTGCCTACGTCGTGTTGGGGTCACGCAATTCTGCATGCTGCTGACCTAATACAACTACGACCAACTGCATATCACGAAACTTCCCCATTGCAGTTAGTACGTGGGAATCCTCCAAATATTTCCCATTTGCGTAAGTTTGGGTGCGCTGTATACGTACCCATCTCACCACCTCAGCGAACTTCGATGGGTCCTCACAGGAAATTGGGGATCTATGTGGGTTATTCATCTCCGTCAATCATAAAGTATTTAGAACCTTTAACAGGGGATCTATTTACTGCCCGGTTTGCTGATAGTATTTTTAATGAGGATCATTTCCCGGCATTAGGGGGAGAATCGTACCAAAAAGAATGCCAAGAAATTGATTGGAATGCAACAGGCATTTCTTTTTCAGATCCACGTACTACAGAAACTGAACTACAAGTTCAAAGAATTATTGATTTGCAAAATATTGCAAATAACTTGCCAGATGCTTTCTCAGATTATAAAGGTGTCACAAAATCTCTCCATCCTGCAAGGAACGTGCCTGAAAGAGTGGAGGTACCTAATAAAACCACTCAACCCCAAACTGGAAACAAGAGGGGGAGAAGCACTTCCAAGAAGCAAGATATGATTTCTAATAAGCAAAAGAAGACTGGAAGTACAACTCAAATTTCAGTTGAGAGACACTTAAAGGACATACAATGTCCTGTGGATAGATGTGATCCACAATCCAGCTCAACTATGCGCATAAACACTGAGGCTGGAACATCGGAAGACCCTAGATCCATCGTATTGGGAAATAATGATGAATCCTTAAGGGTAGACGAAATTGCTATAAATTTCGTAGAGACTGGAGAGTCTTATTATCGTAAGTCCACAATAGTCGACTGTTACCTCTCTGAGCAAATTGCAAGTATCCTTCAAACCGATTCGGATCCTAAGTCTATGACAGAATGCAAGAAGCGTTCTGACTGGGATAAGTGGAAGATAGCAATTGAAACAGAGATTACCTCGCTTTATAAAAGGAAAGTGTTTTCGGCTGTAATGCCAACACCTCCGGGTATCCTTCCTGTGGGATACAAATGGGTTTTCGTTCGTAAAAGAAACGAAAACAATGAAGTGGTGAGATATAAAGCAAGGCTAGTGGCACAAGGTTTTACGCAAAGACCTGGCGTTGATTTCAACGAAACCTATTCTCCAGTAATGAGTGGAATAACATTCCGATATTTAATATCACTGGCAGTTCAAAATTGTCTATCTATGCAGTTGATGGACGTAGTGACCGCATATTTATATGGGTCATTGGATTCTGAGATATACATGAAAGTTCCTGAAGGAATTAGTATACCAGATGATAAGGCAAATCGTAACATATATTGCGTTAATTTACAGAAGTCATTATATGGCTTAAAGCAGTCAGGCCGAATGTGGTACAATCGGTTAAGTGAATTCCTTAAATCGATAGGATATATAAATAATGATGACTGCCCATGTGTCTTCATTAAGAAGTCTTCAACAGGATTTTGTATTATATCAGTATACGTTGATGATCTTAATATCATTGGCAATGAAGCTGATATTAATGAAGCACGTCATCATTTAAAGACGGAGTTTGAAATGAAAGATTTGGGTAAAACCAAATTTTGCTTAGGTTTACAACTTGAGCATTTCCCTTCTGGTATATTCATATACCAATCTGCCTATGTCCAAAAGATATTGGAAAAATTCAATATGGACAAGTCATATCCAGCAAAAACTCCCATGGTCGTAAGATCCTTAGATATTGAGAAGGATCCTTTTAGACCACGAGATGAGGGAGAAGAGATATTGGGACCACAATTCCCATATCTTAGTGCCATTGGAGCATTAATGTATCTTGCTAATAGCACCCGGCCAGATATTGCATTTGCAGTAAATTTACTAGCAAGACATAGTGCTGCACCTACCAAACGTCATTGGGTAGGAGTAAAAACGATATTTAGATATCTCAATGGTACTAAGGATCTTGGATTATTTTATAGTAGGAATCAAGATCCAAATTTGTTAGGATATACAGATGCTGGTTATTTGTCAGATCCCCATAATGGCAGATCACAAACAGGTTTTGTATTCTTACAAGGAGGAACAGCAATTTCTTGGAAATCTACAAAGCAGACATTAGTATCCACTTCCACCAATCATTCTGAAATAATAGCTTTATATGAAGCATCACGCGAATGCGTATGGCTTCGCAGAATGATAAACCACATCATACAATCATGTGGTATTGGTGCGATAGATACACCAACAATTATCTTTGAGGATAATTCAGCATGTGTTACTCAAATGGAGTCAGGTTATATTAAGAGTAATATGACTAAGCATATTATTCCCAAGTTATTCTACCCCCACGAACTCCAAAAGAATGGAGAAATTGAAATCTTACAAACTAAGTCGTGTGATAATCTAGCAGATTTATTCACAAAATCTCTACCATACTCTTCATTTCATAAATGTGTTGAGGGCATTGGTATGAGAAGATTTAGAGACTTGCAAGAATCAGGGGGAGAATCTCTCTAAATATAACTTACTTCAAACATCATATTACACTCTTTTCTTTATATAAGTTTTACTCTTTGGAGATTTCTCATATAAAGTTTTTTTTAATGAGGTAATGATGAACACATGGTGACATATTAATGACACAATTTGATATATACATATATATATCATGGTATTTCTCCTTATTTTTCCCACTGGGTTTTAAAGGAGTTTTTGCCTGGTATATCAATATACTTTGGTTTTCTTCCCACAGGGTTTTTCCAAAGATTCAAGATTATAATAGTTGAACAAGTAAAGGCTTCTACAGAACCAATTGATCAAGGGGTAGTGTTAAGATTAATTAGTTTAGTGATCAATTAGGATAATTAGATAATTAGGAAATTAACAACCGCTCCCGCCGGTTGTGCTGTAGAGGCATGGCACCCCTCTGTAGGGGCATGGCACCTTTTCATTTGGCCCCTTGGGCTTGTATATATTTGTAAACAACAGTTCAACATTGTAATCGATCCATTGATTCACTTTCATTTAACAACATGTAACATTGGAAGCTGCTATCACTACTACAGCAGGAGCATCACAAGCGGTTCGGTTGCCCACATCACAGGCGGTTTTCAAAAGTGGCGCTGGTTAAGTGGCGCTGATAATCCCTTTTTCACAGTTGGTTTTTAACCGGCTGTGAAAATCGATTTTCACAGCCGGTTTACGTTATGAACCGGCTGTGAAAATCAGTTTCACAGCCGGTTTTGAACCTTCGAAACCTGCTGCATCAGGCGTTATCACAGCCGGTTTTTTGCCAAAAAACCGGCTGTGAAAGTGCCTTTTCACAGCCGGTTTTCTTCCAATCAAAACCGGCTGTGAAAGGGCATTTTCACAGCCGGTTTTCTGCAAATCAAAACCGGCTGTGAAACTCTTTTTCACAGCCGGTTTGAACCGGCTGTGATATGTTTTTCCAGAATAAAAAAATAATTAAAATGTCTCAATTTTCACAGCACAATAATTCACAAATATATAATGCATTCACAATTCATCACAAAAAAAATCAAATCTGAAATTCATATATAATTCACAGAATTTTTCTATAAATCACAGAATGCATATATAATTCGCTGCATTCACAAATACACATATAATTCACATAATCTCACCTGCACAAATAGAGCACACTAGCATATACAATGCTACTAGTAATCTACTCAGCCACTAATGCATGATTTATTAGGCTTACTGACATGAACAAGGACTGTAAACATTTTCTCCTAATACACGCTACTATAAGCAATCACACATGCCTGCGGTTAAACCAAGCCTCTGCTTTGATTGTTCCTCATCATTGTTCTAGCCCTCACTCTTTCAGTTTCAGTAAATGGCTCGTCTGTACATGCATAGAAAAAATTAACAGTGAGCTTGGACAGATCATTTTTTGAGGTTCAGTTTTCATTTCATTCAAAAATAGGCCCAAGCTGCTCTAGCATCGCAAGCAAGGCCATGTCCTAGACAACATGTCTAATGCAAAAGCAAGAACAAAATAAAATGGAGCAAAGTAAACTATTTCACCTATGTTTCACTATTGCATAATGGTGGTGATTACCAATATTCCAAATTTATGCTGCATCAATGCCTAAACACTTGTCCCATATCAGATAGATAACAACTGAATGTTGTATGGTTTTACCATGTCCAACTGAATAATTGTGTCATTTGTTATCTAATCTTTTAATTTATGGACAAGTGATAATTTCAACTGACAAGCTCTCAGTGTATACCAATGTGATTCAGTTATGGACAATGCTTTATCAACAAAGGTGGCTACCCAATACTGTTGGCTGCCAAAATAGTAGAAAGCATGCGATGCCATATAGCCCATGAACAATGGTTTTATCTGAATTTAAGTAGCTGTCATAGAAAAAAGGGGAACGGGACAAACTCGTTTAGTTGAAGGAAAGAGGGTAGCTATTTATTTTAACCTGAGCAAAGAGGTCAAACTCTTCTAGAATAAACAGTATTGTCTTGTGAGCTAGTCCACACTCCCTGCAGAAGTTAATATATAATGAAGAGATGAGTATTTAAAATTCGTGAACTAAGAACTATGGCTCAATATACAAGTACACATTATGGCATTACTTTTAGAGAAACTCACCGTAACATATCAATTATGAATTCAGTGTTGTCATCTGAAGAAGCCTAAAAGAAAAGAGATTAGAGCGGCCTATCTTTGATAAAATTTCCTTAAAAAGATAGAATAATAACTAGACATCATACGTACCATTTTTGAAAATGACAACTGGTGCTCCAAACACAGCTGCCTAGCAATTTCCTACAAATAAAAAGGCAGAAAAATATTGGCACAGGAGGGACTTCCAAACTTGTTCACATAAACAAGTGCACGGTTCACTAACTTTGCAAGAAGGACTTGGAAGTAGTAAAGGTATGAGGCAAGGTTGGAAAAGTATGTTGTCGATGGAGATTAAACAAACAATGAAATATGCAATAGAGTTTACAAAAGTGCTAACCTTCGTAGCACAGTTGTCGTCACTATGTAGCATCCCATTTAGCCTGATCTGAAAAGGTGCAGTGCAATTATCCACTTGAAGTGCAGGTAAAAAAGTTCATACTTCTAACTAGAACTAGAACACACAAACTCTTGCATGTTTGGTAAGACAGTGCATTTGAGAATGATGCTGAAAAACTTCATAAAAGGGAACGCTAATGCTGAAAAAGGCATTCTGCATTCCACCATCCTTAGTCTCTTCTTTCCCTAAAGCTCCTCAATCAAGCTGCTATGTTAAATACAAGATAAACTTATATCAGTTGTCACTAGGATGGGAGGAAAAGTAGTCATCATGTATGCAACAAGCTGTTCTAGGTTACCAAAAACAATATCCGTTAGTATCACTTGAAATTGCACTAGAAGTTTGTCTGAGAGGTTTAAGCAGATCATCATCTGTTATTTGCAAAATAACATGGCACATAATTATATAGACAATTGAATTGAGTATAATACAGCATCACAGCCATACCACAGAAATGGCATCAGGGTGCTCCTTCTTCAGATCCTCAAGAACCATGTCGAACACCTGCAGATAAAGGTAATCTCAGAACTAAACAAAAACAAACCAACCAAAATGCACCGTATATCTACCACCGGGACATTTCATCAAACACCAGCGCTGCAGTTCAGCGGGACAGAAAAGGGGGAGAAGGAAACGGAACCGGTAAGCAGCCTCACCGCAGCTTTCCCGCACGTCGGCCTAAAGCCTCGTTTTCTATTTCATTAAAGCTAAAGAGACTCCCATGGGCATGGGAGGAGAGTCATTCCTAGCAAGAGGTGGGTCGGCGTAAAGAAGAAATGCAAGGGTTGGGCACCGCCAAGATCCGAAAAATGGATATGTGGAAGAGAGTTGAGCCTCAAGAATTTCGTATAGAAATCGTTTTTTTTGTTCTGTGCCTGGTATTGATCGAGAAAGCGGATACAGATATCCAAGAAAAATAGTAGACTATGCAAGGAAAAAGCCAGTAAATTGAAGAAAATGTATGGCCCTACGGAGATAAAAAAGTGCAGAACTGGGATGCCAAAAAGAGCCGATTTACAAGCAAAATGAAAAAAGTACCAAATTGCCCCATGCTGGCTATCAAGTTTTCAAAAATGGAGCTGATTTTGGAGCCATTTACGAGGGAAGGTGCGCCACAGCCACCCAATCGACCCGGATGTGATAATCGTCCCAGAACTGGAGGAACTTCTTTCTAGTGAACTGTGTGCTGTTATCCGTGATGATGGAATTCGGGACCCCGAAGCGGTGGACAATATCGAGGAAGAACTTGACGGCCTCATCGGACGTGATCGTCTTGATCGAGCGAGCTTCAATGCACTTGGTGAACTTGTTGACGGCGACAAGCAAGGGGGTGTAGCCCCGATCGCCTTCTTGAGGGGCCCGACCAAATCCAGACCCGAGACCACGAATGGGCACGTGATGGGGATGGTCGGGAGCGCTTGGGTGGGCAAGTGAGTCTGCCTCGGGTAGAATGGGCACCCTTCACAGGTGCGCACGATTTCTACGGTAACATTCACCGTTGTTGGCCAGTAGAATCCCTGTCAGAACGCGTTTCCAACTAGGGTTCTAGGAGCGGCATGGTGACCGCACGTCCCACCGTGGATGTCGCTCAGCAATTGCCTCCCTTGTTCGATTGGGATGCATCGCTGCAGTACATTGGTGTGGCTTCGCTTGTAAAGCTCTCCCTTGATGACGACGAAGGATTTGGCACGGCACGCGATGTGTGGGGCCTCAGTCTTGTCATCGGGGAGCTGTTCTTGGAGGAGACAGTCAAGGTATGGCTGTCTCCAATCGGGTGGGTCGTGGGGCCGTCCTGTTCGAGCGTCTCCAGTGCTAGGACTAGGAGCTCGCAGAGCGCTCCATCGGTGGGTTCTTGATCGGCTGGTACGCCATCGACCTCCATGACCATGGGTCCGGGAGGGTCGAGGCATAATTAGCCCCCGAGCCCGGGGTCGGTGGCTCTTCTCAGCCTTGTGTGGGCGGCTCGCTGCCAACCTCCTTCGGGTCCCTGAAGCTAACGCAAAGCTTACGTTGGTCACTGGCGAAGATGCCGGTCGGGACCGGTTCCCAACCTGACGCCATCTTGGCCAGTTGGTCGGCGGCCTCGTTGAACCAGCTTTTGATGTGCCTGAGCTCAAGGCCATCGAACCTGTCCTCAAGATTGCGGACCTCGCGGCAATACGCTGCCATCGTTTCGCTCTCGCAGTTTGATTCTTTCATTACCTGATCCACGACGAGCTGGGAGTCGCCTCAGATTTCGAGTCATCAGATTCCCAATTCGATCGCAATTTTTGGGCCGTTGATGAGTGCCTCGTTCCCAAAGTACATGTGCTGATACAGATGAGAGAGAGGAGAGGGAGGGAGAGAGAGAGAGAAGATTTTACGAGGATAGGGGCAAATGGCAACCCACCATGACATCCCATCAGCTGAGGGCTGTGATGATCTTGAGATAATCAAGTTGTTTAACTTGAAAACCCATGTTCAGCAGCAGTAGGGCCAGCCAAACTCCCCACCTGACAATGTCTTCCGCCCGGATCGGCCCGAGCCGTGCAAGTGGCCGGCTGGCTTATACATGGAAGACGCTTGACTTGGTGACTCAACTCTGGTCTCGACCCATAAATCTACAGCTAGCTGCTGCTGCTCCTCTGCAGCCTTGTCTACACGGGCGGATGAGAATTGGGAGGCCACAAAATTGCGAAGCAAAAGACAAAATGTGGGACCATGACTTGGTAGTTACTACTAATTCTCAGCTGGACTGGATATATGTGGTGTTCTACACCAAACAAAAAGAAAGCATCTAGTGGGACATAATCCAGGACCACACATTCCCTCAGCTAATCCGCCTACGCGCTTTGTTGTTGTTTCCCTGATACTAAAACTAGTGGATCAGGATTGCTAAAAAAGAATTTAGTGTATCAGGATTTAGTAAACACAATGTCGCCTCGGGGAGCACACGGTGAGGCGACGACTTAGATGCAGGCATGGGGTTCCCAGCAAGTACGATGTAGATTCGCCATATGAATATAGTGTCCAATATAATGTTAAGCTCGAAGTTAAAATTAAAGTGGCATCTTCTTGCTAAGCTAAACTAGCAGCGCGGGTAGCTAGTTTTTTTTGTCAATATTTATATTACAGTTTTTTTGCTAATGCATGCTGCATGTAATTGTCTTTTCAGACGGCCAAACCGAAATTAAAGTGGCATCTTCTTGCTAAGCTAAACTAGCAGCGCGGGTAGCTAGTTTTTTTTGTCAATATTTATATTACAGTTTTTTTGCTAATGCATGCTGCATGTAATTGTCTTTTCAGACGGCCAAACCGAAATGTATTCTATAGTTTTTTTTCATTAGTCATAGTCTAAGGATGCCTTATATAGAAATATATTTTTTATATCTTCTGAAAGTCATAAAGATTTACATTTTTGACATGAATGTAACTTTTTTAACTTTTTTCAATGACGATGAACATTTTCTTGAGAGCTTTATTTATTGTGCATGATAGATTTTTAGAATAAGATCTAGATGAGTAATTCAATGTGTATACCAAGTGAAGTAAATTAATATGGTGGCTAGGGTCTAGCCTAACCCATCTTTTAGAAACTCCAAAGACTTGAAACGGCTCTCAGCCCCATATAGTGATGTGATGTCCCTTGGTTCACCAAGTTCCGATGAATGCAATGTTACTCCAGCACGAGCAGGCCGCAGTTGAAAAAGGAAGGTAAGCAGTCGCAAAAAGGGGCCATTGGCTTGAGGGGTTTCCTCCCTTTTTCTGACGTCAAACGACCTGATCTGTTGGATGAAGGAGATATGGCATGTACAAGATCTACTGCTCCTACGAGACTTTTGACCATCCAATTGAGCTTCCCGAGTTCGACCATGAGATTAACTTGCCAAATCATCAAGCACTTCAGTCCTAAGTCTTCTTAAAAATGAAGGTTCATCGATTGTGGACACATTTGTACGGCAAAATCGGCTAGGCATCTTTTGCAGGTAGGGATGGATTCGGATGTCTGAACATCCGAATTATCCGTATTTGTATCCGCTTAAAATGTCAATATGGATATCCGTATTCGTATTCGATTTTAATATGGATGTTAAATGGATGTATCCGAATTCGTTTTTTGTCATTTTTCTCTATCCGAATCAACATTCGTATTCGAAAAAAATGTAGAAACAAATGAAATATCCGATATTATTCGTATCCGCGAAAGATTAACACGTGATGAAGCCATCTATCCGAATGCAAATCCGTATTCGACATATTCGTTTTGCATTCGTATCCGATAAGAATTGACAACATTCGTATTCGTATTCGTATTCGTATCCGATGAGATTCGCATTCGATTCGTATTCGAATTAAAATATGGTAAAAAGTGACATCCGGATTCGATTCCATGCGTATCCGATCCGAATCCATCCCTATTTGCAGGTTTGTCCTAGTTACATTCATGCAGATACATAGGGGTCAAAATCGGCTAGGCATCTTTTGCATATATTATTATCTTCTGTATTTGGCTAATTTTCCTGGGCTGTTTTTGGCCTTCCAGGGGTCATCTTTTGCAGGTTTGTTCTAGTTTTGAATCTTATCCATATGTGCTCCAAATTGGACTTAAATCTTATAAAAACACAACATATATGCAAATACAGACAGATTATTACGTATGATCGATAATAATAATGTCATTTATATGCCAGAATTGAAGATAAATAGGGGGATTAACGAGTGTCAACACTAATTCCTGTATAAATCGACTACTAACTAGTTTGTTAACTACTAATTTCGTTTTTACTTCATAAAAAAATTAGAAATTTCTTTGATATATTAGGCGTATAATGTTTATTTGTATTTGGTACTTTTATTTATCTAATTATCTTCTAGATTTGTATACAAATCAATTACTAATTCTATTATTTTCAATTCTAAATTTAAACATTTATTACACATGAAATATTTTCTTAACTGCTATTTTCATCTTTTATTTCAATTTCTTTATTAATTATTTTTTATTTGAATAACCTCTTTATTGGCTATTTTGCTTTCTATTCCATATACAAATTGATATGACCATACCAATGTCGACAACCTCGCCGAGTACTCCGATGACTTCACAGACTACTTCGACCACTTTGCCGAGTACTCCGATGACTTCACAGACTACTTTGACCACTTTGCCGAGTACTCTGCCAAGTACTCCGACGTCGTCACCGGCTACTTCGACCACTTTTCCGAACACGCAAGCCACCTCACTGACCTCGTCGACTACATCTCCGACCCCTACTGGACCAATCACTCGGAGCCGGGCTAAGACGATACAACAAGAGGTGCACGCGCTACTTTGTGAGTTTCAACTGAACATTAATGAGAACTTTGAGCTACCTAAGTCGTACATGTTGTTATTGCTCAGGTTCACCGAGGAGGAAGACAAGGACGCATCAAGAGTGGAACAGAAAGAAGAACCACGTTCACATCAGTCCAGCGTGACAGAACCGTCCAGAAGAAATATTCATATCTTTTGACTCACAAAAGCTATGAAGGCTCATGAGCACTCTTTGGAAAGATCTTGAAGTCTAGTTTCCAAATCTGCCACTTCCGGGTTGTTTGGAGTTTTCCCTTAAAGCGGCCGACTTGTTTAGTGCACACTGGTCGGAGGGACTACAGTCTGCCTGAAGTCAAAATGTCCAAGCAAAACTGTACTAATCTACAATAAATCTTGAGGCAAGCTATACATGGTTTGAAATCCTATCTAGTTAGCTTTCAAACACATCCAGCGGCATCTCATTTGAAGCTTCCAAGAAGGAGTTATAGTCAAAATATTGAAGACTGCGCAGAATTCCAGAAGTCACGCGGGAACAACTCAGGAGGCTTTTCACACTAGCGTTGTTTTTACTTTGTTTCGCGTTTATACCTATCCAGGAGGGTTATTCCTTATATAAATACTCCCCTATGTGTAAGCTATCGGCAGACTTTTGATGATTAGATAATCCAAGTGATTTTGCAGCCGAGCTGCTGAGTGCTTACTCAAAACCCTTGTTCTTCCTTGTTCTTCCTGGACTTGTGAAGAGATCCCTCTGGGATCCTCTAGTTCGTGCTTTGCGGGTTCCAGTACGGCTGCCTCGCCTTGTGTGGATTAGCTCCGGTTATGGTTCTGCGGTCGTTTGGAGATCGAGTCGAAGTCTCCGCGGTTTCGGTGTCTCTCTCCCCGTCGCTTGGTAGCATCCGACCATGGTCAGGTATAAAGCTAGTTACCCGCTGATCTTCAGCAAGTTTACCTTACCTTCCCGCTGTCTCTATAGCCAATCACCTTGTTCATAGACCTACTGCCGTGAAGATCGGGCCACCATCGTACCAATCCTAGATCAGTACCCATCATCTGGTATCGAAGCTTTCGTTGATACGGTAGGTCTTACTGTCATCCACATATTTATCCTTACATTTGATCGTCATATATATTTGTTTGTCCTATAGTCCAAAGCCACTAAAAATATCTATAGCCTTTTGGAGGTACTGTTACCCTGAGTTTGGTGTGCTCAACCAGTTGCTAGTCACCACCGTTTCTTTTTTTTTGTATTGTTCCATCTTTTAACCGCACTCCTGTTCGTGTTATAAAAAAAAGAGAGAGAAAGCATAGAGTCAAAAAAAGAAGAAAAAAATTTAAAAAAAAGAGAAGTGAAAGGAGTTTGAAGGGAGATTGTGTGGCGATGTGCTGCTGAAATTTCAGTTTATACACTAGGGTGGTAGTAATCTCGTTGCAACAACGATTATCTTTTGAGCACATCAACCCACTCGGTTGCAGTACCGTAGCCCTCCTTGATTAGCCACCTACAGCTCCACTTAAAACCTAAACCGGGACAGTTGATTTGTAATCCTTTGAACCGCTTAACCACAGCTGGGTGCTACCACATCTAGCACCATCACGGTCCTAGAGATCAGGGAAGAGATTGGGTAAGTAAGAGGTGAGAATTGAGTGTTTCCACAAATATTTTCCATTCCACCTTTTGCTGCTCCTAACATGGCAGGATCAGATTCATATGTTCATGGTGGACACCGTGGCGATAGGGATATCCCTGTCACACAGGATGAGATGCGTCGCATGGCCGAATCACTTGTAGAGGCCATGGGAAGGATGCTTGAAGAACGCCTTCCGGCAGCAGGAGGTTGAGGGCCACATCGCCGTGGTCCAGAAGAAATTTATCAAGAAGAGTCCGGAGGTGAGAATTCTGGTTTCGGCCATGAATTCAATCGCTTCGGTGATGACCGTGGAGGACATGGTGGAGGACGCCATGCTGATTTTGATAATCAGCGTGATGGCCGTCGTGCACACGGGCGTCGTATATGATTTGAAGACGAGGAGTCTGAAGATCCTGATCAAGAAGAAGGATCCAACGATGAAGAAAATCCCTTCGGTCGTGGGGGAATGTTTGAGCGGCGCCGGAATCATCGCCGGCGTGATCAGTTTGAAGAAAGGGGCCATCCTCGTGGTCGCTATAATAGAGATGATCCAGATAATATTGCTCGAGTCAAGTTGAATGTTCCTAAATTCACTGGAAAGGAGAATGCAGATGAGTTCCTTGAATGGGCTGAACAGTGTGATCAAATTTTCAGAATTCACAATCTGTCATATCAGTGCCGTGTGAACCTAGCCTCAGTCAAATTCTCTGGATATGCGCTGACTTGGTGGAATCAGGTGCAGGAGAATCAACTTGATTTGGGTCGAGGTTATATCAATACCTGGGAAGATTTGAAACAAGTAATGAAAAGGCGGTTTGTGCCTTCAAGCTATCAGCGTGATCTCAGAAATAGATTACAAATATTGAAGCAGGGAAAGAGATCGGTTGATGAGTATTTTAAGGAGACGGAATTATTATTAGTACGGACTGGGATCAGAGAGGATACAGAGTCAAAAATGGCAAGATTTTTGGGTGGACTTAACGAAGAAATTTCTGGATTTGTCGAGATGTTTCCATACCGAACCTTGCAAGATCTAGTTGATCAAGCGATGCGCACAAAGAGGAAAATTCAGCAAGAGTCACATGAAATATCTTATGCAAGTCATTCTAATGCTGCCCCATGGCGCAAACAACAATCCAGTGCTTCTTTTGGTGGAGGACGATCCCAGGGAGCTGCAGCTAGGTCCTTTCCATCAAATGGTACATCAAAGATGGCAGCTTCTACAGCGTCATCTCCTGTGCATCAGCAGCGATCTACTGCCAGTTCAGCAGCCCCAACCGTCGCTTCAGGAGCTACTTCATCTACTCAGAGTACAGAAATTGTGTGCCACAAGTGCCAAGGGCGTGGTCACATTGCTGCTCAATGTCCGAGTAGGAGGACCATGTTGTTAAATGAAAAGGGTGAATGGGAATTAGAAAGTGACCCAGAAGATGAAGGGCCAAGATTTGATGAAGAGGAAGAGAATGAGATCCAGCCTGATGAAGGAGATCATAATTGTTTTATTTCTCTTCGGGTGCTAAGTGTGACTGCTGAAAAGGAAGAGAATGGACAACGCCACAATCTTTTCCATACCCGAGGTTTGATCAAAGATAAGCTATGCCGCATCATTGTTGATAATGGTAGCTGCAACAACATTGCTAGTCAAGAATTGGTGGACAGATTAGGATTAAAACCAAGGCATCACCCTAATCCATATAAGATGCAGTGGCTTAATGATTGTGGAGCGCTGCATGTCAGTCATATGGTGAATATTCTTTTCTTTGTTGGGAAGTACAATGATCATGTAGAATGTGACGTGGTACCTATGCAAGCGTACCAATTGCTGCTAGGAAGACCATGGTTATATGATCGTGATGTTCAGATCTTTGGAAGAGCTAACAAGCTGTCATTCATGTACAAAGGAGAGCGCATCTCTTTGCTCCCTTTGACACTGGAGGAAATTTTGAAGGATGATCTAAAGAAAAAACAGCGAGAGAGCGAGAACCACTTAAGAGTGACCCACAAAGATAGTGAGGGAGGGTTCCCACAGCCAAAGAAAAATCCACAGCTGCAAAGAGCCCAAAAACCGAGAAAAGAAGGGTTAGTAATGATGGCTAGAAAAGGGGGATCTAAAAGAATTGAGTGAACCCAATTCCATATTCTTTGTACTCTTGTACAAGGACGCTCTTCTTTCTACTAACAACTTACCCTCTACCTTGCCAAGTGTTGATTTTGATGTGTTACAGGACTTTGAAGATGTCTTTCCGGATGAGGTACCACCAGGCCTACCTCCTAAGAGAGGGATCGAGCATCAAATCGACTTGGTTCCTGGTGCGTCACTTCCGAACAGTGCTGCGTACCGCACCAACCCGGAGGAGACAAAGGAAATCCAGCGACAAGTGGAAGAATTGATCCAAAAGGGGTATGTACAAGAAAGTCTCTCACCTTGTGCTGTTCCTATTTTATTGGTTCCCAAGAAAGATGGATCATGGAGAATGTGTGTGGATTGCCGAGCAATAAATAATATCACAGTAAGATATAGGCATCTAATTCCAAGATTAGATGATATGCTTGATGAGCTTAGTGGTGCTATCATATTCACTAAAATTGATTTAAGAAGTGGATATCACCAAATTGGCATGAGAGAAGGAGATGAATGGAAAACAGCCTTTAAAATAAAATTTGGTTTATATGAATGGTTGGTGATGCCCTTCGGGTTAACAAATGCGCCGAGTACTTTTATGAGGTTGATGAATCAGGTGCTTAGAGCTTTTATTGAAAAATTTGTTGTTGTTTACTTTGATGATATATTAATTTACAGCAAGTCTCTTGATGAACATGTTGAACATATCCAATGCGTGCTTGCTGTCCTACGTGAACAAAAATTATATGCTAACCTTGAAAAGTGCACCTTTTGCACCGACAAGGTAGTTTTCCTTGGATTTGTTGTTTTAGGGTATGGAGTGGAGGTAGATGAGGAAAAGATCAAGGCTGTTCGAGATTGGGCACCCCCACAGACTGTGAGTCAAGTGCGAAGCTTTCTCGGACTTGCTGGGTTCTACCGGCGGTCTGTGAAGGACTTCAGCACTATTGCTGCTCCCATCAATGAGCTAACCAAGAAAGACGTGCCTTTCAAATGGGAAGAATCACAACAGAGGGCATTTGAAGAGCTGAAGATGAAGTTAACAACAGCCCCAGTCCTTGCGCTCCCAGATTTTGGTAAAACATTTGAAATTGAATGTGATGCAAGCGGAGTTGGGATCGGAGGCATGCCCATGCAAGAACAAAGACCAATTGCATTCTTCAGTGAGAAGCTAAGTGGTCCAACTCTAAACTATTCAGTTTATGATAAAGAATTATATGCTCTTGTTCGGAGTTTGGAAACTTGGCAACACTATCTTTTCCCTAAGGAGTTTGTGATACACTCAAACCATAAATCATTGAAACATCTTAAAGGACAACTAAAACTGAATAGAAGGCATGCAAAATGGTGTGAATTTATTGAGTCATTTCCTTATATTGTCAAGTACAAGAAAGGAAAAGAGAATGTTGTAGCTGATGCTTTATCTTGACGTCATGCTTTGTTAACTCAACTGGATGCTAAAATTCTTGGGTTCGAAAGTATAAAAGAATTATATACAACTGATTCGTACTTTGCTGAGCCATATTCCAAGTGTCGTGATGACAAAGGATGGGAAAAATTTCATGTGCATGATGGATTCTTATTTCGAGCTAACAAACTTTGCATTCCAGATTGCTCTGTTCGAATTTTACTGGTGCAGGAAGCTCATGCAGGAGGACTTATGGGTCATTTTGGTGCCAAGAAGATAGAACAAGTTCTTGCCGACCACTTCTGGCCAAAGATGAGAAGAGATGTGGAGAGACATGTTCAACGCTGCGAATCATGCCACAAAGCTAAGTCTCGCTTAAACCCTCACGGACTTTACACTCCTCTTCCTATTCCTAGTATGCCTTGGGAAGACATTTCTATGGATTTTGTTCTTGGGTTACCTCGAACCAAGAGGGGAAGGGATTCGATTTTTGTTGTGGTCGATCGTTTTAGCAAAATGGCATATTTTATTCCATGCCACAAAAGTGACGATGCTTCGCATATTGCTGAACTATTTTTCAAAGAAGTTGTTCATCTACATGGAGTACCTCGAACAATTGTTTCTGATCGTGACACTAAATTTTTGAGTTACTTTTGGAAAACTTTGTGGGGTAAACTTGGGACCCATTTGCTGTTCTCTACAACGTGTCATCCACAGACGGATGGTCAAACAGAAGTTGTGAACCGTACTTTATCAATGTTACTGCGAGCTGTTCTCAAGAAGAATTTGAAACTTTGGGAGGAGAGTTTGCCACATGTCGAGTTTGCATACAACAGGGCAGTCCACTCGACTACTAAATTTTGTCCATTCGAGATTGTATATGGATTCAAACCCACTGCTCCCATAGATCTTTTGCCTTTGCCTATGCAGGAACGTGTGAACTTCGACGCAAGCAGGCGAGCTGAATTTGTCAAGAACCTTCATGAAAGAACTCGAACCAACATTGAGAAGATGACCGAGAAGTATGAGAAGCGTGCCAACAAGGGTCGAAGAAAGATGATATTTGAAGCAGGAGACTTGGTTTGGGTACATCTCAGAAAAGAAAGATTTCCAGAGCAACGCAAGAGCAAGTTGCAACCTCGAGCCGATGGTCCATTCAAAGTGCTACACAAGATCCATGACAACGCCTATGAGATTGATCTGCCAAGTACTTATGGAGTGAGTACCAGTTTCAATGTGTCCAACCTCTCTCCATTCTTTGGATTGGACGAGTCGAGGACGACTCGTTTTCAAGGGGGGGAGGATGATATGACCATACCAATGTCGACAACCTCGCCGAGTACTCCGATGACTTCACAGACTACTTCGACCACTTTGCCGAGTACTCCGATGACTTCACAGACTACTTCGACCACTTTGCCGAGTACTCTACCAAGTACTCCGACGTCGTCACCGACTACTTCGACCACTTTGCCGAACACGCCAGCCACCTCACCGACCTCGCCGACTACATCTCCGACCCCTACTGGACCAATCACTTGGAGCCGAGCTAAGAAAATACAACAAGAGGTGCACGTGCTACTTTGTGAGTTTCAACTGAACATTAATGAGAACTTTGAGCTACCTAAGTCGTACATGTTGTTATTGCTCAGGTTCACCGAGGAGGAAGACAAGGACGCATCAAGAGTGGAACAGAAAGAATTCCAGGAATAGTGCTGAATCGCACCTCTTCCCCGTTATGGAAAGTATCCAAGTACTCGGCAAAGTTGCTTGGCGGAGACGTGAACTTGATGGATGCCGCCGCCGGTGTCCCTTGCGCTGCTGGCGCCGGCGAAGCTTGCGGCGGCATGTTCTCCCCTGCTGGAAACCACGCGCCCATGCTCTCGGCGCCAGGACTTGGCGGCTCGCTCTGCGCCGCCTCAGCACTCGAGGCTGGTGCGTCCGGTCCTGCTTCCGCCTCTGCTCCGGTGTTCCCACCGCCGTGGATCACCACGTGCTCGACGCCTCTGGCTTCCCCCATGCCTGAATCCTTCCAATCCCAAGCTGCCATTTCGTCAAACACGACGTCACGGGACACCACAACCCTGCCTGCACAAGGATCAAACATCCTGTACGCCTTGCTACCTTCCTCGTAGCCCAGGAGCACCATGGGCGTGCTTCTGTCCTCCAACTTGCCGATGTACGACTTCGTCTTCTTCACGTGACCGATGCAGCCAAACGTCCAGAGGAAAGAGACGTCCGGCTTCCTCCCATACCACACCTCGAACGGCGTCATCCCCTTCAGGGCCTTCGTGGGCGCGCAGTTGAGGATGAACACCGCCGTGTTCACCGCCTCACCCCAGAACTCCAGCGGCATCTTCTTGGCCTTCATCATGCTTCTTGCCATGCCGACGATGGTCTGGTTCCGCCGCTCCACCATGCCATTCTGCTGCGGTGAGTAGGGCGCAGTGAGGTGGCGCACCACCCCTTGCTCCGCGCAGTACTCGGCGAATTCCACCGATGTGAACTCGCCGTCGCGATCCGTCCTTAGGACGCGCAGCTTCTTCCCGGACTCCGCCTCTGCTCACGCTTGGACCCACTTGATCGCCTCTGCTGCCTCAGCTTTGCTGGTGATGAGTCGCAGCCATATATACCGGCTACAGTCATCTACCAGCAGTAAGAAGTAGCACCGCCCGCCGTGCGTGGCCGGTGTGATTGGCCCGCATAGGTCGCCGTGCATGAGCTCGAGGACGTCCGCCGCCCTGTACTTCGTCATCTTGGGGAACGGCAGCCGCCTCTGCTTCCCCGCCAGGCAGCTGTCGCAGAGCTCACCGGCGTGCTTGATGCGCGGGAGCCCGCGCACCATCTTCCCTAGCCTCCCCAGTGCGTCAAAGCCAAGGTGCCTGAACCGGGCATGCCACAACCATGGCTCCTCCGTGCGCTGTGCCGCTAGGCAGACCGGCTGCTCGATCTTCAGATCCAGCAGGTACAAGCGATTCACCGAGCGCCTCACCTTGGCGAGTGGGCGGCGCTTCTGGTCGTGGATGGAGAGGACGTCGTCCTCAATCTCCACTTTGCACCCCTGCTCATCGAGCTACCCCATGCTGACGATGCTCGAGCGCAGACGCAGGATGTAATACACATCCATCAGCGCGCGGTGCTCGCCATTCAGGAACCAGAAGACGACGGTGCCCCGGCCGAGGATCTCCACCTTTGAGCCATCGCCGAACTTCACCGAACCGGTGATGCCGTCGTCGAGCTCGGAGAAGGCAGCCTTGGAGCCGGTCATGTGGTTGCTGGCGCTGGAGTCCAGGTACCACCTCTTCTCCACTGCGCCGCCTACAGATCCAACATGGACCTGTGCGCGCGTCTCGTCGAGGTTGATGCTCTGCTTCGGCTCCTCTTCCGCAACCACCACCGCCTCCTCTGCTTCTGGCTCGACGTCGTGCAATGCGTAGAACGTAGCCATCAGGAGCGTCGGCTCATCGTCGTCCGCCTCCGCCACGTGCGCCTCCTCCTTCAGCTTCCTAAGGACTGGGCACTTCCTTGCCCAATGCCCGGTCTTCCCGCAGCACCGGCACTGGTCCCTGCCCACCGGCGGCTTGGCGCCCTTCTTCTTCTTCGTCGCCTTGCCGCGGCCCTTGCCGCCGCCGCCGCCCTGACCGAAGGATCCCTCCCCGGTCTGCGGCTTCATGCGCGCGACCCACTCCTCGTGTGTGATGAGCACCTTGCCGTTGGCAGCCACGCGCTCAGCTCTCCTGCTAGCGCGATCCTCGACCACCATCAGCCGACCCGTCACCTCCTCGACCGAGAGTGTCTTCAGGTCAAGCATGGTCTCGATCGAGATTGCCACCTGCTCGTACCTCTCCGGCACGATGCGCAGGTACTTGGTGACGACCTCCTTCTCCTCAATGGCGTCGTCCAGCACCGCCAGCTGGCTCACCATCCCCTGGAGACGGAGCGCGAAGTCCTCCACGGACTCGCCGCCGCGGAACGCGACAGCCTCGTATTCCCGGCACAGCTGCTGCGCCCGAGCCTCGCGGATGCGCTCGTCACCGAGCCGCATCGTCATCAACTTCTCCCACGCCTTCTGCGCCGTGGCATCGTCCGCCGAGCCCAGCGGCGTCACCAGCTCCGGCGGGACAGCCTTGAGGATGGCCTCCATGGCCATGAGATCCTCCTGCTCGTCCGCTGTCCCGGTGGTGACCGCCGCCCACAGGCCTCGGCCCTTGAGCATGACCTTCATGATAGTCGACCACTCGGCGTAGTTGGTACGCGTAAGCATGGGGAACAGCGTGCCGCCGACGTCACGTACCGTCTGCTTGACCACGTAGGTGGTTGTCGGATGTCAATATCCGACCTTCTCACCGACGTGTGGGACCTCGCTGTGTCGGGAAGGAGATGAGCATAAACAAACCCATAAACAAGGAGGACATCAGATAGGAGGAGGGCCGACCTGGCTCCGCCTCGGCCGACCCATCTCCGCCTCGGCCGACCTGGCTCCGCCTCGGCCGACCCATCTCCGCTTCGCCGACCCATCACCGCCTCGGCCGACCTGGCTCCGCCTCGGCCAACCCATCTCCGCCTCGCCCGACCTGGCTCCGCCTCGGCCGACCCAGTTCCGCCTCGCCCGACCCTACCCAGGCCAGGTGTCATGGGTCATCAAGGGGGACCTGGAACGAGAGGGGACCGAGAGGACGCGCCGCATATCTGCCGCGTCGCCTACCAGCATTAACGGGCCACGCCGCGCCGCCCGCCGTGGCAGAAGGATGTAACTGTTCCAGCCGCCCCGCATGCGCCGCGGAGGGGCGAGCACGACCCTAACGAGCTCGGGATTAGGACCTACTCCAACAGCGCCCACAGTGTCCCGCAGGCGGTGGGGCTTCTCCAGCAAGCTTCTTATTATTCATCATTTCGTTGAACACGCCTTGTACAGGTCTCCCCCCAGAGGTATAAAAAGAAAAATAAGGCCTCAGGGGAGGACGACGAAACATACACATGCACACACTCACAGAGACTTGAGTCTTCTCCTCTCTCTCGACGGCTTGTAACCCCTACTACGAGCAACGCGAGTAACACGAGCAGATCGACACTGGACGTAGGGCGTTAGTGCCTGAACCAGTATAATTCCTTGTGTCCTCTCGCGAACCATCCGAGCCTAAACGCGCAATCCACTAAATTTACTAGTTGGTCATTTCTTACACCGACAGTTGGCGCGCCAGGTAGGGGCCTTTGCACGTTTCGGCGATCACCAGGCTTCGGATGGCCACCCACGGTTCGAGCTGGAATCCCGGAACGCAGCTGCGTCTCGGAAGTCTGGATTTCGTCATCACCGCCGACGGGGACCTGGCGAGAATCGCTCCCACGCCCCCGGTCAGCGTCCCCGACGCTGACGTCGCGACCGCCGCCGAGGCTCTCGCGAATGTCAACATCAGCGCCCCTGGCGACGAGGCTAGCGACCCTTGCCCGGAGGCCAACGAGGCCCTGCTGCTGAAGCAGCTCGAGACCTTCCTGGGGTCACGGCCCACGCAGGAGGATACGCGATGTGTCAGGTTCGCCCTGGCGAACGTTGCTACTCAGCTTATGGGAGGAGTCCCGCTCTCCACGGAGATGCTGGATTCCATCCCGCCGTATGCGACCCCATACGGTTTACGCAACGCGGCTGAGGTCGTGTCACGACTGGCGACGCGACTTCTGAGCTACACCCCGGTGAACAGCGAGTTCGTCGGAATGATCGATCACGTCTCCGAGTCGGTCTTCGACCTCCTGGACGATTCCGTCTTCGGAGGCGTCGGACACCGAACTCGTCGGGGAAAGCCACCACCCGTCCCGCGAGTGCTTCATGGCGGACACCCCTGATGGGGCGGTGGGGGAGGCGAGCGAGAGCGGCTCGGGCCCGGCGGCTCCGGGAGGCGGCCTCCCGGCTCGCGACGCGCCTGCAGCCGCCCCGGTTGCGAACCAGGCCCCGGCGCCACCGAGGCAGCCAGCCCCGCGAAGAGCGGCCACCTCGCCACGACACTCTCACGCCGACAACGCCCGGCAACGCCGGGAGGAGCTCCAGGAGGCCCGCCGCCTTTTGGAGCAGGAGCGTGCGCGAGTCGAGCAGGAGCGGGAACGCGTCGAGCGCGAGCTTCTGCAGATCGGAAATGCGGCTCCGGCCCGGGGACGTGCGCGGGACGTACAGCGCCAGATCATCGACGATGACGGCGCCCCGCCCCCGCATTTCGCCCGCGCCGGGCAAAACATAGCCGCCGCTGCCATGCTCGTGCGAGGGCTCCCTCCACCGGCGACGCCGGAGGCCCGCAAGGCGCAACGGGAGCTCGGCGAACTTCTGGAGCGAGCCGCGGCTCAGCAGGCCGAGAGTTCGCAGTCGCGACGACGAGCGTCGCAGATGAGCCACCGCGAGGCCTCGAGGCAGCCCTCCGGTGGGCACGGCGGGCGCGCCCAACAAGGAGTCTCGGTGCATCAGCCCCGTCCCGCCGGGGACGCGGCTCCGATCCTTAAACGGGTCGGCCCGATTCAGGACGCTCGAAGCATTCTGAACGCCCGCCGGCGACGACTCCCCGAGGGCGAGCCCGAGCGGCGGCACGGGCGCGCTCCCCGTCGTGGCGGCCGGTACGACGACGACGAGGAGGGCGAGAGGACGCCGAGCCCGGACGCGCCGGGGCTGCGGGCCTTTAGCTCGCGGATCCGAGCGGCTCCTCGCCCCGCCAACTTTAGAGCCCCGTCGAACTTCCCGAGGTACGACGGGGAAACCGATCCCGAGCTCTGGCTCGAGGACTACCGACTCGCCTGCAGGGCCGGAGGGGCCGACGACGATGACTTCATCATCCACAATCTGCCCCTTCATCTGGCCGACTCGGCACGGGCCTGGCTCCAGCATGTCCCCGCGGGACAAATCGGGAGCTGGTCCGACCTGAGGGAAGTCTTTGTGGGGAACTTCCAGGCGACCTATAATCGCCCTGGAAACCCGTGGGATCTCAGGAGCTGCAGGCAGAAGCAGGAGGAGACGCTCCGGGAGTACATCAGACGTTTCTCCCGGCAGTGTAACGAACTCCCCAACCTCGCTGATGCCGACGTCATCGGGGCGTTCCTCACAGGGACGACGTGCAAGTCCCTCGTCCACAAGCTCGGGCGAAAGAGCCCTCGCACCGCGAAGGAGCTGCTTGACATCGCCACGAGTCACGCGGCCGGCGAAGAGGCAGTGGGGGCCATCTTCCACCAGTCGGCCGACCCGAAGGGTAAGCAGACGGAGGAACCGGAGGGAGGCCCATCGGGACCCCCCGCCAAGAAGAAGAAGAAGGGCAAGGGCAGGCGGCACGACGACGAGGCCACCATGGTGGCCGCCGCTGACCCGAAGCCGACCTTCAAGCCTCCGACTGGGGAGGTCCCCGACCACTTCGAGAAGAAGTGGAACGGGCCATGCCCGAATCACGAATACCCCGTCAAGCACCTGTACAAGGACTGCTCCCTCATGAAGAAATTCATGACTGGGGGTCCACGCAAACCGGCGCCCCGACCGAGGAAGTCCGACCAGGCCCCGAAGGAGATGGAGGCGGGTGAGAACGCGGACGCCGACCCCTATCCGGAGCCGGACGGATGTTTGATGATCTTCGGCGGGACGGAGGCGTCGGTGAGCAAAGGACGGGCCAAGGTGGAACGCCAAGAGGTGTACGCCGCCGAGCCGGCAACCCTGACCTTCCTCAAGTGGTCAGAGGCGTCCATCACCTTCGATCGGGCCGACCATCCGCAATTCGTCCCGAGGCCGGGAAAGTACCCCTTAGTGGTCGACCCGGTCATAGGACGCAAGCGCCTCACCAAGGTGCTGATGGACGGTGGCAGCGGGCTTAACATCCTCTACGCCGACACGCTGGACGCCATGGGGATTGACCGAGGACGCATTCGTCCAACCGGGGCGCCTTTCCACGGGGTGGTCCCCGGTAAGCAAGCCGTCCCCCTCGGTCAGATCGACCTCCCCGTTACCTTTGGGTCTCCGACCAACTTCCGGACGGAGACCCTCACGTTCGAGGTGGTGGGATTCCATGGATCCTACCACGCCATCTTGGGCCGCCCATGCTACGCGAAGTTCATGGCCGTCCCCAACTACACCTACCTCAAGCTCAAGATGCCTGGGCCGAGGGGGTGATCACGGTAGGAGCATCATTCCAGCGGGCTCACCAGTGCGAGGTTGAAAGCTACGAGCTGGCATCGGCCATCATCGCGTCAACCGAGGAGCTCGCCCCGATTAAGGCACGCCTCGTCGAAGAGGCGCCCGACTTCACTCGCGGCTTGACGTCATTCGAGCCACTCGAAGGCACCAAGGAGATCGAGCTGGACCCCGACCACCCGAGTACGAAGGTGGCGCGGATCGGAACCAAGCTGTCTCCCAAATAGGAAGGCGCGCTCGTCGACTTCCTCCGCGCAAACGTCGACGTGTTTGCGTGGAAGCCCTCGGACATGCCGGGCATTCCGAGAGAGGTCGCCGAGCATTCCTTGGACATCCGGCCCGGGTCCCGACCCGTGAAGCAGCGCCTTCGGCGCTTCGACGACGAGAAGCGCAAGGCGATCGGCGAGGAGATCGCGAAGCTTCTGGTGGCCGGCTTCATCAAGGAAGTGTATCACCCCGAGTGGTTAGCCAATCCCGTCCTTGTACGAAAAAAGAATGGGAAATGGAGAATGTGTGTTGATTATACTGCTCTTAACAAAGCGTGCCCAAAGGATTCCTTCCCTTTGCCACGCATAGACCAGATAGTCGACTCGACCTCGGGGTGCGAAACCCTATGCTTCCTTGACGCGTATTCAGGGTACCACCAAATAGCGATGAAGGAGTCCGACCAGCTCGCAACTTCCTTCATCACCCCGTTCGGATCGTACTGTTACGTGACGATGCCATTCGGGCTCAAAAACGCCGGCGCCACCTACCAACGGTGTATGCTTAGGTGTTTCGACGAGCTCATCAGACCGACCATTGAGGCATACGTGGACGACATCGTTGTCAAGTCCAAACATGCCGATCAGCTCGTGGCCGACCTGGAGAGCACGTTCGCCAAACTCAGGGCGAACGACGTTACGCTCAACCCCGAAAAATGCATTTTCGGGGTACCCAGGGGGATGCTTCTGGGCTTCATCGTGTCCCGCCGAGGGATAGAAGCAAACCCTGAGAAGATTAACGCCATCGCCAAGATGGGCCCGATCCAGAACCTAAAGGGAGTGCAACGGGTCACGGGGTGTCTAGCCGCGTTGAGTCGGTTCATCTCGCGTCTCGGCGAAAAGGTCCTCCCCCTGTATCGGCTCTTGAAGAAGTCCGAGCGGTTCGTTTGGACGGACGAAGCCGAGGCAGCACTGAACCACATCAAGGCGGTCTTGACAAATCCGCCGATCCTGGTCCCGCCAAATACCGGCGAGCCTCTTTTCCTCTACATCGCGGCAACTACACAGGTAGTGAGCGCGGCGTTGGTGGTAGAGCGCGAAGATGAGGGGCACGCCCTCAAGGTTCAGCGCCCGGTGTACTTCGTGAGCGAGGTGCTCGGAGACACCAAGACGAGGTATCCGCAGATCCAGAAGCTGATGTACGCCGTCCTCATCTCCAAAAGGAAGCTCCGCCACTACTTTGACGCGCATCCGGTCACGGTGGTGAGTTCTTTCCCCCTCGGTGAGATTATAAATAATCCTGACTCAACGGGTCGGATCTCGAAATGGGCCATGGAACTGATGGGCCAGGGCATCACCTACGCCCCGCGGACGGCCATTAAGTCCCAGGCCCTCGCCGACTTTGTTGCGGAATGGACCGAGGTCCAGCTACCCACAGCCCCTGTCGATCAGGAATATTGGGTGATGTACTTTGACGGCTCGTTGACTCGGACGGGAGCAGGGGTCGGTTTAGTTTTCGTTTCACCCCTCGGGGTGCGGATGAAATACGTGATCCGACTACACTTCCCCGCTTCCAACAACGCAGCCGAGTACGAGGCCCTGATTAACGGCCTGAAGATAGCTATCGAGTTAGGAATTCGGCGCCTCGAGATTCGAGGCGATTCCCAACTCGTGGTTAATCAGGTCATGAAAGAGTCAAGCTGCGAAAGCGAGACCATGGCCGCGTACTGCCAGGAAGTGTGAAAGCTCGAGGACAAATTCGATGGCCTCGAGCTCCGACACATCAAAAGGCGGTTCAACGAGGCCGCCGACGCTCTGGCTAAGAAAGCGTCCGGACGGGAGCCCGTCCCGACCGGAAACTTCGCCAGCGACCAGCAAAGCCCTTCAATAAAGCTCCCTTGCGCAACGTAAACTGAACCGCGTGACCGAGGCTCTGCGGAACGGAGCGCTCCGGGCTCGGGGGCTGG
The DNA here is from genome assembly GCA_004135705.1 of Alloteropsis semialata. Classification (NCBI taxonomy): domain Eukaryota; kingdom Viridiplantae; phylum Streptophyta; class Magnoliopsida; order Poales; family Poaceae; genus Alloteropsis; species Alloteropsis semialata. Next base: position 58,380,802 of record CM014272.1, on the reverse strand, counting down.
CGAGAACGGGGCCGAGGTCGTGGAGGGGTCGGGGATCGGCGCCGAGCCGACCAGCCAAGCTCTATCCGACCTGCTCGCTCTCGCCGTTGCAACGCTGACCGAGGACCAGGGACTGGAGCCCAGCACCCCGGATTGGCGGCAACCATTCCTCGACTACTTGCTACGGGAACAACTCCCGACGAGTAAGACGGAGGCCCGCCGTGTTGCTCGGCGCGCCAAGTCTTACGCAATCATAGAGGGCGAGCTGTACCGACGCAGCCCCACAGGAATCCTACAATGGTGCATCCCCTCTGACCAGGGTGAGAAGCTATTGAGGGACATCCATGAGGGCACGTGCGGCCACCACGCCGCACCCCGCAGCCTTGTCGGAAACGCGTTCCGGCAGGGGTTCTACTGGCCGACGGCGGTGAGGGACGCCACTAAGATCGTGCGCACCTGCGAAGGGTGTCAGTTCTTTGCGAGGCAAACGCATCTCCCTGCACAGGCCCTACAGACGATCCCCATCACCTGGCCATTTGCGGTCTGGGGATTGGACATGGTCGGGCCCCTCAAGAAGGCGCCCGGGGGCTTCGACCACTTGCTTGTTGCCGTCGACAAGTTCACCAAGTGGATAGAAGTCCGACCAATCGCAACAATCCGATCGGAAGAAGCCGTCAAATTCTTCCTCGACATCGTCCATCGCTTCGGCGTCCCCAATTCGATCATCACAGACAACGGAACCCAGTTCACCGGGAAGAAATTCCTGCGATTCTGTGATGAGTATCACATACGAGTCGATTGGGCCGCCGTCGCACATCCTCGCACGAACGGGCAAGTAGAGCGCGCGAATGGGATGATCCTGCAAGGACTCAAACCCCGGATATTCGAGCGTTTGAAAAACTTCGGAGGACGCTGGGTTGAAGAGCTTCCGGCGGTGGTCTGGAGCCTGCGCACGACGGCAAGTCGCGCGACGGGTTTCACCCCGTTCTTCATGGTGTACGGGTCAGAAGCCGTACTCTCGACCGACCTCGACTACGGGTCCCCGCGTGTCCACACCTACGACGACGAGGGCAACCGGACCTCCCTTGAGGACGCGGCCGACCAGATAGAAGAGGCCAGGGAAGTCGCTTTGGCCCACTCGGCAAAGTACCAGCAGTCCCTACGGCGCTACCACGGTCGGCGCATTAGGGGCCGAGCATTCCAGGTCGGCGATTTGGTGCTACGCCTCGTTCAAAGCAACAAAGGTAAACACAAACTCTCGTCGCCTTGGGAGGGCCCGTTCATCGTCTCCCAAGTCCTCCGACCCGGCTCGTACAAGCTAAAGAACGCGGAAGGAGAGGAATACACCAACGCCTGGAACATCGAACAGCTACGTCGTTTCTATCCCTAATTGCTCTAGGCTACCTCCCTATTGTCATTTAAACGTATTCCTTTCGTTTCAAAAAGCGACGCCCGACCCTTGTCCGCTGGCCAAGGGTCGGACGTCACTCGGGGGCTAACCTACGTCCCCCGGGTCCTTGACCCTCGGCATATTCGCACACCCGAGATTAAGGAAAAAGGGTGCTGGATAACAAAGTGACACACGCTCACTAGTCGGAATGCCAAAAGGACAAAGGCCCCAGTGGCAACGGTTCAAAAGGCTCACTGGTAAACCGCGTGGCTCGCTTCAGTCTCAGCATACCCTGGTAGCTTAATCAAGAAAACGCGAAAGGCCGAGTGTTAACGACGCAGACGCTTAAGTTCATTACAGAAATGAATTCAACTGTCTAAAAACCAAAAGAAAAGAAACACTAATCAGGGACGGCCCCTCCTATTCCGCAGTCTTGGCGGCAAGGACGGACACCAGCGACGACACTTCCTCCTCAAGCGCGACCACCTCCGCCTCCGTCGTGCCGGGAGCGAACCCTTTGGCGAGGTACTTCAGGCCGATTTCGGAGTAGTGGGAGCGGGCGACGGCGAAGGCCCGGCGCACCCCAATGAAGAGCCCTTCGCTCGCCATGGAACGAGCCCGAGCCGGGATGCGCTCGATGTCCGCGAGCAGCGAGCTTGACCCTCGCTCCGACCTCACCCTAAGGTCGTCGAGCACAACACCGATCACCGTGCGGAGAGCGTCATGCTCGTCTCCCTCGTGCAGCAGCAGCTCCTCGAGGTTACGCGCCTCGTTCTCAAGGCGCTCGATCGTCGCGCGATCCGTCGCCGCCGCTTCGTCCAAGGAGGCGCGCTGCGCCTCGGCTTCCTCACGAGCACCCCGCTCAGCCTCGAGGGCCCGGCCCGCAGCCTCAAGGTCGTGGGTCCGCGCCTCAACGAGCCGCCTGGCCTCGTCACGGTCCGCCGCCACCTTAGCCAACTGGGTGCGAGTCCCTTCGAGAACGGCGTTGATGCGGTCCCGGTCGGCCCGCAGGCGCTCCGTCTCGCGGACCAGGCCCAGCCTGACTTGCTCCCGAGCCGCCGAGTCCCTCTCCCAGGAGATCAGGACGTCGCTCTTAAGCTTATCAGCTTCATCGGCATGCTCGCACGCCTCCTTGACCCGCCCCCGCAGGGACTCTATCTCCCGGTTGGCCGCAGCCAGCTGCCCTTCGAGCTCACCCCGTGCATCCGCACGGGCGGCGGCGACCTCTCGGCGGGCGGCCGCCAGCTGCTCCCTCAGGGCGTCGCGCTCGGCGGTGATCGAGGATAGACGGCCCCACGAGTCCCTCTCCCGGCGCAGGAAGAGAGACTTGTCCCGGCTGCAGGCCATCAGAGACTGCCAAAGACGAATCAGAGTCAGAATCAGCTCGGGAAAAGAAGAAAGAGAAAAAACAAATGAAGGAGTGATTACCTCCCCGCAAGGAATGGCGACGTCGCGGATGGCTTCCAGAGCGGAGTTGAGCGACCGAACCGCCAGCCCGACCCCGGCACGAATCCGAGAGGCCTCGTTGTTCTCCTCGGCATCGTCCAGAGAGAAGACGACGTCGCCTGAGGCGCGGTCGGCCCAGGTGACGCGAGGGCCCCCGAACTCCAAGGGGTCATCCCCTTGCCGGACGATCTTGCGGCCCTCCGGGGCGTCAGTGGCAGAACGGGTCCCCTGACCCGAGCTCGACCCCACGGCATCCTCCATTCCCGCCGCGGGAGGAGAAGGTGCCATCACCTCGCCCGAACCAGGCAACGGGTCGGTCAGGGCGGCGGTGGCGTCCGGCTCGGGGATGACCTCCCCCTCCTCGCAGTTGGCAGCATTCGGGGACGCGACCGGCGTCGAGTCCCTCGGGACCTCCTCTCCTTCGCCCGCCCCCTCCTCGGACAAAAGCCCGACCGCTCGGGCCGAGGGGATGGGATCCTCCTGATCACGACCAGGACCGGAGGGCACCAACTCCTCCTCCCCGGGCGCATCCCCGTCCGGCGCAGCCGGCTCAGGCGGCACCACGTCTTCCGCTCCGGCCAGATCACCCGCGGGCGGACAATACAGCCCGACGAGGGCCTCCGGAATCGCCTCGGCCGAGTGCGCGGACTCGGCGCTCGACACCGCGGCGAGCTGCTGCTGGGGAAGGAGCGGGTCGAGCACCCTCTCCACCAGGGGGTCGCCCAGGTCGATCCCTCGGCTCGTCGCCACCTCGGAGATCCGGCGCGCAAGCCGCTTGATCGGCGCCAGTCCCAAAGGAGCCGCCTGACTCCCCCTCCTGCGAACAAAAGGAGGCCTCACACACGCGCCTCGATGGGGGCAAGGAGGACGAGCGAGGGAGGAGAAAGGGACTTACCGATCTGACACAGGAAAGCCCCGGGACGGCCGCTTGGCCGGGGGAGCCGCCCCCGACCCCGACCCTTCCTCTCGCGGCCGCTTGCCCGGGTCGCCCCTCGGCGGAGTCCGCTCTCGGGTCGGGGGGCTGGCGCCACGAGGGACCTCGCGCGGCGACTGGGTCGGCGGTGGCGCAGGCGGGGTACCGCGGCCACCCGACGTTCCCGTGGCCTCCGGCGCGTCCCGATCGACCGAGGACTCGCGCCGGGAGTTCGGGGAACTCCACCCGGATCCGGTGGAGGACTCCGAAGCGAACTCAAAACCTCCCTCGAAGGAGCCCTGGTCCTCGCTCCACCGCCCGTCTTGCCGGGCGCGCAGACGTCGCTGGCGGTACTCCTCCTCGGCCTTCTCGTGGGCTAGTCGCTTCCTCTCCTTCTTCGCCTCGGCCTCCGCCTTCTTCAGACGGGCGGCCTCCGCTCGTGCGCGGTTCGAGGCCCGAATGGCCGCGTCCTCAGGGAGCGGGGGACGAGAAACCTTGTACACTAGGGGATGCTGAAGAGAAAGAGACTCAGATGGCTCGCCCGATTCAGAAGTACACAACGAATACAAAAGGAAAGCCCCAATGACTTACCGGGATGAGGGACTCGCCCACGGGGCGCATGACGGGGTGAGCCGGCATCGGATACGCCGCGGCGTCGCGCGCCACGGCTTCACGCAGGCGGGTGCGCACCTCCTCGTCCGAGAGGGCCCCAACGGCCATGACCAACCCTGTCCAATCCGCCGCCAGGGTCATCTGATCCAGCCTCCGCCGGTGAGCCATCAGCGGAAGAACGCGGCGCGTGTGGTACGCCGCGATGACTCCAGGGCCGGTGACCCCCCGCTCGCGAAGGCGGAGGACTGCAGCGTGAAGGCCGGACAGGTGTGGCCGGTCCGCCCTTGGCGGGCCCCAATGCCAGGAGTCCGGCCGTTCCTCGATCATCCTCCCCGTGAAGGCCGGGAGGGGAGCGGCCGGGTCACTCCGCAGGTAGAACCACCGGGGATGCCAGCCCTTGTTGGTGGTCATCAGAGGCAGCTTGAGGTAGTTCTCCCCCTGGCGCGGGCGCAGCCGGATCCCGGTGCAACCGAGCGGCGTCGGCCGCCCATCCTTCTTCACCTCCTCGACATGGAAGTAAGACCTCCAGAGGTCGAAGTGGGGATCGATTCCGAGAAATCCCTCACACAGGGCCACAAACACGGCGACGTGCAGCAGCCCATTGGGATTGAGATGCTGGAGCTCAATCCCGTAGTAGTGAAGGAGTCCACGGAGGAAATAATGAGGGGGGAGCCCCAAACCTTATTCGTGGAAGGGGACGAGAGACACGACGTACCCGTCGGCGGGGGAGGGGACGGCCTCGTCGCCCAGGGCCATCCACTCCACGAGATCGGTTCGCGGGCATAGGAGCCCGCGTTCCACCAGGCGCTCAAGCTCGGCCTCAGTAACCTTGGAACAAAGCCAGGCCATGGCTAATGGGCAGGGAGAGCGACGGGCAAAAGGGAGAGAGGTCTGGGCTTTTTTGCAGGTGGCGGCGGCGATCCAAGAGGCAGGCACGCGGAGGAAGAAGAAGAGGCCTCCGGCCCCCCTCCTCTCCGCCTTAAATAGGCAGGTGAGGGAACGGGCAGGAACGCCTCGGGTCTCCCACCTGTGCCGCAGGCCGAAGGGGCCACGCGGCCCCATGACGCGCGCTCCCGCTCGCCCACGTCCCCCACGTCCCGAGATTCGCGCTACGGTTCCTTCTCTCTCTCTCCGAACCCTTCGCATTCCAATCCCCCGCCCCGCTTTTCTTTTCCGTCGAGTATGCTATTTCCCTTTCTTTTCTGGCAATTTTATTTTTCAGGGAAGGGAAAACGGTGCTGGGCCGTTCTCTGGCCGAAAGGCCGTGGCAAGGAGCCCGCAGGGGGCACTCGCGATGAAAAGCACAAACCGAAAAACAGCCCAAGAGTTCTAAGGCCGGCCCAAGGGTTCGACGGCCGCTCTGGGGCGTCCGAGCGAAGGGGCAGAAACGGGCGGGCCCACTAGAGGCCATAGCCTCGGCACACGAGTGCCGAGGACGCCCCGACCTGCGTTCGAGCCTGAGGCTCCCGACCCCATGTACCTCATCGAAGAGAGGCGACGAGCCCCCGTGGTCGGTCGAACGATCATGGGAACTAAGGGGGTTGGGAGCGCTGGGGGTTTTTTCCGAGGTCGGTCACCAGTTGATCCGACGGTCCTCTCTCGGAGGAGGACCGAGGCCTCGCTCGATCTAGCCCGTTAGTAGCTCACCGGGAGCCGTGTTTCGGCCTAAGTGGCAAAACGCGAGGCGCGCCCTAACCTTCCGTCCCGCGGAGGGATTGCGTGAGGGGAAAACGATGAAAAGACGAAACGGCCTCCCTCCCGACCGCTTCGGGGAGACATAGGGAGGCTGGAATCGCAAAAAGAGACCGACCACGCGGTCGCAGAAAAGGTCCAGAACCAACCAAATCCCTTCGTTCATAAATAAGGGTAAAAAGTACATACGGCCGAGGACCGTAGAATAGTACAAACGGATTTCGCCACCCTCGGCGACGGAGTTGGGCGGCGAAGGGCGCGGGGGTTTCGGTGCCACGAGAAGGACCGAGCTGCTGAACGTCGCAGTCCTTCTTGTAACATCTCCCCGCCCGCCGACACCGTGGGGGGAGCACGGCAGAGGTTCGCGCTACGACGGCGCGGCGACGGAGAATCACCACAGACTCCCTCCATCGCCTCGGGACCGATCGACGCCGGCGACGGCATCACATCGGCGCCCAAGAAAGGAGGAGAGGCGCGCCGGTGGCTGTACACGACTCCTGCAACTGCCCTGGCGAGGCACGACCGAGGCCAAGCGCCGGGCCAAGTGGAGGAGACGGCGACAGTTCCACCGACGCACTCCCCCTCGAACCCATTCCACCACCACCGAGGTAGGGCGGACGGACGGGGGGAGCTGCCAGGGGTAGAACTGCCCTTCGCTTGCGACACCGAGCGGCGTCCCTCCACGCCGAAGCCCCCTAAGGTCGCAGTCATTCTTGTGGCATCAACAGGCTATTCTCCCGCCCTCGGGCCAGGGGGGACGCCCCCGAGGTGGTTCCCACGCCGGGGATCTCATGCTAACAAGAGAAAGAAGGAGCAAGGTGGCCGGATGCCCTAAGAAGAAGGGCCGGAGGACCCTATTTATAGCCCAGAAATGCCCGAACCGACCCTTCGATAGGGCGAGGGGACACACCGCGCGGCCCTTCCTGTAGGACGCCAGAGCCTCACAAGCGAACAGTGAGCTCAAAAAGGACGACATGACGGCTCAAAAGGGAGGCAGATCAGGCGTGGCGGAAGCACTGCCCGACGCAGCGGAAGCGTGTGCTCCCAAATCGAGGGAGACAGTGCCCCTGAAAAAAGCAGATCATGTCCTGGTCCATTGGACAAACGCGACGTCGTCCTGCAGGGACTGAACGGAAGTGACAGAAAGCCTTCGGGCGACTTGACAACTCACCTGTCGGCTCGGGGGCTACAACCGCCAGGCGCGGAAAAAGACAAATCTTACTTCAGCCTATAGGCGAACCATCCGTTCCCCTACAGGCTCGGGGGCTACACCCACCGGGTGCGCTCGCGCGCCCCGGTGGAAAAGAGACAAATTTTACTTCAGCCTATAGGCGAACCAACCGTTCCCCTACAGGCTCGGGGGCTACACCCGGTGGGTGCGCTCGCGCGCACCCCCGAGTGACATCCGAGCGGGCATCAAGAAGGAGCCTGCACGGAGAACCACCTGTCCTCCGAGCAGGCTCAGGGGCTACTGTCGGATGTCAATATCCGACCTTCTCACCGACGTGTGGGACCTCGCTGTGTCGGGAAGGAGATGAGCATAAACAAACCCATAAACAACGAGGACATCAGATAGGAGGAGGGCCGACCTGGCTCCACCTCGGCCGACCCATCTCCGCCTCGGCCGACCTCTCCGCTTCGCCGACCCATCCGCCTCGGCCGACCCATCTCCGCCTCGCCCGACCTGGCTCCGCCTCGGCCGACCCAGTTCCGCCTCGCCCGACCCTACCCAGGCCAGGTGTCATGGGTCATCAAGGGGGACCTGGAACGAGAGGGGACCGGAGGACGCGCCGCATATCTGCCGCGCCGCCTACCAGCATTAACGGGCCACGCCGCGCCGCCCGCCGTGGCAGAAGGATGTAACTGTTCCAGCTGCCCCGCATGCGCCGCGGAGGGGCGAGCACGACCCTAACGAGCTCGGGATTAGGACCTACTCCAACAGCGCCCACAGTGTCCCGCAGGCGGCGGGGCTTCTCCAGCAAGCTTCTTATTATTCATCATTTCGTTGAACCCATCGGGGCCGAATTTCTTCAGACGGTCAAAGATTCGGGGCTTGAGGCCTTGGAGGACCATCCCGTTTGTGAGCTCGACTTGCCCGTTTGTACGGAGGTGCGCCACAGCCACCCAATCGACCCGGATGTGATAATCGTCCCAGAACTGGAGGAACTTCTTTCTAGTGAACTGTGTGCTGTTATCCGTGATGATGGAATTCGGGACCCCGAAGCGGTGGACAATATCGAGGAAGAACTTGACGGCCTCATCGGACGTGATCGTCTTGATCGAGCGAGCTTCAATGCACTTGGTGAACTTGTTGACGGCAACAAGCAAGGGGGTGTAGCCCCGATCGCCTTCTTGAGGGGCCCGACCAAATCCAGACCCGAGACCACGAATGGGCACGTGATAGGGATGGTCGGGAGCGCTTGGGTGGGCAAGTGAGTCTGCCTCGGGTAGAATGGGCACCCTTCACAGGTGCGCACGATTTCTACGGTAACATTCACCGTTGTTGGCCAGTAGAATCCCTGTCAGAACGCGTTTCCAACTAGGGTTCTAGGAGCGGCATGGTGACCGCACGTCCCACCGTGGATGTCGCTCAGCAATTGCCTCCCTTGTTCGATTGGGATGCATCGCTGCAGTACATTGGTGTGGCTTCGCTTGTAAAGCTCTCCCTTGATGACGACGAAGGATTTGGCACGGCACGCGATGTGTGGGGCCTCAGTCTTGTCATCGGGGAGCTGTTCTTGGAGGAGACAGTCAAGGTATGGCTGTCTCCAATCGGGTGGGTCGTGGGGCTGTCCTGTTCGAGCGTCTCCAGTGCTAGGACTAGGAGCTCGCAGAGCGCTCCATCGGTGGGTTCTTGATCGGCTGGTACGCCATCGACCTCCATGACCATGGGTCCGGGAGGTTCAAGGCATAATTAGCCCCCGAGCCCGGGGTCGGTGGCTCTTCTCAGCCTTGTGTGGGCGGCTCGCTGCCAACCTCCTTCGGGTCCCTGAAGCTAACGCAAAGCTTACGTTGGTCACTGGCGAAGATGCCGATCGGGACCGGTTCCCAACCTGACGCCATCTTGGCCAGTTGGTCGGCGGCCTCGTTGAACCAGCTTTTGATGTGCCTGAGCTCAAGGCCATCGAACCTGTCCTCAAGATTGCGGACCTCGCGGCAATACGCTGCCATCGTTTCGCTCTCGCAGTTTGATTCTTTCATTACCTGATCCACGACGAGCTGGGAGTCGCCTCAGATTTCGAGTCATCAGATTCCCAATTCGATCGCAATTTTTGGGCCGTTGATGAGTGCCTCGTTCCCAAAGTACATGTGCTGATACAGATGAGAGAGAGGAGAGGGAGGGAGAGAGAGAGAGAAGATTTTACGAGGATAGGGGCAAATGGCAACCCACCATGACATCCCATCAGCTGAGGGCTGTGATGATCTTGAGATAATCAAGTTGTTTAACTTGAAAACCCATGTTCAGCAGCAGTAGGGCCAGCCAAACTCCCCACCTGACAATGTCTTCCGCCCGGATCGGCCCGAGCCGTGCAAGTGGCCGGCTGGCTTATACATGGAAGACGCTTGACTTGGTGACTCAACTCTGGTCTCGACCCATAAATCTACAGCTAGCTGCTGCTGCTCCTCTGCAGCCTTGTCTACACGGGCGGATGAGAATTGGGAGGCCACAAAATTGCGAAGCAAAAGACAAAATGTGGGACCATGACTTGGTAGTTACTACTAATTCTCAGCTGGACTGGATATATGTGGTGTTCTACACCAAACAAAAAGAAAGCATCTAGTGGGACATAATCCAGGACCACACATTCCCTCAGCTAATCCGCCTACGCGCTTTGTTGTTGTTTCCCTGATACTAAAACTAGTGGATCAGGATTGCTAAAAAAGAATTTAGTGTATCAGGATTTAGTAAACACAATGTCGCCTCGGGGAGCACACGGTGAGGCGACGACTTAGATGCAGGCATGGGGTTCCCAGCAAGTACGATGTAGATTCGCCATATGAATATAGTGTCCAATATAATGTTAAGCTCGAAGTTAAAATTAAAGTGGCATCTTCTTGCTAAGCTAAACTAGCAGCGCGGGTAGCTAGTTTTTTTTGTCAATATTTATATTACAGTTTTTTTGCTAATGCATGCTGCATGTAATTGTCTTTTCAGACGGCCCAACCGAAATGTATTCTATAGTTTTTTTTTCATTAGTCATAGTCTAAGGATGCCTTATATAGAAATATATTTTTTTATATCTTCTGAAAGTCATAAAGATTTACATTTTTGACATGAATGTAACTTTTTTCAATGACGATGAACATTTTCTTGAGAGCTTTATTTATTGTGCATGATAGATTTTTAGAATAAGATCTAGATGAGTAATTCAATGTGTATACCAAGTGAAGTAAATTAATATGGTGGCTAGGGTCTAGCCTAACCCATCTTTTAGAAACTCCAAAGACTTGAAACGGCTCTCAGCTCCATATAGTGATGTGATGTCCCTTGGTTCACCAAGTTCCGATGAATGCAATGTTACTCCAGCACGAGCAGGCCGCAGTTGAAAAAGGAAGGTAAGCAGTCGCAAAAAGGGGCCATTGGCTTGAGGGGTTTCCTCCCTTTTTCTGACGTCAAACGACCTGATCTGTTGGATGAAGGAGATATGGCATGTACAAGATCTACTGCTCCTACGAGACTTTTGACCATCCAATTGAGCTTCCCGAGTTCGACCATGAGATTAACTTGCCAAATCATCAAGCACTTCAGTCCTAAGTCTTCTTAAAAATGAAGGTTCATCGATTGTGGACACATTTGTACGGCAAAATCGGCTAGGCATCTTTTGCAGGTTTGTCCTAGTTACATTCATGCAGATACATAGGGGTCAAAATCGGCTAGGCATCTTTTGCATATATTATTATCTTCTGTATTTGGCTAATTGGCCTGGGCTGTTTTTGGCCTTCCAGGGGTCATCTTTTGCAGGTTTGTCCTAGTTTTGAATCTTATCCATATGTGCTCCAAATTGGACTTAAATCTTATAAAAACACAACATATATGCAAATACAGACAGATTATTACGTATGATCGATAATAATAATGTCATTTATATGCCAGAATTGAAGATAAATAGGGGGATTAACGAGTGTCAACACTAATTCCTGTATAAATCGACTACTAACTAGTTTGTTAACTACTAATTTCGTTTTTACTTCATAAAAAAATTAGAAATTTCTTTGATATATTAGGCGTATAATGTTTATTTGTATTTGGTACTTTTATTTATCTAATTATCTTCTAGATTTGTATACAAATCAACTACTAATTCTATTATTTTCAATTCTAAATTTAAACATTTATTACACATGAAATATTTTCTTAACTGCTATTTTCATCTTTTATTTCAATTTCTTTATTAATTATTTTTTATTTGAATAACCTCTTTATTGGCTATTTTGCTTTCTATTCCATATACAAATTGATATGACCATACCAATGTCGACAACCTCGCCGAGTACTCCGATGACTTCACAGACTACTTCGACCACTTTGCCGAGTACTCCGATGACTTCACAGACTACTTTGACCACTTTGCCGAGTACTCTGCCAAGTACTCCGACGTCGTCACCGGCTACTTCGACCACTTTTCCGAACACGCAAGCCACCTCACTGACCTCGTCGACTACATCTCCGACCCCTACTGGACCAATCACTCGGAGCCGAGCTAAGACGATACAACAAGAGGTGCACGCGCTACTTTGTGAGTTTCAACTGAACATTAATGAGAACTTTGAGCTACCTAAGTCGTACATGTTGTTATTGCTCAGGTTCACCGAGGAGGAAGACAAGGACGCATCAAGAGTGGAACAGAAAGAAGAACCACGTTCACATCAGTCCAGCGTGACAGAACCGTCCAGAAGAAATATTCATATCTTTTGACTCACAAAAGCTATGAAGGCTCATGAGCACTCTTTGGAAAGATCTTGAAGTCTAGTTTCCAAATCTGCCACTTCCGGGTTGTTTGGAGTTTTCCCTTAAAGCGGCCGACTTGTTTAGTGCACACTGGTCGGAGGGACTACAGTCTGCCCGAAGTCAAAATGTCCGAGCAAAACTGTACTAATCTACAATAAATCTTGAGGCAAGCTATACATGGTTTGAAAGCCTATCTAGTTAGCTTTCAAACACATCCAGCGGCATCTCATTTGAAGCTTCCAAGAAGGAGTTATAGTCAAAACATTGAAGACTGCGCAGAATTCCAAAAGTCACGCGGGAACAACTCAGGAGGCTTTTCACACTAGCGTTGTTTTTACTTTGTTTCGCGTTTATACCTATCCAGGAGGGTTATTCCTTATATAAATACTCCCCTATGTGTAAGCTATCAGCAGACTTTTGATGATTAGATAATCCAAATGATTTTGCAGCCGAGCTGCTGAGTGCTTACTCAAAACCCTTGTTCTTCCTGGACTTGTGAAGAGATCCCTCTGGGATCCTCTAGTTCGTGCTTTGCGGGTTCCAGTACGACTGCCTCGCCTTGTGTGGATTAGCTCCGGTTGTGGTTCTGCGGTCGTTTGGAGATCGAGTCGAAGTCTCCGCGGTTTCGGTGTCTCTCTCCCTGTCGCTTGGTAGCATCCGACCATGGTCTGGTATAAAGCTAGCTACCCGCTGATCTTCAGCAAGTTTACCTTACCTTCCCAGTGTCTCTATAGCCAATCACCTTGTTCATAGACCTACTGCCGTGAAGATCGGGCCACCATCGTACCGATCCTAGATCAGTACCCATCATCTGGTATCGAAGCTTTCGTTGATACGGTAGGTCTTACCGTCATCCACATATTTATCCTTACATTTGATCGTCATATATATTTGTTTGTCCTATAGTCCAAAGCCACTAAAAATATCTATAGCCTTTTGGAGGTACTGTTACCCTGAGTTTGGTGTGCTCAACCAGTTGCTAGTCACCACCGTTTCTTTTTTTTTGTATTGTTCCATCTTTTAACCGCACTCCTGTTCGTGTTATAAAAAAAAGAGAGAGAAAGCATAGAGTCAAAAAAAGAAGAAAAAAATTTAAAAAAAAGAGAAGTGAAAGGAGTTTGAAGGGAGATTGTGTGGCGATGTGCTGCTGAAATTTCAGTTTATACACTAGGGTGGTAGTAATCTCGTTGCAACAACGATTATCTTTTGAGCACATCAACCCACTCGGTTGCAGTACCGTAGCCCTCCTTGATTAGCCACCTACAGCTCCACTTAAAACCTAAACCGGGACAGTTGATTTGTAATCCTTTGAACCGCTTAACCATAGCTGGGTGCTACCACATCTAGCACCATCACGGTCCTAGAGATCAGGGAAGAGCTTGGGTAAGTAAGAGGTGAGAATTGAGTGTTTCCACAAATATTTTCCATTCCACTTTTTGCTGCTCCTAACATGGCAGGATCAGATTCAAATGTTCATGGTGGACACCGTGGCGATAGGGATATCCCTGTCACACAGGATGAGATGCGTCGCATGGCCGAATCACTTGTAGAGGCCATGGGAAGGATGCTTGAAGAACACCTTCCGGCGGCAGGAGGTTGAGGGCCACATCGCCGTGGTCCAGAAGAAATTTATCAAGAAGAGTCGGAGGTGAGAATTCTGGTTTCGGCCATGAATTCAATCGCTTCGGTGATGACCGTGGAGGACATGGTGGAGGATGCCATGCTGATTTTGATAATCAGCGTGATGGCCGTCGTGCACACAGGCGTCGTGTAAGATTTGAAGACGAGGAGTCTGAAGATCCTGATCAAGAAGAAGGATCCAACAATGAAGAAAATCCCTTCGGTCGTGGGGGAATGTTTGAGCGGCGCCGGAATCATCACCGGCGTGATCAGTTTGAAGAAAGGGGCCATCCTCGTGGTCGCTATAATAGAGATGATCCAGATAATATTGCTCGAGTCAAGTTGAATGTTCCTAAATTCACTGGAAAGGAGAATGCAGATGAGTTCCTTGAATGGGCTGAACAGTGTGATCAAATTTTCAGAATTCACAATCTGTCATATCAGTGCCGTGTGAACCTAGCCTCAGTCGAATTCTCTGGATATGCGCTGACTTGGTGGAATCAGGTGCAGGAGAATCAACTTGATTTGGGTCGAGGTTATATCAATACCTGGGAAGATTTGAAACAAGTAATGAAAAGGCGGTTTGTGCCTTCAAGCTATCAGCGTGATCTCAGAAATAGATTACAAATATTGAAGCAGGGAAAGAGATCGGTTGATGAGTATTTTAAGGAGATGGAATTATTATTAGTACGGACTGGGATCAGAGAGGATACAGAGTCAAAAATGGCAAGATTTTTTGGTGGACTTAACGAAGAAATTTCTGGATTTGTCGAGATGTTTCCATACCGAACCTTGCAAGATCTAGTTGATTAAGCGATGCGCACAAAGAGGAAAATTCAGCAAGAGTCACATGAAAAATCTTATGCAAGTTATTCTAATGCTGCCCCATGGCGCAAACAGCAATCCAGTGCTTCTTTTGGTGGAGGACGATCCCAGGGAGCTGCAGCTAGGTCCTTTCCATCAAATGGTACATCAAAGATGGCAGCTTCTACAGCGTCATCTCCTGTGCATCAGCAGCGATCTACTGCCAGTTCAGCAGCCCCAACCGTCGCTTCAGGAGCTACTTCATCTACTCGGAGTACAGAAATTGTGTGCCACAAGTGCCAAGGGCGTGGTCACATTGCTGCTCAATGTCCGAGTAGGAGGACCATGTTGTTAAATGAAAAGGGTGAATGGGAATTAGAAAGTGACCCAGAAGATGAAGGGCCAAGATTTGATGAAGAGGAAGAGAATGAGATCCAGCCTGATGAAGGAGATCATAATTGTTTTATTTCTCTTCGGGTGCTAAGTGTGACTGCTGAAAAGGAAGAGAATGGACAGCGCCACAATCTTTTCCATACCCGAGGTTTGATCAAAGATAAGCTATGCCGCATCATTGTTGATAATGGTAGCTGCAACAACATTGATAGTCAAGAATTGGTGGACAGATTAGGATTAAAACCAAGGCATCACCCTAATCCATATAAGATGCAGTGGCTTAATGATTGTGGAGCGCTGCATGTCAGTCATATGGTGAATATTCTTTTCTCTGTTGGGAAGTACAATGATCATGTAGAATGTGACGTGGTACCTATGCAAGCGTACCAATTGCTGCTAGGAAGACCATGGTTATATGATCGTGATGTTCAGATCTTTGGAAGAGCTAACAAGCTGTCATTCATGTACAAAGGAGAGCGCATCTCTTTGCTCCCTTTGACACCGGAGGAAATTTTGAAGGATGATCTAAAGAAAAAACAGCGAGAGAGCGAGAACCACTTAAGAGTGACCCACAAAGATAGTGAGGGAGGGTTCCCACAGCCAAAGAAAAATCCACAGCTGCAAAGAGCCCAAAAACCGAGAAAAGAAGGGTTAGTAATGATGGCTAGAAAAGGGGGATCTAAAAGAATTGAGTGAACCCAATTCCATATTCTTTGTACTCTTGTACAAGGACGCTCTTCTTTCTACTAACAACTTACCCTCTACCTTGCCAAGTGTTGATTTTGATGTGTTACAGGACTTTGAAGATGTCTTTCCGAATGAGATACCACCAGGCCTACCTCCTAAGAGAGGGATCGAGCATCAAATCGACTTGGTTCCTGGTGCGTCACTTCCGAACAGTGCTGCGTACCGCACCAACCCAGAGGAGACAAAGGAAATCCAGCGACAAGTGGAAGAATTGATCCAAAAGGGGTATGTACAAGAAAGTCTCTCACCTTGCGCTGTTCCTATTTTATTAGTTCCCAAGAAAGATGGATCATGGAGAATGTGTGTGGATTGCCGAGCAATAAATAATATCACAGTAAGATATAGGCATCTAATTCCAAGATTAGATGATATGCTTGATGAGCTTAGTGGTGCTATCATATTCACTAAAATTGATTTAAGAAGTGGATATCACCAAATTGGCATGAGAGAAGGAGATGAATGGAAAACAGCCTTTAAAATAAAATTTGGTTTATATGAATGGTTGGTGATGCCCTTCGGGTTAACAAATGCGCCGAGTACTTTTATGAGGTTGATGAATCAGGTGCTTAGAGCTTTTATTGAAAAATTTGTTGTTGTTTACTTTGATGATATATTAATTTACAGCAAGTCTCTTGATGAACATGTTGAACATATCCAATGCGTGCTTGCTGTCCTACGTGAACAAAAATTATATGCTAACCTTGAAAAGTGCACCTTTTGCACCGACAAGGTAGTTTTCCTTGGATTTGTTGTTTCAGGGTATGGAGTGGAGGTAGATGAGGAAAAGATCAAGGCTGTTCGAGATTGGGCACCCCCACAGACTGTGAGTCAAGTGCGAAGCTTTCTCGGACCTGCTGGGTTCTACCGGCGGTCTGTGAAGGACTTCAGCACTATTGCTGCTCCCATCAATGAGCTAACCAAGAAAGACATGCCTTTCAAATGGGAAGAATCACAACAGAGGGCATTTGAAGAGCTGAAGATGAAGTTAACAACAGCCCCAGTCCTTGCGCTCCCAGATTTTGGTAAAACATTTGAAATTGAATGTGATGCAAGCGGAGTTGGGATCGGAGGCATGCCCATGCAAGAACAAAGACCAATTGCATTCTTCAGTGAGAAGCTAAGTGGTCCAACTCTAAACTATTCAGTTTATGATAAAGAATTATATGCTCTTGTTCGGAGTTTGGAAACTTGGCAACACTATCTTTTCCCTAAGGAGTTTGTGATACACTCAAACCATGAATCATTGAAACATCTTAAAGGACAACTAAAACTGAATAGAAGGCATGCAAAATGGTGTGAATTTATTGAGTCATTTTCTTATATTGTCAAGTACAAGAAAGGAAAAGAGAATGTTGTAGCTGATGCTTTATCTCGACGTCATGCTTTGTTAACTCAACTGGATGCTAAAATTCTTGGGTTCGAAAGTATAAAAGAATTATATACAACTGATTCGTACTTTGCTGAGCCATATTCCAAGTGTCGTGATGACAAAGGATGGGAAAATTTCATGTGCATGATGGATTCTTATTTCGAGCTAACAAACTTTGCATTCCAGATTGCTCTGTTCGAATTTTACTGGTGCAGGAAGCTCATGCAGGAGGACTTATGGGTCATTTTGGTGCCAAGAAGACAGAACAAGTTCTTGCCGACCACTTCTTCTGGCCAAAGATGAGAAGAGATGTGGAGAGACATGTTCAACGCTGCGAATCATGCCACAAAGCTAAGTCTCGCTTAAACCCTCACGGACTTTACACACCTCTTCCTATTCCTAGTATGCCTTGGGAAGACATTTCTATGGATTTTGTTCTTGGGTTACCTCGAACCAAGAGGGGAAGGGATTCGATTTTTGTTGTGGTCGATCGTTTTAGCAAAATGGCATATTTTATTCCATGCCACAAAAGTGACGATGCTTCGCATATTGCTGAACTATTTTTCAAAGAAGTTGTTCATCTACATGGAGTACCTCGAACAATTGTTTCTGATCGTGACACTAAATTTTTGAGTTACTTTTGGAAAACTTTGTGGGGTAAACTTGGGACCCGTTTGCTGTTCTCTACAACATGTCATCCATAGACGGATGGTCAAACAGAAGTTGTGAACCGTACTTTATCAATGTTACTGCGAGCTGTTCTCAAGAAGAATTTGAAACTTTGGGAGGAGAGTTTGCCACATGTCGAGTTTGCATACAACAGGGTAGTCCACTCGACTACTAAATTTTGTCCATTCGAGATTGTATATGGATTCAAACCCACTGCTCCCATAGATCTTTTGCCTTTGCCTATGCAGGAACGTGTGAACTTCGACGCAAGCAGGCGAGCTGAATTTGTCAAGAACCTTCATGAAAGAACTCGAACCAACATTGAGAAGATGACCGAGAAGTATGAGAAGCGTGCCAACAAGGGTCGAAGAAAGATGATATTTGAAGCAGGAGACTTGGTTTGGGTACATCTCAGAAAAGAAAGATTTCCAGAGCAACGCAAGAGCAAGTTGCAATCTCGAGCCGATGGTCCATTCAAAGTGCTACGCAAGATCAATGACAACGCCTATGAGATTGATCTGCCAAGTACTTATGGAGTGAGTACCAGTTTCAATGTGTCCAACCTCTCTCCATTCTTTGGATTGGACGAGTCGAGGATGACTCGTTTTCAAGGGGGGGAGGATGATATGACCATACCAATATCGACAACCTCGCCGAGTACTCCGATGACTTCACAGACTACTTCGACCACTTTGCCGAGTACTCTACCAAGTACTCCGATGTCGTCACCGACTACTTCGACCACTTTGCCGAACACGCCAGCCACCTCACCGACCTCGCCGACTATATCTCCGACCCCTACTGGACCAATCACTTGGAGCCGAGCTAAGAAGATACAACAAGAGGTGCATGCGCTACTTTGTGAGTTTCAACTGAACATTAATAAGAACTTTGAGCTACCTAAGTCGTACATGTTGTTATTGCTCAGGTTCACCGAGGAGGAAGACAAGGACGCATCAAGAGTGAAACAGAAAAAAGAACCATGTTCACATCAGTCCAGCGTGACAGAACCGTCCAGAAGAAATATTCATATCTTTTGACTCACAAAAGCTATGAAGGCTCATGAGCACTCTTTGGAAAGATCTTGAAGTCTAGTTTCCAAATCTGCCACTTCCGGGTTGTTTGGTAGTTTCCCTTGAAGCGGCCGACTTGTTTAGTGCACACTGGTCGGAGGGACTATAGTCTGCCTGAAGTCAAAATGTCCGAGCAAAACTATACTAATCTACAATAAATCATGAGGCAAGCAATACATGGTTTGAAAGCCTATCTAGTTAGCTTTCAAACACATCCAACGGCATCTCATTTGAAGCTTCCAAGAAGGAGTTATAGTCAAAACATTGAAGACTGTGCAGAATTCTAGAAGTCACGTGGGAACAACTCAGGAGGCTTTTCACACTAGCGTTGCCTTTACTTTGTTTCACGTTTATACCTATCCAGGAGGGTTATTCCTTATATAAATACTCCCCTATGTGTAAGCTATTGGCAGACTTTTGATGATTAGATAATCCAAGTGATTTTCCAGCCAAGCTGCTGAGTGCTTACTCAAAACCCTTGTTCTTCCTTGTTCTTCCTGGACTTGTGAAGAGATCCCTCTGGGATCCTCTAGTTCGTGCTTTGCGGGTTCCAGTACGGCTGCCTCGCCTTGTGTGGATTAGCTCCGTTTGTGGTTCTGCGGTCGTTTGGAGATCGAGTCGAAGTCTTCGCGGTTTCGGTGTCTGTCTCCCCGTCGCTTGGTCACATCCGACCTTGGTCAGGTATAAAACTAGTTACCCGCTGATCTTCAGCAAGCTTACCTTACCTTCCCGCTGTCTCTATAGCCAATCACCTTGTTCATAGACCTACTGCCGTGAAGATCGGGCCACCATCGTACCGATCCTAGATCAGTACCCATCACAAATCAACTACTAAGTTTTTCATTGGCCACTAAATTTCATTTTTTGTCTTCAATTTTTTTATTTATTGATATATTTAGCACAGACTCTTTAGAAGTGCTAATTTTCTTTTTATTTATTTTTGAATTTTTGATTGATCTGTTTACTAACCATATTCGACCTGAACTCTTTGGCCGAGTGCTAATTCATTTATTAATTTATAAAATTACAATTTTATTTATCATAATTCTCAGCAAACAAGGTGGCTTCTTTAAGTTTTAACACTATTGTATTAAGAAAATAAATCCTGTTGCAAAAGCTCCAAACACCAATTCCCCATCCAGTAGGAAAGTTGAGGAAATTTCGTCAAAATAAGTAATGAAATGAGAAAGAAGGGTATATATAAGGTTGATTACCAATAAGCCACCTGTTTGGTAATCATGGTGGTGCGCTCGTAGGAGTGGTACCATATCGCCGAGCAGAAGCCCGGGACAGGGTGCGCCGTGCATCATGGGGACAGAGCCTAGAGTGAATAACGGACGATCTTAGCTGCATGTGTTGGGTTGGACTGCACTAGAGTACGGCCAATAACTTAGCTGCATGTGTTGGGTTGGGCTGCACTAGAGTACGGCCAATAACTGACAAGATATGTTGTGTATAGTGTAATTGTATATAGTGCCATAAATTTGGCCCAAAATCCCATCCTAACCAACCATGTCATCATAGTAAGTTGCATATGGCGATCCGCCCAAGTACCTTTGTGGCAGTGGCGACTGACGAGTCATGAAGGCATCTACAAGCCGCTATTAGGTGGGCCCAAACTCCTATTTATCTTCTCACTATGGTCACCATGGTCGTCGGGTTAAGCCTTAGGGGAAGGGGGTTGCCAAGGACCATGCCCACCAAACTTCAAAAAGGGAGAAGGGTGCCTATGGTGGAAGCGTGTGGCAGGGCGATGGAACGTGGTGATAGAGACACCGCCAACCAGAGATGACGGCTCAACAACCGGTGGAACAGGAACCAGGTGAGGATGGTAGGGGCTCAGATTAGCGCAACAGGACGAGCAACTATGGGTGCAGCTCAGCTCCTTATGATGCAATTGCTGGAAGTCGCAGATATGACCTCTAGTAGGGATTGCTACCACAAGGGTGTGCCTTGCTCAAAATAAGTAATGAAAGTACTGAATCGACCATCCCTCCTGCCAGTTGTTTCCGTAAGTTGCTCGCCTCCTGCCTTCCCCCATCTGAATTCTTCACACTTGCCGCGGCGTCAACGAGTCTTCCTTTCCACTGTCTCTCTGACACCTTTTTGTGGTTGCCACCACCGTTGTCGATGTCATCATATATGTAGTCATCGTTAGCTGCTGGTAGCCACTTCGGCTTTGGCATCATGGCCTGTTAGCCCCTCACGCCAACAACTAACAACTCAACGACCCCTAGAAACAACCCAACCCGGACAGCCCTAAAAATAACCCGGATAACCTTCTGTGGTCACACCCTAAACAACCCGGGCACCACTGTGGTCACTACTCAGCTCAATCACTCTTGGCCAGAAGTAGGAGAAGGATGAGCACAGCACACACTCGCTGGAATGTGACTTCGGCTGATCTTCCTTGGATTTCATTGCTATGGAGCTTTTATACACAAGTCCTAGCTACCAACTACCTACTCCTACCTACTCCGAAGTACACTAGTACACTTGCTTCCATGCTTGGCACTGTGCTGTCTACTACTAGGTACTTCTACCTACTACACATGGGTACTAGCCCATTACCGATACAAGACAGGGCAGTCACCAACCGGTTGACTTGCGCCTGCTCTGTACAGGGGAGCAGAGAGCAGCAGTAGATTAAGTTCAACAATTCTTCCTCTAATCTGCTATTGATCTAAGTCCTCAAGAGTCCACCATGCCTATCTTCTTCTTCAGTTCTATGAACCGAAGCCGCCCGAGAGACTTGGTGAGGATGTCAGCGAGCTGTCGGCCGGTCTCGACGAACTCAATGACAATCTGCCCTTCATCGACACAACTCCGGAGGAAGTGAGTGCGATGGCGGGTTGATTGTCCACCATCATCGCTGGAGGAGGAGCTTCTTCCCCAGTGATCTCCTCCAACAGCCGGCGCAGCCACACTGCCTGGCACGCCCCTGTGGCCGCTGCAATGTACTCGGCCTCGCATGTTGACAGCGCCACCACCTTCTGCTTCAGCGATTGCCATGAAACCGGGGCCGATCTGAGAAAGACAAGCATGCCCGAGGTGCTCCGCCTCCCATCTATGTCGCCCGCCATGTCTGCATCACTGAAAACCACGAGCTGGAGCGCCTTCTTGCCGCCGGACTTGGGGAAGACGATCCCCTGTTCCGCCGTGCCCTTGATGTAGCGCAGCAGCCTCTTCACCACCGTCCAGTGGTCCTCCCGCGGATCCTCCATGAACCGGCTCACGTACCCGACCCGCGAACGCGATGTCCGGCCGGGTGTGAGTCAGGTAGCGCAACCCGCCGACGATACTCCGGTACAGCGTGGCGTCGACCTTCGCCGCCGTGGTGTTCCGCGTGAGCTTCAGCCGCTCCTCCATCGGCGTGGTGCATGGCTTGCAGTCAGCCATGCCCGCGCGCTCTACCAGCTTTTCTGCGTAGGCCCGCTGGCCCAGCCTAATGTCGCCGCTCCCCTGCTTCACCTCGATGCCGAGGTAGTAGGAGAGCTGCCCCAGATCGCTCATGCGGAAGCGATTTGCCATCTCCCGCTTGAACCCTTCGATATCCGTCGCGCGCGTCCCCATCACGATCAAGTCGTTGATGTACACGCCGACGATCAGCTCGAATTTCCCCCGCTGCCACACGTAGAGCGCGTGCTCTGTTTCACAGCGCGTGAACCCGAGCTCCTGGAGCATGGCGTCGAGCTTGGCGTTCCACGCCCTCGGTTCCTACCGCAGCCCGTACAGGGATTTTCGCAGCCGCAGCACCTTGCGCTCTACTCCCGGGATGACGAAGCCCGGAGACTGCTTGACGAATACCGTCTCCGCCAGCTCGCCGTTGAGGAACGCGGACTTGACGTCGAGGTGGTGGACATTCCAATCCTTCGCCGCCGCCAGCGCCAGCAGCAAGCGAACGGATTCCATTCGCGCCACCGGCGTGAACACCTCCTCAAAGTCGATCCCCTCGCGCTGGACGAAGCCACGGGCGATGAGGCGGGCCTTGTGCTTGACGATGTTGCCGTGCTCGTCCCGCTTCACCTTGAAGACCCACTTCAACCCGATCGATCGACAACCCGGAGGTGGATCCACGAGCTTCCAAGTCTCGTTCTCCTCGATGGACTTCATCTCCTCCATCATCGCCTTCCTCCAGCTTGCCTCCTGCTCTGCCTCCGCGAAGGTGGGCGGCTCCTCTGCACTCGTCAGGTGCAGCTCCATGCCGCCGAGTTCCCGGCTTGCCAGTCCTGGCGCCACCGTGTCCCCAACGATGTTGTCCAAGGTGCGGAATCGCACCTCTTCCCCGTTATGGAAAGTGTCCAAGTACTCGGCAAAGTTGCTTGGGGGAGACGTGAACTTGATGGATGCCGCCGCCGGTGTCCCTTGCGCGGCTGGCGCCGGCGAAGCTTGCGGCGGCATGTTCTCCCCTGCTGGAAACCACGCGCCCATGCTCTCGGCGCCAGGACTTGGCGGCTCGCTCTGCGCCGCCTCAGCACTCGAGGCTGGTGCGTCCGGTCCTGCTTCCGCCTCTGCTCCGGTGTTCCCACCGCCGTGGATCACCACGTGCTCGACGCCTCTGGCTTCCCCCGTGCCCGAATCCTTCCAATCCCAAGCTGCCATTTCGTCGAACACGACGTCACGGGACACCACAACCCTGCCTGCACAAGGATCAAACATCCTGTACGCCTTGCTACCTTCCTCGTAGCCCAGGAGCACCATGGGCGTGCTTCTGTCCTCCAACTTGCCGATGTACGACTTCGTCTTCTTCACGTGACCGATGCAGCCAAACGTCCAGAGGAAAGAGACGTCCGGCTTCCTCCCATACCACGCCTCGAATGGCGTCATCCCCTTCAGGGCCTTCGTGGCCGCGCGGTTGAGGATGAACACCGCCGTGTTCACCGCCTCACCCCAGAACTCCAGCGACATCTTCTTGGCCTTCATCATGCTTCTTGCCATGCCAACGATGGTCTGGTTCCGCCGCTCCACCACGCCATTCTGCTGCGGTGAGTAGGGCGCAGTGAGGTGGCGCACCACCCCTTGCTCCGCGCAGTACTCAGTGAATTCCACCGATGTGAACTCGCCGTCGCGATCCGTCCTTAGGACGCGTAGCTTCTTCCCGGACTCCGCCTCCGCTCGCGCTTGGACCCACTTGATCGCCTCTGCCGCCTCAGCTTTGCTGGTGATGAGCCGCAGCCATATATACCGGCTGCAGTCATCTACCAGCAGTAAGAAGTAGCACCGCCCGCCGTGCGTGGCCGGCGTGATTGGCCCGCATAGGTCGCCGTGCATGAGCTCGAGGACGTCCGCCGCCGTGTACTTCGTCATCTTGGGGAACGGCAGCCGCCTCTGCTTCCCCGCCAGGCAGCTGTCGCAGAGCTCGCCGGCGTGCTTGATGCGCGGGAGCCCGCGCACCATCTTCCCTAGCCTCCCCAGCGCGTCAAAGCCAAGGTGCCCGAACCGGGCATGCCACAACCATGGCTCCTCCGTGCGCTGTGCCGCTAGGCAGACCAGCTGCTCGATCTTCAGATCCAGCAGGTACAAGCGATTCACCGAGCGCCTCACCTTGGCGAGTGGGCGGCGCTCCTGGTGGTGGATGGAGAGGACGCCGTCCTCAATCTCCACTTTGCACCCCTGCTCGTCGAGCTGCCCCAGGCTGACGATGCTCGAGCGCAGACGCGGGGTGCAATACACATCCATCAGCGCGCGGTGCTCGCCATTCAGGCACCGGAAGACGATGGTGCCCCGGCCGAGGATCTCCACCTTTGAGCCGTCGCCGAACTTCACTGAACCGGTGATGCCGTCGTCGAGCTCGGAGAAGGCAGCCTTGGAGCCGGTCATGTGGTTGCTGGCGCCGGAGTCCAGGTACCACCTCTTCTCCGCTGCGCCGCCTACAGATCCAAGATGGACCTGTGCGCGCGGCTCGTCGAGGTTGATGCTCTGCTTCGGCTCCTCTTCCGCAACCACCACCGTCTCCTCTGCTTCTGGCTCGACGTCGTGCAATGCGCAGAACGTAGCCATCAGGAGCGTCGGCTCGTCGTCGTCCGCCTCCGCCACGTGCGCCTCCTCCTTCAGCTTCCTAAGGACTGGGCACTCCCTTGCCCAATGCCCGGTCTTCCCGCAGCGCTGGCACTGGTCCCTGCCCACCGGCGGCTTGGCGCCCTTCTTCTTCTTCGGTGCCTTGCCGCGGCCCTTGCCGCCGCCGCCGCCCTGACCGAAGGATCCCTCCCCGGTCTGCGGCTTCATGCGCGCGACCCACTCCTCGTGCGTGAGGAGCACCTTGCCGTTGGCAGCCACGCGCTCAGCTCTCCTGCTAGCGCGGTCCTCGACCACCTTCAGCCGACCCGTCACCTCCTTGACCGAGAGTGTCTTCAGGTCAAGCATGGTCTCGATCGAGATTGCCACCTGCTCGTACCTCTCCGGCACGATGTGCAGGTACTTGGTGACGACCTCCTTCTCCTCAATGGCGTCGTCCAGCACCGCCAGCTGGCTCACCATCCCCTGGAGACGGAGCGCGAAGTCCTCCACGGACTCGCCGCCGCGGAACGCGACAGCCTCGTATTCCCGGCACAGCTGCTGCGCCCGAGCCTCGCGGATGCGCTCGTCACCGAGCCGCATCGTCATCAACTTCTCCCACGCCTTCTGCGCCGTGGCATCGTCCGCCGAACCCAGCGGCGTCACCAGCTCCGGCGGGACAGCCTTGAGGATGGCCTCCATGGCCATGAGATCCTCCTGCTCGTCCGCTGTCCCGGTGGTGACCGCCGCCCACAGGCCTCGGCCCTTGAGCATGACCTTCATGATAGTCGACCACTCGGCGTAGTTGGTACGCGTGAGCATGGGGAACAGCGCGCCGCCGACGTCACGCACCGTCTGCTTGACCACGTAGGTGGTCGACATGCTGGCTCCGCTAGCAGCAGCGGCAGCAGCCGCCGCCGCCGCCCTCACGGCAGCCTCAGGATCCGGCGCGCCCGTGTCCACCATCTAGGCCTCGCAAACCTTGGCTTTGATACCAATTGTTAGCCCCTCACGCCACCAACTAACAACTCGGCGACCCCTAGAAACAACCCGGGCAGCCCTAAAAATAACCCGGATAAGCTTCTGTGGTCACACCCTAAACAACCCTGGCACCACTGTGGTCACTACTCAGCTCAATCGCTCTTGGCCAGAAGTAGGAGAAGGATGAGCATAGTACACACTCGCTGGAATGTGACTTCGGCTGATCTTCCTTGGATTTCATTGCTATGGAACTTTTATACACAAGTCCTAGCTACCAACTACCTACTCCTACCTACTCCGAAGTACACTAGTACACTTGCTGCCATGCTTGGCACTGTGCTATCTACTACTAGGTACTTCTACACATAGGTACTGGCCCATTACCGATACAAGACAGGGCAGTCACCAATCGGTTGACTTGCGCCTGCTCTGTACAGGGGAACAGAGAGCAGCAGTAGATTAAGTTCAACATGGCCTTCTTGTTTGCCTTGCAGCCAGTGCATAACTGAAGACCGAACTGTACTAACCGGTGAAACCGAAAAATTCGGTCACCATTTTGGTCTCAACTCCTGAGTAATGGAATTTATAACAGTTAGTTCGGTTCCTAGGGTCATTTAATCAAACTAACAGGATAAACCAAAAAAACAAAGAAGCTCACTAATACAAGACAACCCAAGCCATTAGCAAACCCTACCTATATAGATGACTCCTCCCTTCCCACCTGCCGAACCACTCCCTACACGCCGCATCCCCTTCCTACCCGTGCTCTACCGTGCCTTCGCGCACGCACCACGGTGCCGCGTGCACCCCAGCAGCGGCTCCCCTGCCTGCTCCTCCACCTCCACCCATACAGCCCTACTACACTTGTGCTATGCTCTTCCTCCCTCTACTCCAACGTTAGTGTTTGCTCTGCTCTCCTCCTCGCTAGGCCTCCACACGCCCGGGAAGGGTGGTTCGGCCTTGGCCCCATGCGTCGCCGAGCCGCCCCCGCTCCCGCGTCGAGCTCCACTTGCAGGCTTGGTGACACCGTCCACTGAGAAGCCCTTTCGGTGCGGGGTTGCAACCCTCACCGCCATGGGATCCGGTGAGGGAAGCCCCAACAACGACGAGGATGCGATTTGTGTTGCAATTTGTGTTCATGTTATACAATTTGTGCTTCATCTATGCTGATTTATGTTCAATAGTGCCATGGAATGCGAAGAATTTGTGGTTTTTTCAGTAGCTTGGTTAATTTGGTCATAATCAAGACTGAACTGAACTGACCGATACCGAATTCGCTTAGTCTCGAGTTTTCTCAAGAATCGATCGGTCCCTGTTTTGGCTGCCCCAATTTCCTCAAAAAACGAGGAAGCAATTTCCTACAAGAACAGTTCAATTTGAAAGCTTAAACTGATATATAGGCCAACTCACTTATGCTTCAACATAGAGATTAAAAAAAGGTTGTTGTACAGCTTCTCGTACTGAACAGAACTTACTTAAACCCTGGCAGCAATAGCTAACGAAAGTATTGGTCTTACCATATATACTCAGACAGCAGTTTCAAAATCTGCTGAGATATCTCAAAACCTCAGGGTACAAATATTGTGCATCGTCACCTTGCATCTCACACCCTGACCATTTGCAGATTTGGTGAGCGAGATATATCCTGATGATGTTAAAAAGCAAACGGATGACAGTAGGGAAAAAACATGCAGCTTTAAGTATGTTCTTGCAGAGCTGTTTGCTCGTCCATAATCTCAGCGCAACCACTAATAACACTGACAACGGCAAGATGAGAAACAATGAAATGCAAATGCTCTGGGACACATTGGTGTAACCGCTGGCCTCCTTCTCGTCGTCCCTAGGTGGAGCGAAAGCAGCTGCGAATGAACCTGTAAGATTTCTAGGCCGACAGAATGAACTTCGATAAGCTTCACAACCTAGAAAGCACGCTGAGATGTAAGCATTCCTGAACTGCATAAAAAGAAACAAATATTAGGATAAAAAAAATTGAAACCGCTGAATGCATGGTGTAGAGTAACATACCGATGAAAACGAATAATTTTTTCCATTGAAAACAACATTTAGAGGTGTTAACCCCTCATGGTTAATATTGCTAAGATTCACCCTGAGATCCATCATAAGAAGTGTGAAGATCATGACATGCCCATGCTTCACAGCCAGATGTAGTGGCGTGTTTCCTTCACTATCTGCCGCGTTCATCATGCTCGCAAACTTCGGGTTTCTCCGGATGTGCCACACCACCTTAAGCCTCCCATGCTCAACAGCGCAGTGCAAAACATTTCTATGTTTGTTGTCAACAAACTCAACACAGACCGGGCATGTTTCCGCTAACTCGCGGATAACTTCGATGTTGCCGGCAATAGCAGCAACATGAGCAGGAAACAGACCATTATTATCTGGAATGTATGCAGGTGAGCTGTTGTTGACCAGTAAAAGTTTCACCACTTCAGTTTTCCCGGCTGATGCTGCATAGTGAAGGGCACTTCTTCCAGAATTGTCCACCTCTTCCGCAAGTGAAGGCTCCCAGCGTAGCAGGGCCTCGGCCATCTCTTGAGCTAAAAAATAATTATAATAATTACAGCTTCAGTTCAGTTAAAAAAGAACCTGTAAGAATTACTCTCTTTTTCTCAGAAAATACACAGTTTCATGACCTCGGAACCTGTAAGAATTCACGTTACCGTTGTTAGCATAGACCGCCGCATGCAGCGCAGTTCGTCCATGTGGCCCTGCATAGCTCGCAGGCGATCTCACACCGTCTGAAGATTCCCTAATCAAGATGTCAACCATGTCAGCCCGGCTGGACACAACCGCCATGTACAGCGGCGATACACCTTGACCATCCACCACCGCGGCGAGCCTCCTGTCCCTAGCCATCATCAGCGCACGCAAGACGGGCGCATGGCCGTTCCTGACGGCCTCGTGCATCGCCGTCGCCCCACCCGAACCGACAGGCGCTTCTTCTTCGAGAACGCGCTGCAGGTATCCAGCTTCGTGCAGGTTCGAGTCCGAAGCACGATTGATGAGGTAGTCGACCACATCGGCGTGCCCAGCCCTCGCCGCGCAGACCAGAGGCGTGTCGAGCCGATCGTTCCTCGCCGTGGCGAGCGAGATGTCCTGAGCACAGATCATCACGACGAGCTCGAGGTGCCCGCGGCCGGCTGCGATGTGGAGCGCGGAGCTGCCCTCCGCCGTGACGCCTTCTAGGCAAGTCTCGTCGCGCTCGGCTGTTGCTTTGGAGCACAGGCCTAAGGCTCGCGCTAAGAGGCCTGCGTCGCCGGTGTCAACAGCTCTGAGCAGCTCGTGGTTCATTGTGTGTGGCTTGTGCCTCGATGCCATGTTTAAGTTTAATTTCGTGGCTGAACTGGGAAGGAGGCACAAGGAAGTACTGGTAGCTGGTACACAGCGAGGAGTCCTGGACTTGCGGTTATATGCAAAGGGAAGGGCCGTCGGTGCTAAATATATACAAATTTCCCAGCAACTTCCTGCTTTTCTAGAATAACTTAATTACTTAATTACCGCTTGGTTCAGATTAATGGGATGATGAAAGTTATGTTAATGCAGTGGCCAGTGACATGTCACATGTCAGGCCGGGCTATGGTTTGCCACTTTGCCCTGTATACCAGACAAGAAGAGCTAAAGAGCATTCAGAATGTCCCATTCCATCGTTGGAAAAATCCTGACTACCTAGGTCATCCAACTTCATCGAAGTCACTTGTTCGATGCTAGTGGTGTTTCTCTCAGATTTGACCAGCAGACTGCATATTTCCATCAACTTGCGGATAGCATTAGGCTTGCCCACTATGGCAGATGTGCGCGCAGGAAATAGACAGTTTCCTGGAATGTACGCAAGCGAACTGTTTTCCACTTTTCCTAAAGTTTCGGCTGGGACAAGTCCTTTCTTTTTCAACAAAAACACAGGGACTTCTATTACTGAACTTGTGCGGCCATTTCGCCCGTTACTATCTCAGCCACAGATGCTGGTGACATCATTGACCCAAGACCTCGATGACATATTATCTGAACATTACCAATCTTAATTAGTTAACTCATCCGTAGCAGCGTTACACGAGCGGCTACAATGCTGAATCTTACAGGAGCTAAAGTTAGTGAGCACTTGAAATTTGAAATCCTTTATAACAACAACAGCTATCAGTGAGGCATCAAGGTCACTTCTCTGGAGAGCTGATACCAGCGTTTGTGCATCAGATTTGATTACCAAACATCCAACTCCCAGTTCTTGGACTGCATACAATTCAACTGAAAAAGCATGTCCCACATGCTGCAGTTTCCTTGCCCCTACACTAACAAAATGGCCAAGGTAGTCTGAATATTATTCCCCAGCCACCATAGTCTCCCACCTTTGAATGCACCATAAGTGTAGACCTTGTTCTAACTTGGTGGCTGCCATTTAGGAATTGGCCTGTGTACTTCGGCTCCTTTTCCATCATGGTGTAAATATGCAGCCGTGTAACACTGGGCACTGAAGCAAATGCGTTCACATGAAAGAGCTGAATCACCTTCCTGGATCTTGTTTCGGTTTTCCAACCAAATCCACCAGAATACAAGCACCAATTGATGTTGTTGCGCTGGAAGCCTGGAATGTACACTCCAAAAAGAAACTAATTATTTCTTCCGCTGCACAGCTTGCACACCTCCAAATCTGCCCTGAATTTCCCCTGGCAGCCAAACTGGAGCATGCATGTCTGAAACATTTAAGATATTCATTTGGTGAATGATGCACGATTGTTTACCTCTGAGGACAAACATCAATTTTGTGGTATCTGCTCAGGTAATCAGTGCGAGCAGTTCCAAACTTGAACCCCGATCTTTGCTTCTACACAAAAAAACACAACCTTGCATCGGTTACACCATCAGCACTGTTTTAATACGAGATGAATAATAAAATCTGTTACTAACAACTACTTATATCAAACTTCAGCCTTGCAAATGTGTAACAGTTCTGAGAGATACACTTTTATTTTATTCCTCCGAGAGATACAATTACAGCTGCTATTACAGAACAGATCTCATTGACACGAGCTGAGAAGAGAGCAATAATGCCATACATTCGTACTGGGGGATTTCATAACCTACAGAGGAGATTACATCAGCCTCAAGTGGGGTACAAGGGAACTGCATCGCCTTGGAGCACACACCCGGGCCAGCTGCATAGTTCTGGTCTCCCAGTCAGCATGGTTTTGATGAGGGATTGCATGCTGATGATCAAAGCACGGACCACATAAACAAGAAGGATAGCTTGAGCTACTACTTTAGATATGTCCTGCCACCGGTGTTTGCTCATCCACAACTGCATTGCAACCCGTAGACAAATCGGAAATGTAAATTTGACACCGGCCATATGAGAATAGACTCGTCCCAGCTGTTCGCAGGGTCCAGGGTTAGCCCTACTACTGTTGCAAATGCGATTACCATGGACAGAACTGCTCCAAAAACCAGTGCAGCAGACAAAATGAGGTAAAACCGGCGATGCCTGGTTAGTCTGTCTGGCAAACACACACAGAAATATTGTTGTTGTGGAGATTGGTTTCCTAAAAGTAAGCTCGGGACATTGAGAGATATAAGCCAGAAGCTTCTACTAATATTCAAATATTTGCTTCTGAATAAAAAGACCTGCATAATGTAAGAGCTATGAATATTTAAAACATAAATGAACATGAGCATTGCCAGATCTTCGAGCAAATTAATAAAGCTACTCAAATTTACTTCTACATTAAGCATCGAAAATGTAAAACAGAGAAAAAGAGTCTTTTACTTGTGTACTATTATAAAAGATCACTCTTACTTGTGTGCCACTCAAATTCTGTAAAGTTCCTCAGTGCCCTTGGAGAAAGATCTCTGCGTGCCACTTCTGTCAACATTGCTGTTAACAGAAGGTAACAGACAACGAAAATGACTATTTTGCCCTCAGTGGTGGACGTGCGCTGGCTTCGGCCCCGACGACCCGTGCGCTCCGCTGGAAGCTCCGGTAGGCGCGCGCGGCGGAGGGGAGCGCGCAATCGCTCGTGCCTCTGGCGCCGGCGGCGGGCGCGCACCGCCCGAAGCTCCGGGGCCAGTTTCAAGTGTGGGCGCACGCGGTGACAATGGTGTCGGTGTCGAGCATCCGGTTGGAGTGCAGCATCTCGACGGCGCCCGCCGTGTCCTCCACGGGCTCGCGGTCCACCCCGAGGCGCGCCAGCGCGCGGCCGCAGTGCGCGAGCGCCATGGGGTGGCTGATGACGCGGCGCACCTCGGCGGCGCGCACCCCCGGCATGGCGAGGAGGCAGTAGTGCACGAAGAGGTTGATCTCCTGCACCACCACCAGGCCGTGCGACGCCGTCCGCCGTGTACTTGCGGCTGGTGTACCTCTCGCTCTTCACCGGCTGCTGCTGCTGCGGCGGCGGCGGCGGCGGCGGCGGCGACGGCTTGGAGTCGACGGCGGCGTGGGCCCCTGCGCCTCCAGCGCCCTGGGCAAGGAGGATGAGGCAGTGCGCCATGTCCTCCTCCTCGGTAGTGGTGCTCTCGGAGGAGGACGCGGCGGACGACGCCGGCGCGTGGTGGTGGCGCGGCCTCTTGGTGCGCTTGCGCTTGACGGCGGCGGCGAGGGGCGGCTGCTGGTGCCTGTCGAGCTCGCCGGCGGAGTGCTCGGTGGAGGACGTGGGCATGANTCCCCGCGGCGCGAGACTCCCGCGGCGCGCAGGTCCGCGCCGAATCGCACGCGCAGGTCCGCGGCGTGGCCCTCGCTGCGTTGCGGTCGGCGTCGGACGCTCGATCTAGTTGGAGCACGGTCACTTTGATGCCCATCTGCGGCCACTCGTCGAACAGCGTTAGCCGCCCCGGCGAGAGTGTGAGGAAGAGCGGCAGCGTCGTGAAGCAGAGCGCGACGAACAGGCCGGCGGGCCACGCGGCGCTCCTCGCAGACGGCACCGGCTGCGGCGGGACGCGAGGCGGCCGCATCGGCTTCCCTTCCACTGCTTCCTCGATCGCCCACGCTTGTCTGCGCCGCAAAGGACTCTGATCTCCGATGCATCAGGGATGAACATTCTGCGGCGATCGGGCACGGCGAGTCGGCGTTCGTTTCGTTCTACGTGCTGAACCGAAGGAGTCCGGAGGAATAAAGGGTAAGGGGTAGAATGGTCCTTTCGTATTGATTTTTTCTCCCACAACTGTTAAAATGAGACGGAACCGAACGACAGTGGTACGTAGGGAAAGAAATCTTTCTCCAAGGGCACTGAGGAACTTTACAGAATTTGAGTGGCACAGAAGTAAGAGTGATCTTTTATAATGGTACACAAGTAAAAGACTCAAAAAGTTAACCCCGACATGATTAATTTTATCAAGTTCTGCTGTAAGATACAGATTATTACTACTCTAGGTAGCCTTCCGTTCGTTTGAAAGTTCCAATTAGACAGTTTTAAGGTCGTTGAATGCTAGCAACAAAGCTATATTACCAGAGAATCAATTTAATCATAACTCTAATTATAGGACGATTATAATTTCAGTAGGACACAAGTAATACCCTACCGGAGGTTAAAAAAAAACTCATCTATACAGCCAAGCTTCTTGCAGTAGACCTGTTAGAGCATTGAAGTCCAGGACTAGTTCAAAGTCCTGTCCCAACTCGGTTTTGTAGCAAAGCATCTTCTTAGAACAAAGCCTGGGGAGAGTACCCACCCATGGTCCAGTTTTTCTTTAAAAAAATCTTCTATATAAAAGGATGAACAGCCTTAAAGGCTGAAACCTTAGGTGATGCTATTAACTATCACAGTAACCATCAATAAGCTGCTATCAGCATTGAGCAAGCAATAAAATTCCACTCACAGTCATGTAATCATCCCCACCTCTAACCAAAGTAGCAAATTGCAAAATTAGACAAAATTTAAACTCGCTAAGGCAACGAGGTAACTCACAAAGTGTATATTGCCTAAGTGGGAAGGCCCGAAGAACACGATGGTTCAGTCCAGAGAAAATCCACTTCACCAATCATGTGTGAGGAACACCGATGAGGGATCAACTGGCACTCTGGGATCCAGACTGGGCTGCTCAGTCCACAATTGCAGTTTGCTTTCTATTGTCCTTTTCTTTCTATTTACTTTTATTTCCATGTTGCCTTTTCTGAGTTTCTCACAAAATGGAAAATAAAGGAAAAAAATCCGTTAATTGGACAACAGCTAAGGCCATTTAGTGCTTAGTTAGAGCCAATTTCTCTTCCCATTGGAGATGCTTGCATCCACTTTTTTTTTCTGTGAGATTCTATTGTAAGTGGGCCTATCTTTTTGTTTGTGCATGCGTCAGTGGGCGGCTTATCTTTTCTTAACAGTAGGTCTTATTTTGTTTCACTAGATCAACATCCAGATAAATAGCCAGTTTTTGTCAGAAAATGCTACATGAGCTTTTAAATGCACAAAGATTTCAAGTTACCTCTGCTGACATAGATTGCAGCCAGCCCACTATCCCTCACCATGAGTCCCTGCAAGACGAGCACCTGGCCATTCCTGACCGCCTCATGCATCGCAGTCTCTCCATCCAAATTCCTCACCCTCAAATCTTCTTGCTCATTCATAGCACACTCCATGAGATAATCAGCCACATCTACATGCCCAGCCCTCGCAGCACAAATCAGAGGTGTATCAAGCAGATTGTTCCTTGCCTTGATAATTAAGCTAGATGTCCTGAGCGCAGACCATCTTGACAAGCTCCAGGTACCCGCAGCTGTCTGCAATGTGGAGAGCCGAGCTTCCCTATGCTGTGACGCCTTCAAGGCAGCTCCCTTCTCCCTGCTCGGTTGTTGTTGAGGACTGCGAGCCTAGAACTTGTTCTAATAGGTCTGCATCGCCTGTGGCAACAGCTTTGAGCAATCTATGATCCGTTGTGTGTGGCGTGTGCCTTGCAGCCATGTATTCTGGCTGAATGAATCACAATGGAACACATTTGCACAGCTACATATAGCTAGGTTCCATCCTCGACTTATCATATACAGGGCCCTGGATGCTAACGGAAGTTCCTCGCAAGTTCCTTTTTGTTAGTAACGAAGTCAAATTTTCAAACAATCCACGATATATTTTGCTAGAGTAATTCGGTTGCTTACATGCTTAGAATACATGTCCACTATATATACAACCTGGCGGTTAAGACTTAGACTTTGGGAGGCCACTAGTTTACAAAGCAAAAGACAAACCCAGCAAGCCATGACCAACTACAGGCTTAACTTAGTCAGCTGGATCTGGGGTTTATCTACACCAAACAAAAATAAAGCATCCAGCGCAACCTAATCCAGGATCATGTTCCCTTGGTGGTACTACGTGCTTGATGGCTCATACAACCAGTGGAAGATTTAACCTTGGGGTGCACTGTGCACACAGGCCCAGCTCAGCTGCAGGTACAAGTTCATTATACTGCGGAATAGATTCACCCGAATCAATGACAGATGCAATTTATTAAGTCTGAAATGAGGTATAATTGCAGCACAGATAGTTGAAATCAACACAACAGATGAGTTCGTAATACTGCTTTCATTATCAAAATTATGACTAGCGCTAGCGTTTCACCTAGTCTTGTTGCGGAATCTCAGATCCCCAACCAAAAGTGAAATAGATGAAATGACGAAGAGGGTAGAAGGTTGATTACCAGAGCCACCGGTAGCTGCGCAACCACAGGAGTTGCTCCTCATCGCCCGCGCGCTGGGTACGGCGTCGGCCACACAACCCGCTCCCTCTCCTCCTAGGGTTCTTGTTAACGCCTTTCACGATCAACACATCGAACTTGCGCTAGCACGTGCGAATCAGCAGCGGATCGAGCAACTGCAGCAGGCCCAGACAAAATCGGTGAAATCGGTTTTGGGATCCGGTGAAACCGCTGCGTAGACTAAGATCGCCGGCCCGGGAGGGACCCGTCAGGGCAGGCGCGTCTAGGGTTTCTCTGAGATCGGCAGGCCACTCAGAGAGCCGTCAAACGCCGTAGAGACGAAGAACGAACAGAATTAGGGTTGAAAAGCTAGGGTTTGGAGATGACAAAAAAGTAAAGGTAATAAATGTTTTGATCGATTGGATGATACTCAATCGGCCGTGACCCTTCATATTTATAGGGTGGGGAGGTCGTACCCCGCAAGGAAAGTCCTATTACAACTCGGATCTATAAAAAGAGTCCAAACCTACTGGGACTCGGGGAAAACCGGTTCCACCGGTTCCCAAACCGGTTCCACCGGTCTGCTCTGTCAGACAGGCAATAGTGACCTAAACCGGTTCTACCGGTTTGAGAACCCGGTTCCACCGGTTCTTCCTGCCTTTGCTGTCTTGTGCCAATTTTGATCGTCAACATATGGCCCCCTCTTTTTTGGTAA
The DNA here is from genome assembly GCA_004135705.1 of Alloteropsis semialata. Lineage (NCBI taxonomy): Eukaryota > Viridiplantae > Streptophyta > Magnoliopsida > Poales > Poaceae > Alloteropsis > Alloteropsis semialata. The sequence goes on along the minus strand of CM014272.1, from coordinate 58,344,831 downwards.
AGCTTGCATTACCAGAAAACATTTTAACACAAGAAAACACTCCTAAGGGCGATGTTAAACACAAATCATCGGCCATTTTATTCTAAGGACGATATTAAAACTATCGGCCATATGAATCAAGTTTCTTGCCAAACACTTGGATAATATCGCTTTAAGTACCTTCCATTAAGTGCCCTTGGCAGCTGCTGACCTTGCAAAGTCTCCACCGTATAAGAATTACCGAAGATCACTCTAATCACCTTGTACGAACCTTCCCAACTTGGAGACCATTTACCAAACTTGTTGCTCTTCGATCCTATAGGTAGAGTTGTCTTCCAAACCAGATCACCAACCTGAAAAGACTTTTGTTTTACCTTCTTGTTGTAGGCCTTAGCAACCCGTATCTTATCCTTTTCAATTTCCTTCAAGGCCTTCAATCGCTTATCGGTCACTTCATCAATATTGTCCATCATCAAATCATGATAGTCAACAGCATCAAGATCATTTTGTTTAGCTAACCGATAAGCATTCAAATTCACTTCAATAGGCAAAACAGCTTCTTGACCATACACAAGCTCAAAAGGAGTAACCTTAGTAGCACCATGTCTAGATATACGATGAGCCCACAAAGCTTCAGATAAAACCTCATGCCACCTCCTAGGATTCTCCTCTATTTTCTTTTTAATCAACTTGATCAAGATCTTATTACTAGACTCGGCTTGACCATTAGCCTGAGCATAGTATGGAGATGAATTGAGTAATTTAATACCATACATATCAACAAACTCACGAACTTCTTTTGATATAAATGAAGTGCCTTGATCAGTAGTCAAAGTATGTGGAATGCCAAATATATAGATAATATGTTCAGTAATAAACTCAATTACCTCCCGATGTGTCATATTCTTCAAAGGTGCAGCCTCGGTCCACTTTGTAAAATAATCAGTAGCCACTAACACGAAGCGATGTCCCTTTGATGAAGGAGGATGAATCTGCCCAACAAAGTCCAGCCCCCATCCTCGAAAAGGCCAAGGTTTGATAATAGGATGTAACATGGCTGCTGGAACCATCTGAATATTCCCAAACCTTTGACACTCTTCACAACCTTTGTAGTATCGAAAACAATCAGGTATCATATTAGGCCAATAAAAACAAGCTCTTCTCAAAAGCCACTTCATCTTAAGAGCCGATTGATGTGTACCACAAATTCCTTCATGAACTTCACCCATTGCAATTTTAGCTTGATCAGAATCCAAACATTTCAACAATAAATCCTCAGCTGTCCGACGATATAATTCATCATCAACCAAAATAAATTTAAATGCCCATCGTCGGACTTTTCTGTCAACTTTATGACTAGGATTCTGCAAATATTCAATAATGGGTATTCTCCAATCAGCAACTTTGTCCTTATCAATTTTAGACTGATCATTGGCCGAAGTGCTACTATCAACGGATGAACCGGTTTCACCGGTTCTGAAAACGGTTTTACCGGAATTTCCGGTGACACCGGTTTCTGAAACCGGTTCTTCCTGGGTAGAAAACTCAGCTATGCAAAGTGTCGGCTTTCTTTCATAAAAATTTCTTTTCTGAACATCATAGCCAGATGCTTACTGAGCCAGAGCATTCGCCCTTGGATTCTCATCTCTTGAAACATGATATATAGAGAATTCATCAAATTGAGCAATTATGTCCGAGCATTTATCAAGATATGTATTTAAAAATCCATCAAAGTATTGGTATACTTTATTAACTTGCTGTACAACCAGCAAAGAATCACCAAATGCTTCTACATGTTTTACCCCCATGTCATGCAAAATCTCTAGTCTGAATAATAAAGTTTCATATTCGGCTTGATTATTAGTACAATCATTTTCTAATCGGTTAAGAGCTTCAAATTCAGCACCACTTGGTGATATAAAAACAATACCAATGCCACAACCGCTCTTACAAACCGATCCATCAAAATGCAACTTTCATGGGCTAAAAGTAATATAACCGATATCTAGATTATTATCATTAATGCTATGCTCAACAATAAAATCAGCAACAATTTGGCCTTTCATTGATTTTAAAAGTTCACAAGCCAAATCATATTCAATAAGAGCATAAGCCCATTTACCAATTCTACCACTTAAATTGGTCTATGCAACATGTATTTAATAATATCGGTTTGACAAGCCACTATGCAAGTATTGGATAACAAATAATGCCTCATCTTGGTACAAGCATAATACAAAGATAAGCAAAGCTTTTCAATAAATATATACCTCGTCTCAGCATCCAATAATCGACGACTTGCATAGGTAATAATGTGTTCCTTCCCTTCGGTTTCTTGAGTCAAAACAGCCCCAATTACTTGATCTTCAGCAGCCACATATAATTTAAATGGAATTCCTCTCTTAGGAGCTTTCATGACCGACGGCGAAGACAAGTAATATTTGATCTTCTCAAAGGCTTCTTGCTGTTTTGCCCCCCAAGTAAATTCGACTTCATCTTTCAACCGAAGTATAGGAGTAAAAGCATTGACCTTCCCAGACAAATTACAAATAAACCTCCTCAAGTAATTTACCTTGCCTAGGAATTTCTGCAAATCTTTCTTGCATGTAGGAGCTTTAATCTTCTTAATAATATCAATCTTCTTAGGATCTATCTCTATGCCATTCTCATGAATAATAAAGCCTAAAAACTTTCCAGCCGACACACCAAATGCACATTTAAGTGGGTTCATCTTTAATCCATATCGACGCATTCTTTTAAAAGCAAGTCTTAAATCAGCTAAATGAGAATTTAAACCAGCCGATTTGACAACAATATCATCGATATAAACCTCTATGATTAATCCAAGTAAGTCATGAAAAATTAAATTCATTGCCCTTTGGTAAGTAGCACCAGCATTTTTTAAACCAAAGATCATGACTACCCACTCAAATAAACCAACAAAACCTGGACATATAAAAGCCATTTTGGAAATATCCTCTTCGGCCATTAATATTTGATTGTAACCAGCATTACCATCAAGAAAACTAATAACTTTATGTCCAGAAGCATCATTAATAAGCATGTCGGCTCTAGGCATAGGATATTCATCTTTAGGGGTAGCTCTATTAAGATTTCTAAAATCAATACAAACTCTGAGCTTACCAGAATCCTTTTTCTCAACTGGCACAATATTAGATAACCATTCAGCATAACGACAAGGCCTAATAAAATTTGCATCCAACAACCGATTAATTTCTTCTTTAATTCGGTCATACGTATTAGGATTGAAACGCCTAGCAGTTTGTTTAAAAGGCCCAAAACCAGGCTTAATAGGCAGCCGATATTCAACTAACTCGCGGCTTAAACCAGGCATCTCTTGATAATTCCATGCAAAGCAATCAACATACTCTTTCAATAGCTCGACTAATTCAGCTTTATAATCAGCCTTCAAATTTTTGTTTACAAACGTCGGCCTAGGTACAGTGCCATCACCAATGTCAATCTGCTCTAAAGGATCAGCCGACGTAAAGCCTTATCCTAATTTACTCATGTCATCAAGATCTTTAATGGCCTCACACATATCGTTCTTTTGTGCCCGATAGTGCTCAAGTCTCTGCTGCAACCATTCTGAAGCCTTGTCCTAATTTACTCATGTCATCAAAATCTTCAATGGCTTCACACATATCGTTCTTTTGTGCCCGATAGTGCTCAAGTCTCTGCTGCAACCATTCTGAACTATTCATTAATTCAAATCAAATGGTTTAGCCGATACTCAACCGGCTTTAGAACAGCAGGCACAAAGCCATCTCTAGTGCAACTGATCATCTCATAATCAGAAATATCTAACCCTGTTAAGCACTTAACATGATCATGCATAGACATGGTAGAACCATCAGCCACTGCAACACAAGCCGATGTATCCCCATGCACAACTTCAATATCTTCGTATACCCATTGAATAAGAAACTGATGCAAACTAGAAGGTACACATCTATTTGCATAAATCCAATCATGACCCAATATTAAATTGAAATTACCTTGGGTCTCGACGACGAAAAAAGCAGTAGCCAACGTCTTGCTCCCAACAGTGAGCTCCATAGAAGCAACGCCCTTAGCACTCATAGGCTCGCCTCCTCCCACACCGCTGATAGTCATGTTGGTCTTGATCAGCTCATCATCAAGTCCACCAAGCTTCTTGAACACAGAATAAGGCATCAAATTGACAATTGCTTCGGTATCAACCAGCATCCTGGAAATCGGCTTCCCATTAATATGTCCCTTCATGTATAGAGCCTTCAAATGATTTTCAGAATCCTTTGGCCTTTTAAATATAGCTTCTTTTGGGCCAAAGTTTAAATGAGCGATCTCATCCTCCGGAATAATGTAATAATCCGAAGATAGGTGCACCATATTAGCATCAACATTCATATGTTCAGGTGACGACCCATAATCAACAAGCTGTTTATTGTCCACATTCTGGGAATCCGATGACAACCTCTGATCAAATGCAGGAGTGACAGAAATTTCAAAGGCAATTCGAGATGAACCTGGATCAGCAGAAACCGGCTCCACCGGTTTCAGAACCGGTTCCACCGGTTCTGACACAGCAGCGGAAGCCGAAGAGGGTAGAACCGGTTCCACCGGTCTGGAATCCGGTGCCACCGGATTTTGCTCTGGAGCTTCAACTTTTTATTCATCTTTCTTCCACTCTTTACCTGGAGGAATCATAGGCCTGTATTTGTTGAAGTGCTTCTCCCTCTGCTTCTCCAGTTCCTTCTCTTTCTGTTCCTGAAAGCGAAGCCGCTGCAACTTCCTCTTTTGTGTGCGTGTCAAATCTGGAGGACATCATCTAGGCATGAGGTATTTAGCTCTATCAATTTCAACCTTCTTACCCTGATCAGGCACTGCAGCAACTTCCTCCTGTACAGATGGCTTAGCTTCACTACCAATCACCATTGGCATCTTGTCACCATCCTTCAAATTCACCTGGAAATCATCAATCTGAATGATATTAGCAGCAGTAGTCCTCTCTTGGTCGATTTCCATCTTCTGCACAACTTCCTCCATCTTCTTAGGCTGATAGACTTGCTTGGAAGGAGAAGGTTGCCTCTTCTGAGGAAACCGGTTCCACTGCTTTTGAGAACCGGTTCCACCGGTTTGAGGTAGCACATCCCAACTTGATCGACGAGGAGCCGAACGGTTATCTAGCAACCTCTCATGCACTGGAACTCTATTATTACCCTATCCTGGATGAAAAGGAGGATGCTGCATAGGGTAATAAGGCATATTCATCCCATTGTGATCCCATGCCAGATATTGATGATTGTAGTACGGAGGCATCTATGGCATGTTTTGACATTGGTTCTGTTGGGAATAAGAACCTGCATCATCACCCTTCCACCTGTTATTCGCCCTTGGAGGCGAAATTGGCTTCTCTTGGCGCATGGGTGACCTTTTCCTCTTTTTTGCCGGCCAGTCCCCATCAACTGGCCTTTGATTTGCATATTTGGAAAACAACTGGTCATAGGTCACTTTTGGCTTTGCAACTTTGCCCTGATCCTTGGCCACATTGACTTTCCAGGTTCCAATCTTAGGACGCTTAGGTTTCAACATCTTCGGGCGCCCCTGACTAGAACCGGTTAAACCGGTTTCTGAAACTGGTGGGACCGGTTTGTCCTGTATAGGCTCTCGGTCTCTTTGATGATCCTTGCCCCCCCGAGATCCGTGACTCTTGCAGTAATTTTGAAAGTCTCCCTGCCATTGGGGGTCTTCTCACACACCACTTCCCTGACAACTGATTTTCCCTTCAGATTTTCAGGTTTTGGCTTCTCATCACCCACAACAATATTTTTTCCTTTAGTTGATTCGACTTGATGCGGCTGAATCAGAACTTTAGGAGGTTGCATCTCAAGGTTTGTTGACAGGGAAAGGTTCCTTATCCACCTGCATCTCATGTAGTGTCAAACGTTCTTCATTTAAGGCCGATTGCACCTGTCGACGGAAAACATTGCAATCATTAGTAGCATGCGAAAAAGAATTATGTAACTTGCAATATGCCCGCCTTTTGAGTTCTTCAAGTGGAGGAATAGTATGAGACATCTTAATGTTTCCATTCTTTAACAATTCATCAAAAATACGATCACACTTGGAAACATCAAAAGTAAATCGCACTTTTTCTTTCTGATTCTTTTGAATTGGCTTAAGAGATGGACAAGTGTACGATTTATTCTTAGAAGGCTATACAAGTTCAGCAACATACACATCTTCATCATCGTCCGAACTACTAGAATCATAAGTAACAATATGAACATTAGAACGATGAGCCTTATATATATCTTTATTATTTTTAATTCGGTTTTCAGTAGCTAAAGCTCTTACTTGTACTTGATTAACCGAAAAGTGTTCAAAGCCTTCTATCTTTTCTTTAATAGAGGATCTTAAACCATTAAAGGCAACATCAGCAAGATCCCTTTCAGAAAGTGACAAATTAAAACATCGGTTTCTAGTTTCTTTGAATCATTTAAAATAATCAACAACAAATTCATCTCTTTGTTGCTTAACCGATGTCAAATCTGTCATTTCAATTGAGTACTCCCACTATAAAAATGATCATGAAATTTTTGCTCTAATTGATTCCATGAATTAATTGAGCCAGGAGTTAATGAAGAAAACCAAAAAAATATAGTTCCAGTTAAAGACAATGAAAACAAGCGAACTTTTAAAGCATCATTAGAACTAGCTTCTTCTAGTTGAGCAATATATTGGCTAGTGTGTTCCCAAGTTGTTTTGTTATCATCACCATTAAATTTTACGAAATCAGGAACACGCCAATTATTGGGGTAAGCTACAGCATCAAAATTAGCATAATATGGTTTTTGATATAATCTAGAATTACCCATATCAATGCCAAGTTTATACTGCATCATACTAGCTAACTCGTCCTTCATCTTATAAAATTCAGCATATAAATTTGAACGAGCTAGATCAGATTGCTCTGTGGCTGTACTTTGAACTTGAGCAACATGAGGCATGCAAGTAGAACTTTGCCGCAAATATTGGTCATATACATTATTAGGAATCCCACTAGAACTAATGTTTTGATTAGGTATAGAGGGTGATGTATAAGCACGTATTTTAATATAAGCAGATCCATTAGCCACCTCTGTGTTTAGGCTAGGGACTACCGAAAGAGGGGGTGTAGTGTGCGGAACTAGCTGCTGTGTAGCCTGAGCAGCAGAACCGGTTCCACCGGTTTCTGGAACCGGTGAAACCGGTTTCGCCGGGGCTGGCGAAACATGTGTTGGCGGCGGTACCTGTCCTGGATAAAAATTAGCCGGCATACCATATAAAGGGTTTTCAGGTGTTTTTCCTGGTGTAGCCGACACACTAGCATGCATATTCTCATGTTGCATAGGTTGCATATTTTGTGAATAATAAGACGATTTTACCAACCTATCTTTCTCAATTTTCTCTATCCTGTCCATAAGGGAGCTTACTACTTCGTCGGTATGTAAAAGCGCAGCACCAAGCTTATCATCAGGATTAGAAGTAGAAGGTTCAAGTGGATGTGCAGTTACCGGAGGGATTTCTTCCACCTTTTGATCTTTCATCATGAACGCCGGCATCATGAATTCTTGAGTTCTTGTCACCTTGCCATGGCGATCCTTCTTCAGCCCCATTAAGAATTGACCCTTGAAGAATTCTTGGGCTGCATTGAACTTCTGGCGTTCCTCCTCGCTGATCTCCTCCATAGAGGGAACAACGATGTTCTCCTTGTCCAAATCTGAGATAGATCCCATCTGGCTAGGGTTTGATAAATCGGTTATTAAAACCAAGATTTCCAAATTCCCCAGCGGAGTCTCCAAAAATGTGTTGACGCCTTTCACGGTCAACACACCGAACTTGCGCTAGCACGCGCGGATCCGCAGCGGATCGAGCAACTGCAGCAGGCCCAGACAAAACCGGTGAAACCGGTTTTGGGATCCGGTGAAACCGGTTCTTCAGGAGCTGCTGCGTAGACCTAAGATCGCCGGCCCGGGAGGGACCCCGTCAGGGCAGGCGCGCCTAGGGTTTCTCTGAGATCGGCAGGCCACTCAGAGAGCCGTCAAACGCCGTAGGAGACGAAGAACGAACAGAATTAGGGTTGGAAAAGCTAGGGTTTGGAGATGACAAAAAAGTAAAGGTAATAAATGTTTTGATCGTTTGGATGATACTCAATCGGTTGTGACCCTTCATATTTATAGGGTTGGGAGGTCGTACCCCGCAAGGAAAGTCCTATTACAACTCGGATCTACAAAAAGAGTCCAAACCTACTAGGACTCGGGGAAAACCGGTTCCACCGGTTCCTAAACCGGTTCCACCGGTCTGCTCTGTCAGACGGGCAATAGTGCCCTAAACCGGTTTCACCGGTTTGAGAACCCGGTTTCACCGGTTCTTTCTGCCTTTGCTGTCTTGTGCCAATTTTGATCGCCAACAGTTCTACGGTGCCAACGAGTAGTAACCTCCTTAGCCATGCTGCTATTCCCCCGCTTCTGGTTCTGGCTTCTCAATTCTCCCATCTGCCCGAGCGCTAGCAAGAGGAAGGGCCGTGGACGGTGGTGGACCCGAGTGACAGGAGCCTAGCTATGGGAGGGCTACATGGGCTGGGCGAGAGATGGGTTGTCTAAGGAATTAGGGGCTGCTGGACAAAGTAATTAAACATTTGCCACTCCAACTCCGTCATCAATTCAGCAAATTCCCACTCCATCCAATAAATTATTTGCCAGACTCTCTAGAAAAATACTTTTCCAGGCCCCTCTTAAAAAAATAAAAGTTTGCCGGCCATCCTAAAACCATATTGTAAAAAGAAACCCCAAACAAGTGTTGGGCTTTTTACGTGCATCTCAAATAATTTCATTCACACATGCAACTTTATAAGTTTTCAAATCCCATGACAACATTGACCATTCGACGTATAACTATAAGGTGATGTACATTACTTTTTTTTTTGAACAGGTGTTGTACATTGTCACACCCGATTTTAAGGACAAAACCAGATGACTATCATATGTGCGCCAGGATCAAGTTTACACACATATGAGACTTCATCAGTGATATAAAAGAATATGCAAAACGGAAATAATATTAAAGAATATTATTACACTCACGCGAAGCGAATAACTAGCAGCGGATCTTCAACACTTTTCCACAGGAAGCTGACTGGGGGAACACGTACGCCTAGAAAACTCCAAAATACTCCACCAGGCTCTCCTGTCTTAGCCTGAGCCGCAGATAAAGCAAGGTTGAGTACACTTATGGTTGGTACTCAGCAAGTGTAGAGCAAAAGCATATGTCATGCAAGGCTTAACAAGGAATAGCTGGCTATTTAATTTAGCTTAAGCACTTAGTTGGTCATATTTTAATTAGCAGCATAATTACTAAATATAAGTATATACCAACCCAATTAAGCATAAATATATACCATAAACCATAACCATATCCAATGCATGAATGATCCAATTTATTTCATCTTCAAGTTCAAATTATCATGCGAGGGTCCAGGCCGCTCTTGACCGTGAGCACGGCTGATATATCAGTTTTTAACACTCTGCAGAGGTTGTACACTTTCACCACAAGTCGTGATTCCCATTGCCAAAGGCATGTACTCCCCTCACACCACGTGAACAAAGTACTGGGTTTCACAGCAAGGCCTTTCCAAAGAATCTCTCAATGTGTGTGTGCTCCCTTACCATGCAGGTCTCTAGAAGGAAAACCTTCCTCTCCCGCGCCTCTGTACACAAACCTTGCCGGTAGCAACCAGCCCCATCCAAAACAAGCAGTGCCTCCACACAACATTGAGATCCTCTAGTTACTTAGCCAAGACCATAGCCCGTTAGTCCTTGTGGTTGTACTGTTTTCCTGGGTGGTCACTCCATGTTCCAATTAACACAAGTGGTCTTATTATCAAAATGCATAGTAACATGAATAAATGATGGCACAAATTCATTATCTTGGATCTTAGTGTAACCATTCCCAAATTAAAGCAGCTAAGCATCAACTACCCAACATTTAAATATAAACCCAAGGTTTGACAAGGAATGATAAATAAAACTAGTCAATCCTTAACATAGGACCCATCATATTAAAGCATGCAAGCGTAGCATAGCTATTAAATGTGAGCGTGCCATTTGGTTATTAGGACTGAAGAATATGATCAAGAATACACTTGCCTTAAATCCAAATAATAAAGGATACTGCTCAAGTCTTCAGAAGCTTGCTCCTCGAATTCCACAAACAATTCTTGAACACCACAAATGTTGCACCGTCTATACGCAGCACAGGGGCACATACAAGAAAACAATACAATAAAATAAGAAACAATACACCAAATATGGGCAACAGTACAAAAAAAACAGAATAAAACTACTGTACACGTCCTAAGGATCACGTGAGCGCAAGAATCACTTAATTGGAGCTAAAACGTGGAAGATATGGCTAAAACAAGATAACAGGGGCTTAACTGCGATTACCAGAACTTCCTAAGGGCTAGACAAAAAGATTCTAGGGGCATAAACATAATTACGTATAGAAACTGAAGGTCTACGGCGTAAAACAACCATGCTGGACGGCGGCCACGAATATTTGAAAGCGCAGGGTTAAATCTGTAAGAAAACAGGACCTAGACGTAATTATTTTGAACTAAGTCTGGACGGCGGGTTAAATCTGCAAAAACGCAGGGGCTCTTAAAGAAATCTGCCACGGCTGACCGGTATCCACTCCGGTTGACTTGGATCTAAAGCCGTTGACGCAAGATCGGACGGCTCAGGTGCTACGGCATCTCCGGCGGCGGCGGGAAACAGGACGGCGGCGGCGCAAGACGGCGGCGACGGCGAGGTTCGCCGGAAAAAGGCCTAAACAACGCTACGGTGCACTAAAACGAGTGCGGTTTGGACCAATAGATCGAGCGAGGCACGGGGATCTCACCTAGACTGTTCCTGACGACGATTGCGCGGCGAGGACGGCGGTTCGACGATGAGGGCGGCTTCGGCGGTCCTGAGCACGGCGGCGAGCGGTTAGATCGGTGAAAACGGCCAAAGGACGCACAACTTCGCTCCGAGAAGCTTCCTTACGTGCTCGCGATGCTCCGGGTGGCTTCCTCGACGACGGACGGCCGGCGGGGCTCGGAACCGAACGGCGGCGGCGTCGAGAAGCTCCGAAGGCGGCGCGGCTGCGAAGCTGGGGCACGAGCGGCGCTAGGGTTTGTTGGGGGAGGCTCGCGGGCTGGCAGCGCAGCTTTATAGGGTCTAGGGGAGGCCCGGGGCTTGCGGGAAGGCGGTTAGGATGCGGCCGCGGCGAGGGAGTCGGAGTCGGGCACGAGCGCTCGGAGTCGGGCTGGACTCACGGGGACGAAGGCGCTGACGCGCGGGACCCACCGGTCGGCGACAGGCGGAGGCGGGTTCGGCGGGGGCGTCTTCGACGCAGCAGACGGGAACGCGGGCCGCAGCGGGGAAACGGGCCGGCGACAAGCTGGGAATGGGCCGGGCCGAACGGGGTGGTCCACCGGACTAAAGGAAGAAGACAGGGGCTAAAACCGAACCTACGAAGAGTTCAGGGAGGTCTTTCGGACTTAAGCTAGAAACTATAAAACTAAACAAACAAATGCAAATCAATTCGAATTTAAATAGAATTTAAATTCTCCTCAACTTGCAAACAGTACACAAAACTTATGCAGCAGCATGAATGCAACAAAAACTTATTGTGACTAATAATTAATTATTAAATTGAATAAAATCCTAATAAATTCCGATTAATTCCTAGAAATTTATTTAAGCCCTAGATAAATCCTAGAAAATTCAGAATTGGTTTCTAAGATTTATTGTGATGAAAATTAGGGTGTTACAGTGGTGGAGGGGTTGGTGGCGCTGTTGGGGTGGCCGATGCGGGCACTGAGGTGCCATTGCGGTTGAAGAACGGTGGCGCACCCCGTCTGGCCGCCATGGTTCCGAGCGTGAAGCTCGGATGCAGTGCAGCCGTCGATGGTCCGGCCTGAGGGCCAAACCCGACGTTTCCAGTGGGCATTGTCGCCGGGGAATTGAGGTCAGGGATGACCCCGACGCCGGTGGCACCGCTCCCTGGGCGTTGGAGCCTCAGAACCAGACGGCGGCGAGGTGGCCCCTCTGGTGGAGTCGGGGATGGCAGCCGTGCTGCCGCCATGGACGGCCCTGGGTCAGGTAAGACTACTCCACTTGTGTATGGCGGCGTTGCCGCATTACTGCTGCTGCTTGTTGATGTTGCAGGAGGGGGTACCGAGCGCTGAGGCGCTTGATTTCTTCCACGGCGTACTGGTAATGGTGCAAGGCGATGTCCAGGAAGATGGTTGCGCCATGGCCGATGGCCACGAGCACCAGTCCAGTGGCGGCGCCCTGCAGGGCAATGGCCATGGTGTGGGAAGAACCGGCCCCTCCGGCGAGTGAAGCAAAAACCAGGCCTTCCAGCGCGTCTCCATTGACGACGGCCNATTTTGAAGGGTCCAATATAGCGAGGTGCAAGTTTACCTTTGACTTTAAACCTGCGTAGACCTCTAATTGGTGACACTTTCAAGTACACATAATCTCCTACTTCAAAGGTCAATTCCCTTCTTCTTGTATCAGCATAGCTCTTTTGTCTAGACTGTGCAGTCCTCAAATTCTCTCTGATGATCTGAACTTGCCTTTCCGCATCCTTTATAATGTCTGGCCCAAATACTGTCCTTTCTCCCGTCTCACTCCAAAACAATGGAGTTCTACACTTTCTTCCATATAATGCTTCAAAAGGGGCCATTTTTAAGCTTGCTTGATAGCTGTTGTTATAAGAGAACTCAGCATAAGGCAAGCTCTTATCCCAACCTCTACCATACTTCAATGCACAAGCCCTCAACATATCCTCCAATACCTGGTTGGTTCTCTCAGTCTGACCATCAGTCTGGGGATGATATGCTGAGCTAAAATTCAACCTGGTATCCATAGACTCATGCAACTGCTTCCAAAACCTGGATGTGAACTGAGTACCTCTATCTGACACAATCTTCTTAGGCACTCCATGATAGCACACAATTCTAGCAAAGTATAACTCAGCTAGTCTGGCTCCTGTATAAGTAGTCTTGACTGGAATGAAATGGGCAACCTTGGTTAAGCGATCCACTATCACCCATATGGAGTCAAATCCTGACTGAGTACGCGGTAGACCAACAATGAAATCCATACTGATCTCTTCCCACTTCCATTCAGGTATCTTTAATGGTTGTAGCAAACCTGCTGGCCTCTGATGTTCTGCTTTAACTCTCTGACAAGTGTCACACAAAGCCACATATTCTGCTACATCCCTTTTCATACCATACCACCAATATCTTTCTTTCAAATCCTGATACATCTTTGTACTCCCAGGATGAATAGAATAAGCTGAGTCATGTGCTTCCCTCAATATCAGCTGCCTCATAGCCTCATCATCAGGCACACATATCCTGTCCCCAAGCCAAATTGTACCTTCTTCATCCATCCTAAATCCTGGAGCTTTTCCTGCTACCATATGCTGCTTGATTTCCTTAATCTTAGCATCATCAAGCTGCCCTTTTCTAATTTCCTGTTCTAATGTTGGTTCCACTTCCATGGTCACAACTCCAGTGTGAGCAACAAATCCAAGATTCAATCTCTGGAAGTCTCTGCACAGTTCATCAGGCATCTCATGAGTCAGAAGTGTGTTAGCATGTCCTTTTCTACTCAAGGCATCTGCAACCACATTAGCTTTGCCAGGATGATAATGTATCTCCAAATCATAATCCTTAATCAATTCTAGCCAACGGCGTTGCCTTAAGTTGAGATCCTTCTGAGTAAAGATGTACTTCAGACTCTTATGGTCAGTGTAAATCTGGCACTTGTTACCAAGCATATAATGTCTCCAGATTTTCAAAGCATGGACTACTGCTGCTAACTCCAGATCATGAGTAGGATAATTCTGCTCATGTTTCCTCAACTGTCTGGATGCATAGGCAATGACACGGCCTTCCTGCATAAGCACACAACCTAAGCCTTGTCTAGATGCATCACAATATATATCAAAGCTCTTATGAATGTCTGGCATCACTAGCACTGGGGCTGTAGTCAATCTCTTCTTAAGTTCTTCAAAACTAGCCTGACAAGCATCTGACCATCTGAAATTCTTTCCTTTCTCCAAGAGTGAAGTAAGGGGTTTCACTATCTTGGAGAATCCCTCAATAAACCTGCGATAATACCCTGCAAGTCCAAGGAAACTTCTGATCTCTGGCACATTCTTAGGCGGCTCCCACTTCAAAACATCCATAACTTTGCTTGGGTCAACTGCAATACCACCATCCGTAATGACATGACCAAGAAAGGATACTTCCTTTAGCCAGAATTCACACTTGCTGAACTTAGCATACAGCTGATTCTCTCTGAGTTTCTCCAGTACTAGCCTCAAATGCTCCTCATGTTCTTCCTCATTCTTGGAGTATATCAAAATGTCATCAATGAAAACCACAACAAACTTATCCAGATACTCCATGAACACCTTGTTCATCAAATACATGAAGTAGGCAGGGGCATTAGTCAAACCAAAAGACATTACTGTATACTCATACAACCCATACCTAGTAGTGAAAGCTGTCTTCTGGATATCTGATGGCCTGATCTTCAATTGATGATATCCTGAACGCAAATCAATCTTAGAGAACACCTTGGCTCCCTTTAACTGATCAAACAAATCCTCAATTCTGGGCAACGGGTACTTGTTCTTGATAGTCACCTCATTAAGTGATCTATAATCAACACACATCCTCTGTGTACCATCCTTCTTCTCCACAAAGATCACTGGTGCTCCCCAAGGTGATGAACTAGGGCGTATGAATCCCTTATCCAACAACTCTCTGAGTTGTTTCTTCAGTTCTTCCAACTCATCAACAGCCATCCTATATGGCCTCTTGGAAATAGGTGCAGTTCCTGGTTGAAGCTCAATAAGGAACTCAATATCTCGATCTGGTGACATTCCTGGCAAATCATCAGGGAACACATCTGGATAATCACAGACTACTCTAACATCTGCAACTGAAATACTCATTACTTCATTCACCTGAACAGAGTTAAGTTGCTTCCTGTTAATCTGAGTAGATCCTTGACCATTAGCCACTCGAGATTGTACTATAGCATGTACTGGTTTGTTCCCACCATACAAATGCGGATATTTCTTTGGGCATTTATCCAAGCTATGTCCTTTTTGCATGCAATGGAAACACATTACTGTACGTGGAGCCTTTGACCGGCTTGGCTTGTCATGAGAAACTGCTGGCACCTCCTGAACTGCTGCTTGATAGCCATGACATTGTTGCTGAGGGTGATTCTGTGATATGCGAGCTTGTGTGACATGGTCATCCTGTTGGGCTGGATAATTCTGCACTGCAGTCTGTCGAACAAGACGATAACGGGTGTTGCGGGTTGCCTGTATGTGTTTCTCACCGTCAAACTTCCTCTTTTTCTCATCTATCTCACGTCTCATGTCCTCTACCAAGAGTGCCTTACTCACAAGCTGGTCGAAGGTAGAAAAGGTATGCACAAACAACATATATCGAATAGGCATAATCAAACCATCTTGGAAGAGATCTTGCTTCTTCTCATCATTAGCCACCTCTTCTGGTGCATATCGTGACAACTGTAGAAACTTGTCACGGTACTCAATCACTGACATCCTTCCTTGTTTTAGACTGAGAAACTCTTTCTTCTTCTGCTTAATCACACTTGCAGGGATATGGTATGATCGAAACTCGTCCTTGAATTCCTGCCAAGTGATATTACCTGAGTCTGCATGAGCATAGCAAAATGAATCCCACCAATCTGATGCTGCACCTTCTAATATTCCTGATGCATAAAGAACTCTCTCTCGATCAGAACACTGAGTAATCTCAAGCTTCTTTTCCATAGTTCTGAGCCAATCATCAGCCTCAAGAGGCTCAGCGGAATGAGAGTATGTAGGAGGTTCATGGCGCATGAATTCCTTATGCTTGTTTCTTGGTGGTGGTGGTGGAGCTTGATTCTTCTGATCTTGAAAATTAGCCATAGTGTTAGCTAACTGATTCAACACTGGAATCTGAGTAGCCAGAAACTGATCCATTGCTGCAGGTGACTTATGGTTCTGACTCGAGTTTGGTTGTGAATCACCAGCACCAGATCTAGTCTTCACCATCTGCTTGGACAGAAAAGAGAACTCAGATAGGTGCAGATAGATTTAATATGTTCAAGATCTAGACAAATATATAACTTCCAACAGTAGCACTTGTATCATCAAAGTGGCTAAACAAGATTGATAAAGATAGCATGAGTTGCAGCAAACTTTCTCCAGTTCTGGACAGATTCTGTTCATCTTCATGAAATTGATGTAACTTGTAGATAGAATATCCAAAAATTACAAAACTTTGCCAGAATATAGATTATGAAATTATAAATCCATTGCAACTGGAATAAACTAATTTGGAGTTCGAGAACTAAAGATATAAGGAAAACAATCCAGCTATGTCAGGTGATCAGGACAGATCCTGTATACTCTAATACAACGCAGGTATCTCTTTCTCAGAAATTCCAAAAATCGCAAACTTCTTCCAAAAAATAGATTATCCAATTCTGGAACTAACCCAACTGGTTTCATGTCAATTAGAGCTCTGTAACTAAAGATATGAAATAAACAAGTCGACTGTGTCAGATTACCGAAACAGATTCTCTGTATCCCACAAAAAGTCATTTATCTCTCTGTCCAATAATCCAAAAATCGTAAAACCTTTCCAGGAAATAACTTATGAAGTTATGGAACTAATACAACTGGATTTATATTAATCGGAGTCTTGTAGATCTGGATATGAGTTGAACCGTACTGCTGTATCAGGGGGTGACGAGAATAGATTTGTGCACGAGAGATTAAAGATTAGATATGGTAAAGATGGATTTGGAGCTTACCTAGGTACTAAGATCATGAACAAAGACAAAACTCAACTATTTAATGGTTTAGTTGATTTAATAAGATGTAGTTGTGGTTATCACTCCACAAAAACACCACACTCATTACAAAGAACCAAATCAACCATTTAGCACACAACAAGCACAAAACAAACAATCCTACACCAGAACTAAGCATCGACCTCAACGACGACTCTACTAACGGCGACATGGATTTAGAGGGGTTGATTTCCTAATCCTTGTGTTGAGATAAAGCATGACTGATTGTGTCTCCGAGATATCCATTTCTCTTATTTCCGATAATTCAAAACTCATTAACTGTGCATCCAACGTGAACAATGATGTTTCTGTTGGCTTATAGAGAAACGTTAGCTAAGAGATAGAGAAGGAACAGAAAAACAAGTGTAAAGTTGGATGACGATTAAGAATCAAGGAGAAGTAAGTCAAGGTTGAAGATATACAACGAATTTAGACAAAGGTTGGAGCGGACAAGGTAGAGCAAGTAGAAGAAAAAATTTGAGACCTTAAAAACGACCATTACTACTCTAGGCTTACGTCCTACAGTCAACCTGGCTTTGATACCACTTCTGTCACACCCGGTTTTAAGGACAAAACCAGATGACTATCATATGTGCGCCAGGATCAAGTTTACACACATATGAGACTTCATCAGTGATATAAAAGACTATGCAAAACGGAAATAATATTAAAGAATATTATTACACTCACGCGAAGCGAATAACTAGCAGCGGATCTTCAACACTTTACCACAGGAAGCTGACTGGGGGAACACGTACGCCTAGAAAACTCCAAAATACTCCACCAGGCTCTCCTGTCTTAGCCTGAGCCGCAGATAAAGCAAGGTTGAGTACACTTATGGTTGGTACTCAGCAAGTGTAGAGCAAAAGCATATGTCATGCAAGGCTTAACAAGGAATAGCTGGCTATTTAATTTAGCTTAAGCACTTTAGTTGGTCATATTTTAATTAGCAGCATAATTACTAAATATAAGTGTATACCAACCCAATTAAGCATAAATATATACCATAAACCATAACCATATCCAATGCATGAATGATCCAATTTATTTCATCTTCAAGTTCAAATTATCATGCGAGGGTCCAGGCCGCTCTTGACCGTGAGCACGGCTGATATATCAGTTTTTAACACTCTGCAGAGGTTGTACACTTTCACCACAAGTCGTGATTCCCATTGCCAAAGGCATGTACTCCCCTCACACCACGTGAACAAAGTACTGGGTTTCACAGCAAGGCCTTTCCAAAGAATCTCTCAATGTGTGTGTGCTCCCTTACCATGCAGGTCTCTAGAAGGAAAACCTTCCTCTCCCGCGCCTCTGTACACAAACCTTGCCGGTAGCAACCAGCCCCATCCAAAACAAGCAGTGCCTCCACACAACATTGAGATCCTCTAGTTACTTAGCCAAGACCATAGCCCGTTAGTCCTTGTGGTTGTACTGTTTTCCTGGGTGGTCACTCCATGTTCCAATTAACACAAGTGGTCTTATTATCAAAATGCATAGTAACATGAATAAATGATGGCACAAATTCATTATCTTGGATCTTAGTGTAACCATTCCCAAATTAAAGCAGCTAAGCATCAACTACCCAACATTTAAATATAAACCCAAGGTTTGACAAGGAATGATAAATAAAACTAGTCAATCCTTAACATAGGACCCATCATATTAAAGCATGCAAGCGTAGCATAGCTATTAAATGTGAGCGTGCCATTTGGTTATTAGGACTGAAGAATATGATCAAGAATACACTTGCCTTAAATCCAAATAATAAAGGGTACTGCTCAAGTCTTCAGAAGCTTGC
The DNA here is from genome assembly GCA_004135705.1 of Alloteropsis semialata. NCBI lineage: Eukaryota > Viridiplantae > Streptophyta > Magnoliopsida > Poales > Poaceae > Alloteropsis > Alloteropsis semialata. Next base: position 58,326,060 of record CM014272.1, on the reverse strand, counting down.
TCCTCGAATTCCACAAACAATTCTTGAACACCACAAATGTTGCACCGTCTATACGCAGCACAGGGGCACATACAAGAAAACAATACAATAAAATAAGAAACAATACACCAAATATGGGCAACAGTACAAAAAAAACAGAATAAAACTACTGTACACGTCCTAAGGATCACGTGAGCGCAAGAATCACTTAATTGGAGCTAAAACGTGGAAGATATGGCTAAAACAAGATAACAGGGGCTTAACTGCGATTACCAGAACTTCCTAAGGGCTAGACAAAAAGATTCTAGGGGCATAAACATAATTACGTATAGAAACTGAAGGTCTACGGCGTAAAACAACCATGCTGGACGGCGGCCACGAATATTTGAAAGCGCAGGGTTAAATCTGTAAGAAAACAGGACCTAGACGTAATTATTTTGAACTAAGTCTGGACGGCGGGTTAAATCTGCAAAAACGCAGGGGCTCTTAAAGAAATCTGCCACGGCTGACCGGTATCCACTCCGGTTGACTTGGATCTAAAGCCGTTGACGCAAGATCGGACGGCTCAGGTGCTACGGCATCTCCGGCGGCGGCGGGAAACAGGACGGTGACGGCGCAAGACGGCGGCGACGGCGAGGTTCGCCGGAAAAAGGCCTAAACAACGCTACGGTGCACTAAAACGAGTGCGGTTTGGACCAATAGATCGAGCGAGGCACGGGGATCTCACCTAGACTGTTCCTGACGACGATTGCGCGGCGAGGACGGCGGTTCGACGATGAGGGCGGCTTCGGCGGTCCTGAGCACGGCGGCGAGCGGTTAGATCGGTGAAAACGGCCAAAGGACGCACAACTTCACTCCGAGAAGCTTCCTTACGTGCTCGCGATGCTCCGGGTGGCTTCCTCGACGACGGACGGCCGGCGGGGCTCGGAACCGAACGGCGGCGGCGTCGAGAAGCTCCGAAGGCGGCGCGGCTGCGAAGCTGGGGCACGAGCGGCGCTAGGGTTTGTTGGGGGAGGCTCGCGGGCTGGCAGCGCAGCTTTATAGGGTCTAGGGGAGGCCCGGGGCTTGCGGGAAGGCGGTTAGGATGCGGCCGCGGCGAGGGAGTCGGAGTCGGGCACGAGCGCTCGGAGTCGGGCTGGACTCACGGGGACGAAGGCGCTGACGCGCGGGACCCACCGGTCGGCGACAGGCGGAGGCGGGTTCGGCGGGGGCGTCTTCGACGCAGCAGACGGGAACGCGGGCCGCAGCGGGGAAACGGGCCGGCGACAAGCTGGGAATGGGCCGGGCCGAACGGGGTGGTCCACCGGACTAAAGGAAGAAGACAGGGGCTAAAACCGAACCTACGAAGAGTTCAGGGAGGTTTTCCGGACTAAAACTAATAACTACAAAACTAAACAAAACAAATGCAAATCAATTTGAATTTAAATAAATTTAAATTCTCCTCAACTTGCAAACAGTACACAAAACTTATGCAGCAGCATGAATGCAACAAAAACTTATTGAAGCTAATAATTAATTATTAAATTGAATAAAATCCTAATAAATTCCAATTAAATCCTAGAAATTTATTAAAGCCCTAAATAAATCCTAGAAAATTCAGAATTGGTTTCTAAGATTTATTGTGATGAAAATTAGGGTGTTACATACATTAATTAGTTACCTTTGTAATATGTGGAATTGGGGATGAGTCGAATATAACAATGCAAAGGTGGCTCTCTTCTGGCTAGACTTAGGTGTTGTTTAGTTTGGAAAGTGAAAACTTACCGAATCGTAAAAATAAGATGTTGGAAGGGGTATTCTCATACTAATAAAAAAATTAATTACACAACTCGCTTGAAAATTAAATTTCAAATCTATTAAGCCTAATTAATCCGTCATTAGAGATTATTTACTGTAGCATGACGTTGTTTAATCATGGCCTAATTAGGCTCAATAGATTCATCTCGTGAATTTACTCGGGGTTATGGAATGAGTTTTGTCATTAATCCATATTTGATACCCCTAATTAGTGTCCAAACAATCTTTGTAACAGGTGAATAGTGGAAACTTGCCGAAAACTTGCGGATCTAAACAAGACCTTAGTGAATAAAAGCCATTGGTATTTGGTAAGGATCCAACATATTCAAGGGTAGTCATCGAATACCCATTATTTTTGCTAAAAAATATGTATATAAAATATACTAGCATTGACGCACGTATGGCACGCATGTGTAAATTTTATTAAAAAGAAATTAAAATATTGTTAATGTCCGGGTTTCAAGAAGACCATATCATTATGTCTGATTAGAATTTTGTGGCACATATATGATATATATTAACTAAAATAACTGAGAACATAACGTCACTAATATGGTATCATACTCTTACTTAAAACATTAGCAAAGTGCATGGATGTTGAAGGTGGATTATGGTAAAAAAACTATTGCATCAACTCTCAATCTCTAAACTAAAAAAAATAAATTCATAGTTTTTTCGCTTCACCTTCGCTCCATGTGCCTTCATCGGTTTCCCGGTCTCCCAATCCAACGTCGGATCTATCGTCGTTTCGCCAATCATCGATCAGAGCCATCAATAGCTCCTTGTATATCCGCAGTCTGTACCTTTGTCCATCGTCGCCTACGCCAGGCATCCTCTTTCCCCGCGTACCCGCCCCCGCCAATTCCTATTTTTTCCTTCCCCGAATAATGCCTCCCCGCGAAGCGCGAATTCACCGTATCCTTTCTACTCACCTCCCCAATCCCCTCCACGCAGTATTTGCGTGGCGGTTACGGGACCATGAGAAGTCAGTGATGGCCTGCTTCCCCAATCCCCACGGGCGACGCCAGCGAGCTTGCGCGAGGGAGGGCCTGTACAGCTGTTCTTTTCTACTCACCTCCCAAATCCCACCTTAGTCTTCATCTCCGGCGACGGTGGCGGCTACGGGCCCATGAGGAGTCGGCGGTCGCTGGCTTCCCCAATCCCATGGGCGGCGCCGGCGAGCTCGCGGGAGGGAGGGCCCGTCCCGTTGCCCACGCCGGTCTTTAAGAAGCCAAGTCGCTGACTGTTAATAGGTATTCGATGATATATATCTATATATGTACATGTATAAAAAAACAGAAATGAATGGCTCAATCCTTTGCTACATGACTACATCTTCCATATACTGTACAATTAGTCCTATGTGATGGTACACTACCAGAGACATGCCTATCGGTCCCGGGTGGTAAAGGCCATCGGTACCGGTTCTAAAACCGGTACCGGGCATCCGTGACCAAAGGCAAAGGCCTTTGGTACCGGGTGAATACCCGGTACCAAAGGGGTCTTTGGTACCGGGTGAAGACACGACCCGGTACCAAAGGTATTGGCGTCAAAAAAAATAATTTAAATCCCGGGGAGGCTCCCACACACACGCACAATTTTTCATATACTGTACAATCAGTCCTATGTGATGGTACACTACTAGAGACATGCCTATCTGTCCCGGGTGGTAAAGGCCATCGGTACCGGTTCTAAAACCGGTACCGGGCATCCGTGACCAAAGGCAAAGGCCTTTGGTACCGGGTGAATACCCGGTATCAAAGGGGTCTTTGGTACCGGGTCAAGACACGATCCGGTACCAAAGGTATTGGCGTCAAAAAAATAATTTAAATCCCGGGGAGGCTCCCACACACACGCACAATTTTTCACGCGATTTTTCACGCGAAAATACGCGCGTGCGGCGCGCGGGTTCGAACCTGGGACCTCTCGCTTCGTGCGTTGCTTCCTTACCATCTCACCTAGACACCGTAGCTGACCACCTCCCAGATACTTTCCTTTTGAATTAACCCATGGAGGGGCCTTTGGTACGGGTTGGTAACACCAACCGGTACCAAAGGGGGGTCTTTGGTACCGGGTGGTGTTACCAACCGGTACCAAAGGGTCAAAGGGTGGTCTTTGGTACGGGTTGGTGTTACCAACCGGTACCAAAGGGTCCTGGGGGCCTACCAAATTTAGACCCGGTACCAATGACCCCTTTGGTACCGGGTCATAAGCAACGGGTACTAAAGAGGGGTGACCGATAGACCATTTTCTAGTAGTGGTATAATCAATTATTATGTCGAAAATAGGGTTTAACAAATCAATTTTTTACCTTCTAAATTTTGACACGTACACTCTTGAAACTAGAACTGTCTCCAGCCATAAGGTTGTCTAAGTTAACTATGAATGCATATTTTTAGCTCATGCTACAACTAAAGCTAGCAGCTAGCCCCGCGGGTAGATAACAACAAAATATCGCTATGCATGAACTTGTCTCCTTAATTAGCAAAATACAAGGGATGGTATGCCCGCGTGCCGATTTTTTTTTAATAAGCAGTCCACCAATTGTGGTGCGAGAGAAACGCCGTGGGAATCTAGCTATGATACGCTCCTTTGTGAGTCTAACTTCTATTCCCTCGCTGGCATATAACTTTTATTTATTTTACCTCTCTTTTACTTGTATAACTACCATATAAGTTTTGTTTACTTTACCTCTTCTTTACGTTGCACCTACACACTAGAGTTGGACCATGAGGACGCTGTTGCACTATGTGCATTTGCGCACCTCTTTACGTTGCACCTACACTTGAGTTGGACCATGGAGGAGTGGAGGACGCTGTTGCCTACCTTATAGCAAGATTCATAATTTAGCTGGACGCCTGGACGTAGTTTTGCCATATCATTCAAAGCTAATTTAACAAGCCACTGGTATAATAATTGGCTACATGTGTAGACTGTAACATCAATGATTAATGCATCTTTTCTCCCAGGACATCCCCAACAAGAGACCCAGAGCTAGCCGAACTGTACTTTCTTCCTACGTGGAGAAGAGAGGGGAGCCTGAAAACTCGTCACTGGCGACAAGATACTCGCCTAGCTCGCACAGCTCACAATGACACACACGGTCCTGCATCTTCGACCCGCATTTCTTTCTTAGCAGCTACAATCTTCTCTCTCTTCCAACTCAACAAAAAATGATGTGGCACTTCGACCCGTCTACATCAATTTATTATATTTGCTCTTAGAGTTTTTTTTTTGTCTACTGACAGATCTACCACGTGCAACTAAGAGCATGACCAATAATTTAGTCTCCTGCTGGATGTACGGTGTTGTCATGTCATTCATAGCCAGTTTAATAGACGGCGGCTCCCCTCCGCAGGAGGGCGTGCGTTACGGCTCCTGCCCTCCATCGTCCTTTTGCGACCGACGGAGGCCTCACGCGCAGGCTGCCGATATCCGGCCGAGGAACGTCCCCGCACCTTCGTGCCGTTGGAGCTGAGGATCCGCCGCCACCGTGATCCAGGACGAGGATCAGCAGGCGAACATGGGCGAGTGTGAGAGAGAATAGCAATTTTTTTTATCTCAAAGCCAGGCCCATTCTAAAGGCCATGTTTAGGTCTCATACACAAGAGGACAGACCTTAAATTACCATGGGCCCCACGCTTAAGCCCTCTAGGGCTTTATACACTACGGATACCCTTAACCCTTGCAGCTGCTTGCTGGCGCTCATTCAGCATGTGTTTGGATTGAGAACCAAGTGGATTGGATTGGCTCCGACCCAGTTTTTTGGGTAGGGACGAATATATCGTGTTTGGTTGAGAGATCTGGTTCAACCTAGTTTTTTGTTTGGCTGGAATAGTTGAGAGGGTTGGGTTGGATGACATTTTAACACTGTTAGGAACACTATCAATGAGACCCACATGTCATCCTCTCACATATTCTATTTTTTTCTTTTCTATTCAGTTCTAACTTCTTACCCTCTCTCCTGTTACTCAAAAAAAAAATTACCCTCTCTCCTTATCCTCATGCATAGTGGAGGCCCTTGTTAGAAATAGCTATCTATCTCTATCTCATGTAAACATCTAAGAGTGTTTGAATTGGACTCTTCCATAGATATACTCGTGATCTATCTGTAATAGGAGACACGGTTGTAGTCCAATTCAAACCTCTTCCCATGTATATCTCCAAGGGATGATTTCTCCCTATATAAACATGCAACCGTGGTCATGCCAAGATAGGCAACCACGTTCCCATATTTTCATGGTAATCAGAGCTCCTTCTTCCACCTAAAACAAATCTACAACCCATCCACAAAATCAGCCTCGCCATGGCATCCTCGTCGGCCAATCCTTCCCTTGCAAGCATTGGACCGGTGATCTCCGAGAAGCTGACCAGAGAAAATTTTCTTCTCTGGCGTGCGCAGGTTCTCCCTGCAGTACGTGGTGCACAACTCATGGATATCCTAGATGGATCATCCAAGGCACCACAGAAGATGATGGAAGTAGAGAAGGCGGACAAGAGCAAGGAGAAGGTCGAGAACCCCGCGTACTCCATCTGGCTGGCAAAAGACCAGCAGCTTTTGAGCTATTTGCTCAATTCTCTGTCCAAGGAGGTTCTGTCAAAGGTGATCAACGCTGAATCATCTGCAGAAGCCTGGGAGGCGCTGAAACGAATGTTTTCAGCGCACTCAAGGGCGCGGGTAACAAACCTACGCGTCCAGCTGGCCAACCTCAAGATGGGAAGCACCCCTATGGCAGTATACTTCTCAAAGATGCTGCACATAAGAGATGAACTGGCGGCAGCCGGTAAAGTAGTTGATGACGATGAGATGGTGACATTTATTCTACAAGGCCTAGATTATGATTATAATCCTTTTGTATCCTCTGCTCTTGGCCGTGTTGATCCTATCTCTCTAGATGACTTATATGCGCAGCTGATAGCTTATGATGCCCACATGGAGATATACCAGGATAACTATGGGGGCAGTCAGCATCAGTCGTCTGCAAATTTTGGTGGACGAGGACAAGGAAACTTTCGAGGTCGTGGAAGCAACAGAGGCCGTGGAGGTCGTACTGGTCGTGGGAATCAACCGTCGCGCAGCAACAATAACAATACCTTGAACTCCTCCAAGCAAGCACCAGCACCTGCAAAGCCAAGATGCCAGATTTGTAAGAAGTATGGACATGAAGCACCTGCTTGTTGGTACAGATATGAAGAAGATGATCAGCAGCAGGAGAAGACAGCAGCTTCGGCATCAACAGGTGGCTATGGGATTGACACGAATTGGTATATGGACAGCGGTGCCACTGACCATATTACCAGTGAGTTAGACAAGATGACGGTCCGAGACAAGTACAATGGGCGTGATCAAGTGCATACAGCTAATGGGACAGGTATGAAAATTAGTAATATTGGTCGTACAATTTTACATACTCCTGTTAGGAATTTGCATCTTGATAATATCCTCCATGTTCCAAGTGCTCACAAAAATCTCGTTTCCGTTCATCGCCTAACCTCAGACAATAACACTTTCCTTGAATTTCATCCAGTGTTATCCTAAACGCTAAACGGTAAAAAGTCGGTCACCCTTTGTTTAGCATTTAGCCCGTTTAAACGGTGTTTAAACGGAGTTAAACGGCCTAAACGGTTTTGCATAGTAACATAAAATATATATATTTATGTATGTAAAAATCAAATATGCTAGAAAGTCTACATATTTTCACATGTAAAAAGTAAGTATTCTACCAAATAATATTGTTGGAAGAAATATAAATCCCACGACACTTCATATACTTACGATGCTAATTAGTTCGATGTTGATTGTGGTAGTTGTAATCCTCCAATTGACTAAATTATGAATTAAATGGTCACTTAGCTCATTTAATCACATTTAACTCAATTCTGTTTAGACGGTTTTTAACGGTTTAAACGGCTTTAAAAGGTCCAACCGTTTAATTCACCGTTTAGGGCCTGAACGACAAGGTTGAACTCTGTTTACCATTTAAACGCTGTTTAAATGGACTAAATGGACGTTTAGGCAAACAAAGATTTCATCCAAACTTCTTTCTTATCAAGGACCAGGCAACGAAGGAAACCCTTCATCAGGGTAGATGCCAAGGCGGCCTTTATCCTCTGCCTTCACATTCTTCGGGAGGGGAGTTCATCAAACAAGCTTATGGAGTCAATAAGCCATCTTCTTTTCAGTGGCATAGTCGCCTAGGGCATCCATCTTGTGCTATTATCGATCGTGTTCTTAAGAATAACAGTCTTCCTTTTGTTAGTACTACAAGTAAGGAGTCGATGTGTGATGCTTGTCAAATGGCTAAAAGCCATCAGTTACCTTATTCTAAATCCAACAATATTTCTTCCACACCTCTTGAGCTTGTTTGCTCTGATGTTTGGGGCCCTATGCCAATGTCTGTTGGAAGACATGTTTATTATGTTAGTTTCATAGACGACTTTAGTAAATACACCTGGCTCTACTTACTAAAGAAGAAATCAGATGTCTTTGAAATTTTTCACCAATTTCAGAATATGGTTGAAAGGAAATTGGATAGGAAGATTATTTCTATGCAAACTGACTGGGGGGTGAGTATGAAAAATTAAACTCCTTCTTTCAGAAAATTGGTATATCTCATCGTGTTTCTTGCCCACATGCTCATCAACAAAACGGGGCTGCAGAGAGAAAGCACCGTCACATTGTTGAAGTTGGGCTTTCTCTTCTTGCCAATGCATCTATGCCCTTGAAGTTTTGGGATGAGGCATTCTTGACAGCCACCTATTTAATTAACATTCTTCCTAGCAAGGTTGTTAATTATGAAGTTCCAGTGCAACGCCTCTTTCACCCTGATCCTGATTACAATTCTCTTCGCACCTTTGGTTGTGCTTGTTGGCCTAACTTGAGACCCTACAATTGCATAAAACTTTCCTTTCGATCAACACGTTGTGTGTTTCTTGGATATAGCTCTATGCATAAACGTTTCAAGTGCCTTGATGTTTCACGGGCAGGGTTTATATTTCCAGGGATGTTGTTTTTGATGAGTGTGTTTTTCCCTTTGCCACACTTCATCCAAATGCCGGAGCCCTTCTTAGAAAAGAGATCCTTTTGCTGCCCGAATTTATACAGTGCTCAGGAGGTGTAAATTGTACTGACCATAATATTACTAATGGTTCCCTGGCAAGTGGCAATGTGCAGGAAATTTTTGATGCATATACAGGGTAGAATCAAGGTTCAAATGGCGTGGCTCAGGCTTCAGTGGTCGCAGATGATCTGGACACTGGATCCCAGGCAGATTCGCCGGCACATCTGGGCACTAAATCCGATGCTGATTCAGGTGTTGTGCTTCCTGCGCTGGACTCTCCGCCGCGTGGGGGGGCACGGTCACCGCCGACAGCTCCGACAGCCGCACCGACAACTCCAGCGGCTGCTCCTGCAGGATGGTTCTCCCAGTCAAAATGCGACGCGTGGCGAAAGCGGACAAGCGACTGGATCAACTTCGGCGTCCTCCTCGTCGGGATCATCTGCGTCAAGTGGATCCAGTACCAGTTCAGCTCCTGAAGAAATTGTTCCTAGGCGCCGTACACGCTTGCAAGATGGAATTGTTCAACCTAAAAGAATGTATCCAGGTATGATACGATACAGTAATTATTGCTCTACATGGGAACCTGATTCAGTTCAAGAAGCACTAAATGATCCTAAGTGGAAGCAAGCTATGCAAGGTGAGTATTCTGCCTTGATTCATAATAGTACATGGCGTCTTGTCCCATATAAACATGGCACTAATGTGATTGATTGCAAATGGGTTTACAAAATCAAGAAGAAAGCAGATGGAACTGTGGATAGATACAAAGCCAGATTGGTAGCTAAAGGTTTTAAGCAGTGGTATGGTATTGATTATGAGGATACCTTCAGTCCTGTGGTTAAAATAGCTACAGTCAGACTAGTGCTCTCTGTTGCAGTTTCAAGAGGATGGTGTTTACGATAGCTAGATGTGCAGAACGCGTTTTTACATGGTGTTCTGGAAGAGGAGGTTTATATGAGTCAGTCTCCAAGGTTTGAGACTGGAAGAGTACCTGGTTTGGTATGTAAGCTTGACAAAGCAATCTATGGATTGAAGTAGGCGCCAAGGGCTTGGTACTCTAGGTTGAGCTCAAAGTTGATTGATCTTGGTTTTAAATCTTTCAAGTCAGATAGCTCTTTGTTTATTTATTATAAAAATAATGTTACTATATTTATGCTCATATATGTTGATGACATTATAGTAACAAGTTCTTCTCAAGATGCTGTGACTACTTTGTTGCAAGATCTCAAGAAGGACTTTGCTCTAAAGGATCTAGGAGAGCTCAATTAATTCCTCGGTATTGAAGTAAAGAAAGAAAAGGAAGGAATTTTGTTATCTCAAGAAAAATACGCTCGAGATATTATCACACGGGCAGGTATGGTTAATTGCAAACCTTCCCCAAATCTGTTGTCTTCTTCAGAAAAGATCTCGGCTCATGAAGGTGTTAAGCTAAGTCCAGAAGATAGTACTAAGTATAGAAGTATTGTTGGTACTCTTCAATATCTCACATTGACAAGACCTGATTTGGCATACTCAGTAAATAAAGTTTGTCAATTCTTGCATTCACCTACAAGTATTCATTGGACAGCAGTTAAGAGGATTCTTTGGTATATTAAATACACAGTTGATCTTGGGCTTAAGATTTGGTGTTCGAAATCTACTGCTGTTAGCGCATTCTCTGATGCTGATTGGGCTGGAAGCATTGATGATAGAAGGTCAACAGGAGGGTTTGCGATATATTTTGGAGATAATCTTGTTTCTTGGAGTGCTAGGAAACAAGCCACTGTTTCGAGATCAAGTACTGAAACGGAGTATAAATCAATGGCCAATGCTACTGCTGAGGTAATTTGGTTGGAGTCTTTGCTGGCCGAGCTTGGCATAAAGCTTGTTGATCCTCCTTATTTGTGGTGTGATAATTTGGGAGTGACATATTTGTCTGCAAATCCTGTTTTTCATGCTAGGGCAAAGCACATAGAAATTGATTTTCACTTTGTGAGAGAAAGAGTTGTCAATAAGCAGCTGCAGGTTCTGTTGGTGTCGACAAATGACCAAATAGCTGATGGTTTTACCAAAGCATTATCTACGAAGAAGCTTGAAGATTTTAGGCGCAATCTAAATATCAAGAAGAAAGATACTTTAGATTGAGGGAGGCTGTTAGAAATAGCTATCTATCTCTATCTCATGTAAACATCTAAGAGTGTTTGAATTGGACTCTTCCATAGATATACTCGTGATCTATCTGTAATAGGAGACACGGTTGTAGTCCAATTCAAACCTCTTTCCATGTATATCTCCAAGGGATAATTTCTCCCTATATAAACATGCAACCGTGGTCATGCCAAGATAGGCAACCACGTTCCCATATTTTCGGCCCTCACTTGGCCGGCGACGGAGGCCCTTGGGGCGACGCGCTACCTCCCTCGGCTGGCGGCGGAGGCCCCCCACGTGGCGTGCGAGTCCGCCCCGGTCGGCGCTAGCGCGACACGCCCCACCATGGCCGATGGGCGGCGAGCTTAGCCGCCACCAGGCCAACCCTTGCCGCACCGCCGCCGCCCTGCGCGGCCTCGACATGCTTGCCCTTTCCCACCGCTCGCCCAGCCCCTACGCGTCTGTTTGGCCGTAGACGCTCGTGCGCGAGAGCGGAAGACGGAGTTGAGATATCGTGTATCTGGATCGGCTGCATTCCATCGATTTGGAGGTTAAAATCAATCCGCATCTACGAGAAATATTTCCTTCTAGATTCAACCCAGCAGACGTCACTCCAACCAAACGCAATTACGGCTATATCGAACTCCAACCTACACCATCTGCATCAATACTCAATCCAAACACTTAGGGCCTATTTAGTTGGTGGAGAAAGTTTGCGAAATTTACTGTAGCAATTTTAAACCGAAGATTAGGAGGACTAAACATGATCTAATTATAAAACTAATTACAGGGATGGACGGAAAATCGCGAGACAAATCTATTAAGCCTAATTAATCTGTCATTAGAGATTGTTTACTGTAGCACAACATTGTCTAACCATAGCCTAATTAGGCTCATTAGATTCGTCTCGCGAAGTTACCCAAGGGTTATAGAGGGTTTTGTCATTAACTCACGTTTAATACCCTTAATTAATGTTCTAACATTTGATGTGACAGATAAACAGTAAAAAATTTGAAATTTTTGTGCAACTAAACGGACTTACTTACCGCAGCCTCTGCTGGCAGGTCGCAGATTCGGAATCGGTGGAAAGACGAACTCAATCCGTCCTCTCCTTTCACGTCGCCACAAAGATCAGGAGTTCAGGACCCTTCGGAACACCGCCCCTCTCTCTGTCACCGGGGCTCACCGCACGCGGTCCCACCGTCAGCCCCACCAGTCCTCGGCCATCACGGCGTCGGCAGCCAAGCCGCCTCCACAAAATAGCTACCACACCGAACAGACAAGTACCAACTACCAACCCTACCTCCCCCTCCCGCTCGCGTGCGCCCTCTCTCTCGGTCTCTCCCCCCTCCTGCTAGTGCTAGCTGCTTCGGTTGCTGCTGCCTGCCTTCCCCGTCTGGACTCCTCGCGTTCGCCGCGGCGTCAACGCGTCTTCCTCCCCGCTGTCTCTCCGCCTCCGCCTCCCAGATCCGGCGACCATGGCGAGGAACCCGGGCTGCACCGTCTTCATAGGTGAGATCTCCCGTCCCCCTCCCAACGCTCCCTTCCCGTTCAGGCCCGCGTCGCCCGGCGCGGGAACTCCCGCGGAGTTTGAGCTCCCCTCGAATTCTCCTTCTCTTCAAAAATTTCCCCTGATTAGGCGTGGAATTGCGGTGATTAGTGGTCCAAGCTTCGCGGGGTCGCTGTGCGCGCGCTTTATCCTCTCGCGGACGGGTGGCTGGCGCTGCTCCTCCCGCCCCCCAAATCGTACTTGCTCCTCTGCCCTGCTGTTGGTTCGATTCGATTAGTAGCCGCAGCTCGCGTGGCCTGCGAGGTTTGGGTCTTTGTCTTTGTCCCGCGCCTGAGCTGCCGCTGTTTGGTATGGTAATTTCACGGGTTCGGCCATTTAATTTGGGGCTCGGTTGAATGAAATATGGTTTGCTAGGGTAATTTCGCTGCTCCCGCCTTTAGGTTTGTGGCTCGGTTGAATGAAATGGTGATTTGCTAGGGTAATCTGTTGCTTCGGTTTCGTGCTTCTCTCCCCAATTCTTATATCAGCTAGATGGTTGCGTGCTTAGGATAGCAGGAAGTTTGGCCCCAAACAGGATTGGATTTTACCTGGCTTAGTTGCATGAATGAAATATGGTTTGCTAGGGTAATTTCGCTGCTCCCGCCTTTAGGTTTGTGGCTCGGTTGAATGAAATGGTGATTTGCTAGGGTAATCTGTTGCTTCGGTTTCGTGCTTCTCTCCCCAATTCTTATATCAGCTAGATGGTTGCGTGCTTAGGATAGCAGGAAGTTTGGCCCCAAACAGGATTGGATTTTACCTGGCTTAGTTGCATGAGCTTCACTTGTAAATTTTTCTGATGAAAAGGTTGAATCAAAATCCCCTACTTTAAGTAAACATTTGGTGGTGCGCGGCACTGGAATTGGGCATCAGGGTATTGGAGCAATGCTCGTTATGCCATAATGTTGCATTTCATTCTTGAGAAAAAAATGCCCAACGAATCAGCGTCATCTGTTATGTGCTTTGTTTGACTAGTAGGGCGTTCTCTGCCTGTTTCCTTGTTAGTTGCTTCATCCCATCTCGCTTCTGTTATTAACTCCGTTTTGCGATATTATGCATAGTTTAATGTCTATGTTATGCTATTCTTGTCCTGGTATATGCTACATTGGTTGTTGCTTGTTGTGCAGTGTTGGTACTACTTTACCTATTGGTTATTCTGCCGCTCCGATTTTCTCTTTGTTGTCGGACATAATAGCTTAATCTCTTGGATTGTATATGTCTTGAATAGGTAACTTGGATGACAAGGTTCCTGAGAGGATTCTGTATGAGATTCTTATTCAGGTAGGTCGTGTTGTAGACCTACACATACCCCGTGACAAGGAAACTAGTCGACCAAAAGGTTATGCTTTCGCCGAGTATGAAACAGAGGAGATTGCCCAGTATGCTGTTAAGCTATTTTCTGGCCTTGTTCGACTTCGTAATAAAACACTTAGATTTGCGGTGGGTTCCTTTTTGCTCCCCCATTTTATATAAGTTATTTTAGTATGCCTGAATAGTTGAATGTTATTATTTTTCCATGATTTATATCTGTTATGAACTGAACATTAACTGTGTGTGTTGGGACTCAACCATTGCCCGACCCAATATTATACTGTACTACACTAGTTGAGGTTATTGCTCTTACTGTATTTCTGAGTATTAGCAAAAGACTAAGCTCTGAAACTATTGTATTTTTTGGACAGATCTCTGGGCAAGACAAACCCTCATCAAATAGCAATATGCCTGTAACTCCTAGGTTAAACCCTATACCACCACCAAAGCCTCAACCTTTGAGATCTAGTGATACTCCTTCGTCCCAGCACACAGTAGTGAATGGCAGGATTGCAGGGCATGGTATCTCACCAAATCATTCATACGACGCACATTCTCTAGGTGAGCAATTTTCTTTTTCTTTTTTTTTTTTGGAACGCGAGACATTTAATGTTGAATTTGTGTTAAAAGCTTATGATTCCCTTTTTGACCAGCACCATCAAGTGGGTTACCGAGTGGAGGACCAAGTAACGGTACGTATGAGTATAGTAGACGTGTATTTGGTTCTGTTCTGAATGATGTTAGCCATCGAGCTACGAGGGAACCAGTTCCATACCCGTCCTACTAGCATGTTGAGTTCCGGTGACTGTAACTTGATATGCTGACAGAATAGGCCGCTGAAGCTGTTGTCTGTTGTCTCAGCCATCTGTAAGGTTATCTCTGGACTCACCATTTCATGTATGTAAATTTGGGTTATGGGGGTAGGGCATATGCTTATCTTTTTGGGTTGTTCTGTTGTTCCCTGCTGGTTAGGTTCCATCTCATGCCCTAGTGATCAAGGCCCGCCTCCACTATGTGATCGTACTAGAAATTGCCATGTCTAGCTACATGAATGGGTGGCAAAACTTTGCTATTGCTGTTTACTTTAAATGCCGTTAGCTGTTTCTCGTGTTATAGGAGCGTGTTTGTGTTCAAGATGCGAGTGTTTGGTGGATTTTGTTTATCACCCCTGTTGAATCTGTATTATGCTGGACATCAGAATGGAAAATGTCGTTTAAAAGATAAAGGGAAATCTGCCCTCAAATTATGATGTTTGTTTATATGAATATTTGGTTCATATATGACTTGTTTGCTTGAGCTGTCTGTCTCTGGCAGCTAAAGGCATTCATTATCCCGCAACAGGCTCTCGAGTGATCAAGTTATACCTTTTCTGCTACATGGCTTCTTTGGTCCGGTATTTGCAAGTTGATTTATTGTCACTTCCAACTGCTGTGCGTGGAAGTTCTTGCTGCTGGATTCTCACTTCACTGTTGAGTTATCTAGCTACTATTGCATTGTTCCAATGGTACTGCATGTCTGCATCTTCTGAGTCGCAAATTTTGCCGGTGAACCTGTATTGTTGATCAAGACGGTCAGATGCCTCTCGTTTGTCATCAGGTTGTATTTGGAAGCTCTATGCCTCTGGTCGTGGGCTCAGAATACTTGTTGTAGGCAGAAAAACAGTTGGATATTTGTTCCTTTGGAGATCCAAATTGTAGGGTATCAGATTTACATATTGATTGAAGAATTCGTGATATAGGCATGGCCTATGAGTTCAGGTCTAGATTCAAGAACTACAGTTGTGCCATTCATTTGAACCTTTTGTGTTGAACTCAAGTTGCTGGTGGGTCTTCACTTTTTTGCCACAATGGAGCTGCACCGCTGCAGGCGATGTCATAGCAACTGCAGAATTAGTTCTTTTGTCGTTGCAATGGAGAGCTGCGAGAAGCGTCGTTTCAGAATTGAACAGTTGTTTCGTGACACCAAATTTTGCTTTGAGGCTGTTGTGCTACCTGCAATCTGGAGATGGGTGACACCGTTCACCTGTACCACGCACCATGGGTAAGTTTGCTGCCAGTGAGCTGAGAACTTTGGCACGTGCATTGGCGAAGCCGCCGGGCAGCACCCCATTCACTGCGTTGAAACTTTGGTATACCTTGAAGTGAGCCTGGTACTGCAAAGCTTCGCAATGTGCAAAGAGTTATGAACGTCGCATTAGTGTGCATTGTAAGTTCTCTCATTATTTCCGTCCCTCTCGGCTTTGCTAATGTCTGTGTTGTTAGGCCTTGTTTAGTTCTCGCAAACCAAAAGTAACGTATTGAAAAACATGCCCTCCCTCTCTGCAACATGTTTTTTAATGCATTTTTTCTACAGGAAATTCAACAACTTTCATGAACTAAACAAGGCTTTAATATTACATTTCCCCTTAAAATGTAACGGATGAAAAAGGTTAGTTTCATTCGGGATGTGTCCGCCTGACATTCTATCAAGTTGCTCGCAACAGTTTATCGATCCGAGTTGTGGGCTGTCATCTCTCCATGCTTCAATTCTGATTCCCCTGCCGATTCAGGTCCACTTGCGTTGCGTTCCGTCAACTGAATCGCATGATATGCTCAAGCGCTCGTCCAGTTCCTACTCTGATATAACTGTACCGCAGCAGAAGCCAGCGATTATGGAAGCACACGGATACGGAACTCGACAACGTGTCGAATCCCTCATCGGTCATTAAAAAAAAAAGAGAGAATCCAGATGATCAGTTTATGATCACGACACCTCTCACGCTAACCAGCGAGCTAAGCTAGGCTTCCCTCATCGACCATGACACAGTGATTCTCTCCCGAGCGCAATTCCTGAGCCCCCTGCGGCCCTGGCAGCTCAATCGTGGCATCCTGGACAAGCTAGCTCATACTGCCAGCATGAGCGAGACGAGCCTCACGCCAATTGCCTCGCCAACTGAACCGCTTCGCCGTGCAGGGATCCGATGACCGGTAGCCGGCATGTCCCGCGCTCACGAGTTTCGAGATTTAGAGCACCTACAAGCGTGGAGGCGTGGAGCCGCGACGATGGTATGTACCAGAGCGCGACTTGGACCGGCCTGAGCTTTTGAGCGTTCCTGTGCGTGTTGCTCCAACTGTTGGTGCGGGCATTGCATTGCAGGCGCTGACCGAGAGGCAGCCGCAGCCGGAGAAGAAGGCGGCGCGGGCGAGGCCCATGTCGGGGAAGGCCGTCGTCGTGCTGTGCGCCACGAGCTTCTTCGTGGGGCTGCTGCTCAGCGGCCGGATGGCGCTGCTGGCGCCGCCGTCCAGCGAGCCTTCTGCCGGCCACGGTGGCTCCAGGATCGATCTATTCGCGGACGACTGCGACCAGAGCAGGCGTGTAAGTATGCAGAAAACCACACGTCCATAGTCACTAGGGCCATGCTCGAAATGCTTTTTAACTTTTTTCCCCCTTTCAGAAGCTGGAGGAGAGCAAGCCGAACGACATCATGAAGGAGGTGTCGAGAACGCACCAAGCAATCCAGTGAGTCGTCGTCCGGCAGCCTTGTTTCTTCACTTGGAATCAATGTTCCGGCCGTGCATTGGATAGATCCTGACCATACGTGCACCGCACAAACAGGTCGCTGGACAAGTCGGTGTCGTCGCTGGAGATGGAGCTGGCGGTGGAGCGCGCGAAGCGGAACGGCGGGCTGGGCGTGTCGGCGGCGTCGAGGGGCCGGCTCCCCAAAGCCTTCGTGGTGGTCGGCATCAACACGGCGTTCAGCAGCAAGAAGCGGCGCGACTCGCTGCGGGACACGTGGGTGCCCCGGGGCGAGAGGCTGCGGCGGCTGGAGAAGGACAAGGGCGTGGTGGTCCGCTTCGTGATAGGGCACAGCGCGACGCCGGGGGGCGCGCTGGACCGCGCCGTCGACGTGGAGGCGGCCGCGGCGGGGGACTTCCTGCGGCTGGACCACGTCGAGGGGTACCACGAGCTGTCCGCCAAGACGCGGGCCTACTTCGCCACCGCCGTCGCCACCTGGGACGCCGACTTCTACGTCAAGGTCGACGACGACGTGCACGTCAACCTGGGCATGCTGGCGGCCAGGCTCGCCAGGTACAGGGCCCGGCCCAGGGTCTACGTCGGATGCATGAAGTCCGGCCCCGTCCTGTCGCAGAAGTAAGCACGACGAGCCCGGCATGTTTTCTTGACTAGAGTAGCTCCGATCCGTCGTGATTGTTCCGAGTTCCGACGAGACGGTCGCCGTGTGCACGGATGCAGGGGCGTCAAGTACCACGAGCCGGAGTACTGGAAGTTCGGCGACGAGGGGAACAAGTACTTCCGTCACGCCACTGGCCAGATCTACGCCGTGTCCAGGGACCTCGCCTCCTACATCTCCCTAAACCAGTAAGCGTCTCTCTTCCATCAGAATCCACACGTCAGCATCGTTCCGTTTCGTGACGGTGACCGTGACCGGACATGCGTGTGTGCTTACGCGCGGCGAGAACGACGTACGCGCAGGCCGATCCTGCACCGGTTCGCGAACGAGGACGTGTCGCTCGGCGCCTGGCTCCTCGGGCTGGAGGTGGAGCACGTCGACGACCGGAGCCTCTGCTGCGCCACGCCGCCGGGTACGCAGCACTGACTTCCTGGCCGCACCACGGCCGGCTATTTTCGCCGGACGACGGACGCCGCCGGCGCCGTGGCCGGATGGTTGGACGACGGTGTTAACTTCCTTTTGGTGCTGCTCTCTGGGGCGTGTCGTGTCGCGTGTGCAGACTGCGAGTGGAAGAAGCAGGCCGGGAACGTGTGCGCGGCGTCCTTCGACTGGTCGTGCAGCGGCATCTGCAAGTCGGTGGACAGGATGAGGGCCATCCACAGCGCCTGCGGCGAGGGCGACGGCGCCGTCTGGAGCGCCGCCGCCATCTGACGTCCTCCCTCCCACGATCCACACCAATCGCATGATAGGCGCCGCTCTTTTTGTTTTTTTGTTTTTTGTTTATTTCCATCTAGAATTTTCTCGAATTCTCGGAAAACTACCATGCACGCGGCGCCTGCCTGAGCATCGTGTACGTTCTCATCATGTGCTGGCCACAGGTGGTGGTTGTAGCATGATGCGTGCATGTGCGCTTGTGGAATCGCAGGATCCGTGCTGTTTGGCTTCACAAAACTAACGATTCCTTCTATTAGCATTGCCTTTCCCTTGGTCATGCGTAAATGTACTCACTATTTCATTCCAACTTTCTCGTAAAATCAAAACATCTCAATTCTCGAGTCTAATCAAGTTTGTATACAATAAAGTACTACTCCCTCCGTTCCAAATTGTAAGTCATTCCAATATTTTTGAAAAGTCAAACCATCTTAAGTTTGACCAACTTATTATGATAAAATATTAACATTTATTATATCAAATAAGTATTATTAGATTTTTTTATTAAATATATTCTCAAAGTAACATCTATTTGGTGTCATAATCTTTGTAATCCTCTCTAAATTTTTGGTCAAACATAAAATGGTTTGACTCTCCAAGAATGTTGGAATGACTTACAATTTGAAATGAATGAAGTCATATTTATGATATCAAATAAATACCATTGTATTATTTATTAAACATATTTTTATAGTGTATTTATATAGTACCCTAAATCTCTGTAATTCCTTATATAATTTGATCAAATTTAAAATGGTTTGACTTTTCAAAAAAAGTTAGAATGTGAAGTTTAAGCCCTGATGTTTCCTCCATATATTATGTAATCTAGCTTATAGAGAGAGGCATGATTAAAAAGGTCGCCATAGTCCACCAAATAAGCTGAAGTAAGAACTGCACAGGCTCAAATGGTTACTGTGCAACACCTGCCGTCTCATCCGCTCGGGTGTGTTTATGTTGATCATATATCCTCCATGGGAACAAATTAAATAACTATTTTAACCGATGCGGTTGTTGTAGATCGATCCACGTTTCTATGGGGTCCACTAATAAAATCAATGAATGCAGTGTATAAGAGAACAGATCATGTTTGCGGTCACGTTTACCACGATAATCACTCATTTGGGAGACAACGCAGTTCTCTGGTGTGTTTGGAAAAAAAAATTCTTATTTTTCCTATCTAAAATGTCAAGTATAGCTCACGGGAGGAGAGGTCGGGAATACGAGGTACTGAGGTAGAAGATAAAGGGTGGCATTTCTTGTAACTTGAATGAGAACATGATGAATCCAGGCAAAAACTCTCAGGATGAAAAATCACTTCACAGAATCAGAGAAAGCTATTTTTTTCAGCTTTCAGCTCCTTAGTTCATTTCAGAGAGAATCACCTGTTTGGCAGAGCTCCTGCTGGATTCAGCCAAGAATTAGCTCTAGGAGCTCTACCAAACAGGGCCTAATATTTTGCCAATCTACTCCCATTGTAATTAGGCCCAAGAGCTACTCTTAATGGAAATGCCATGACCAAGAGCTACTCTCAATGGAAATGCCATGACCAATTTTGGTCCACGTTTTGGTTTAATATTGAAACTAAGGCCATGCAAATTGTAAACAGATTGGGCGTTTGTTTTGAAAACGGATCCAAATTATGAAGATCCTTAGTAGATGGCCAGAAGATAGTGTCTGCAACATGGGGCAACCGAGTCACAGGTTTTGATGGCCTACGCTTCTTTTCTTCAGCTTGCTGTGTAACGTGACGCACAAGCTTGTTCAGCAATGGACATGGACACGATCGCAACAACTAAAATAAGGCCGCGTGCATCCATCATCCATCCTCCATCCGACCGTCTATTTACATCTCATCAAGCACCCACTCGTATCACTCAACTCGCTGCCCCTCGTATTGATGCAGGAAAAAAAGGTTCGTTACAGCAGGCTCCCTCCCTCTGCCGGCGTAGCGACGGCCGGGTCAGTCCCAGACGATCGCAGACTTCTTCGGCGTGACCATCTCGCTGTGCGGCGGCGCCAGTCCACCCCGGGACACGGGCCGGGCGGGCGGCACCATCGGCGCCAGGTAGTTCCCCACACGTACGTACCCGCCGCGCGCGTCGTACCTTCCCCCGGCGTGGTGCGGCACGGGCACGGGCGCCGGCGCCGGCGCGTACTGGTGCTGGTAGTGGCGGAAGCTGTTCTGCGCCAGGAGGTGGCCCGCCGCGGCCGCGTGCCTCGGCGACCCGCCCACGTAGCCCGGCGCGCCGCCGTCCGCCGCCGCGTGCTGGTGCAGGTACTGCGCCGCCGCGTCCAGGGTGCCGAGGTTCGGCGTGCTCCGGACGCGCTGCATCCCGAGCCCGAAGACGGCGGGCGGCTCCGCGCCCACGGCGTTGGCGCGCGGCGAGTTGCCCGCGGAGACGGCGCCGTGCGGCTGCGCGGGGAACGGCGGGCTCCCGTCGGGCGAGGCCGGCACGGTGGCCACGTAGCGCTCCGGCTGGAAGTGGTGGTGCTGGTGAAGTTGCGGCTGGTGGTGGTGGTGCGGGTGGAGGCGCGACAGACCGGCGTAGCGGGTGGAGGAGGTCGCGGCGGGCGTCGGGAGCGGCGACGCGGGCTGCGGCGGGAAGACGTAGACGCGGAAGCGCGGGGACGCGGTCGGGGACCGCTTGGCCTCGAGGCGGTCGTACTCGTCCAGCATGTGGGCCAGGTCCTCGTCGCAGGTGACGGAGACGAGCACGTCGAGGTCCTCGGCCAGGGACAGCAGCTGGTACTTGATGGCCGCCACCTCCGTCCTGAACATCTCTTCCACCTTCTTCTTCATCTCTGCGCACGAGCCGGGGAAACAAAAGGTGTAAAGATCCGAGCGCCGACGAAACCCATGAATCGAGAAGGGGAAGAGCACCCACCGCGGAAGGGGATGGAGCGGGGCACGGCGAGGACGCGGGTCTCGCCGCCGACGTACTTGAGCACGCCGTCGTGCGGGCGGGGCACGATGCGGCCGCCGAAGCTGCAGAGGATCTTGATGCGGCCTCCGCCGCCTCCTCCTCGTCCGCCCCCGCCGCGGCAGACGCAGGTCGGCGAGAGGTGCACGTCCTCGTCCGTGATGGTGCCATCGGACTCCGTCGTCGTCGTCGTTTGCGGCGCATCCACCGCGTCTTCAAACTCAGACATCTTCCTGCTTCACTTGCCGGAGGCCAGCAGCAGAAGCAGAGCACACGACGAAGATATCGCCCAGAAACAGTGACTACCTGCGCAAAAGAACCGCGGCACGTTTTATCAACCCGCACAAATCGCCCTCGACGACGAATCCTGAAAGCAAGAACATGATGGAGTACTATTCCAGAGCATACACCACAAAAGATTCAATTTCACTCTGACTCTGTATGAACCCACAAATCTTGGGAACAAATGGCCTGACCAAGCAAGATGGAGCACCAGAAAGGTCAAAGAAGAAAATGTTTCTCCGTAACTACGAAAAGAGGATTCCGAAAGCAACAACCACTTCGCCATCAAGGGTGCGGCCACGAAAACGCCTCCACGAATTCAACAGAGACCGTACAATAAATCGCACCCGTTACAAGGCCATGAGATGCCAGCCTTGCAAGTTATGGCCACTCGCCCTTTCCTGCCGGCATTATCCTCCCGGCGAGCACCAGAATTCCAGAAAGAATAAACCAGCAAAAAAGAATATAGTTCCATTTTCTTTTTGTCGAGAGCAAGGAAGCGTAATGCGGCAGCCAAACTGCTATCAGATGGGATGGGATGGGAGTCGAGAAACCGCCGTGCTGGCGATGACCTAGAAGATTCTGAAACCGATACTGCCAGGCGAGAGAAATTCCAGATGAGCAACAGCAAACAGATGGCGAGACAAATTCCCGATGAGCAACAGCAAACAGATGGCGAGACAAATTCCTGATGAGCAGGAGAGCAAGCAAACGCATCGGCAGATCGGACGAATGAGCAAGCAAATCGAATTCGAATCGGGAGAAAGCGGCGGCGGCGAAGAAGAATAAAGGAAGCAAGACTCACCAGCGGGAACGGGAGGGAGGTCCGGCTCCGACGAACCGCCGGCGGCGGCGGCGGCGATACGGGCGACGGACGAAGAGCTGCCGAGCGAAGTTATTCCTCCGATGATGATTGAAAACCGAACGATCGATCCGCGGACCAGATCGAGCCGAACAAGGAAAAGAAGCAACAACAACGAGGGGGGAGCAAGCAAGCAAAAGCAAAGGGGAAGGCAGCCCCCAAGCAAACCTAGACCTAGTTATTCATCCGGGGCCGACCGGGGGGGACTGAGTGATGAATCGTCGCCTCTCCCCCCTCCCCGGCGGGCGTGGCCGGATTTAGGGAGGACCCGACGGACGCGCAGCGCAGGACGGGGCTCCTGGATCCGTGGACCGGCCGCTCGCTCGCCTATTCTCGGGGGCGTGGGGGGCCGGCTTGCGGGCGTGGGCGCGGAGGACTGGTAAATGGATGGAACTCGCTCGCCGCCGCCCGCGTCCCCGCGAGCCGGCTTGTAAAAAAAGGACGGGAGGCGCCGCCGCGCCCGGCCGCTCGGGGTGCCGCGAATATTCGCTCGCGGTGGGGGGCTCGCTTGCTTAGACATTGGGAGGTTGCGTCTGCGTCCAGCCGTCCGTTCAGACTGGAGCGCTGCCGTCCAGGGCGGAACGCAGCGAACGCGTGCCCGCCGCGCGCTCGCTTGGCGGAACAGCGCCGCGGCAACGTATCCCGCGCCGGTTGGTGCCTGCCCGTCTCCACGTACAAGCGTTCTGTGCACGATGCAACCGTCGCGTAGATTCCAGGGCTGGGCATTCGGTTAACCGAGACCGATCGGTTCGGTCCTCGGTCATTTGAGAATTTCGGTCATCCAAAATCAAGGACTGTTCGGTCTTTAGCAAAAACTCAAGACCAAGACCGAGCCAGTTCGCTCTCGGTTACTTCGGTTCGGTCTCGGGTTTGACCGAAATAACTGTGCACTTCTGGGATAGAGAGTACACGTCAAAGAAACAACAACAAAAAAAGATTGGAAATTTCGGCAGCATTTTTACCTCTTTCAAACATAGAACAACTGGATTACATATAACACAGAAGCAATCGAAGTTGCCGTCTTGGCCGGGGGTGTTAGTGACAGCTTGGTCAGGGCCAAGCAGTGTTAGCCTGTTAGGGGAGGCTCGGTTGCGGGCTCGCTGTCGCAGCCTCGCAAGGATCTCATATTGCTAGGCAAGGGCACAGCCTCGTGAGTCGCAACGGCGGCCGCCGAGCAGGCCAGCAGGAAGCGGGGTCGCCGGCTTGAAGCGGCGCGCTCCCGCGTACGCGGGTGGCCAGCGCGGCCTCGCATCGGGAGACGGCGATAGCTGGGCAGATGCCCACAGACGACGGGGTCGCGAGCTTGCGGCCGCACGCTCACGCGTATGCGTCTAAGCGTGAACGCGGACGGACGGCGCGGTCCTGCGGTGGAAGGCAGACAGGAGAGGGGGAAAGGGAGGGGGCGAGCGTACCGCCACGGATGGGGAGCGATGGATAAAGTTGAGGTGGAATGAGACTGAGGGAGTGAGCTGGTTATATACGTAGAGTTAATGATATATTGGGCTGGGCTGCTATTGGGCCTATTGTGTTAGTTCGGTCTTTCGGTTAACCGAGCCCAATAACCGAAGTAAGCGTAGAAAGTTCGGTTATTCAGGTGTCGAGACCGAACTTTTTCGGTCTCGGTTTCAGTTAGTTCGGTTTGATTTTTGGTTCTCGGTTAATTATGCCCGGTCCTAGCTACCGATATGTTTTGCCTTTGGGCTGCCCGCGGCGGCCGTGAGTTGACCGTGTCGCCGTCCTGTGGAAGAGGGCGCGGGCGCCAGGCGGCGTCCCGAGCTGGGGGGATGTGGATGGGGGACTCGGTGGCCGCGGCGACTGGCAAGCGTCCACCCGCGGCGCGCGGGCGTGTGCGTCGGCGGCGGTCGGCACTCGAGGGAAGAAGTTGTCAGCGGTCGTTTGTTTCATGGCACTTGACGGCGACACCTCTCCGGCGGCCGGTGTGAGCCCTCGTTTGCCGTCGTCAACGATGTCCTTGCAGTCTTAAAAATCGAAAAGAAAGAGTAATAATGTATAATAGGGGAATTTATTTATTTATTCTCTGGCCATTTGCCGGCCGGATGGCCGCCTCTTTGCGGAAATCCAAAACCGTAGTTGCCCATCAGCATGAGGCCAAATCCGAATGTTTTTTTCCTTAACTCTTTTTTTTCTTTTAGTTTCTCTTTTTCCCATAGTTAACCTACTCATTCCCCTTCTATATGCTACAATCAAATGTATATTTATGAGTTGAAACCGAAAGTTGTACGCATGAGTTTATGGCAGATGTTGATTACGTGTATAAAGTTATTCGTAAAACTTATGCCAGCAAAATTATGCTAAGAAGTTGTCATGATAATTTTTGTCCTAAAAATTAAAGATTATTTGAGCAATCAAATGATATTTTGTAGTCACCTCTAGGCAAACTAGAATTTAAGACACTTGTTGAAAACAACGTGGCCATATGCCTTTGCTGGAAAAATCATAATCAGATTTGGCTATCGCCGGTTTGGAAAAATAGCCAATTTGATGGTCAAATCAATCCGGTTTGGAAGAATAGCCAATTCGATGGTCAAATTGATCTCCGTAAAGCCTTGGCTCATTCCAAAGAGATATCGGTTTTGCACTTTTCTAGTTCATGTGAAATTAACTGCTCTACAAATGCGATGGTCAAATGATCTTACAATCTTTTCATACGTTATCATGAGGTATTCGTCATAGAAGGTCAAATGAAAATGTATCTTTTTAAACAATTGGTAGAGTCCAAGCACAACACAATAGACGTAGAGAGTTTTTTTAAAAAACAAAAGAGAGTTTTATGAGAGGGAATGGGGGCACATACCCCCAATGCATAACTACCACTATTTTTTCTTTCACTATCCGGTAGCTACTTGAGTAGTTTATCCATACAACACTCGGTGATGAATCCAAGATGAGATCTTAGGGTATGGCGGTATAGACACTATTCTGATCAAAATTTCTTAAAGGTGCTCTGTCTTTTTGCAAGCGGTGGTATAGTATTAAGAGCAAAAATGATAGGAGCCAGACCAAACATAAATATCAAGTTTTCTAGGGCAAGGCACCCCCCCCCC
>CM014272.1:58274866-58299227 GCA_004135705.1 Alloteropsis semialata | reverse complement strand
AAATCTATTTCCAAGCATCCACTAGATCAATACTGCACCTACAAGGCTGCAACATCCAAGTACTAGTATTCTTCTTCCAACAAATAAGCACGCGCTCAATGACTATGAGTAATGATCACCCTGTGTTGTGGTCTGGATAGTTCTTTTCTAGTAAGTGTAGGCGTTGAT
Organism: Alloteropsis semialata; assembly: GCA_004135705.1. Classification (NCBI taxonomy): domain Eukaryota; kingdom Viridiplantae; phylum Streptophyta; class Magnoliopsida; order Poales; family Poaceae; genus Alloteropsis; species Alloteropsis semialata. Next base: position 58,299,059 of record CM014272.1, on the reverse strand, counting down.
GGGTATGAACTTTAATACTTCTGTAATTTCGTTACCTCTGATAATGAAATTTGGGCGTGGCCCTTGTGGAAAAAAGATTTCTCCTCCTTTCTGCAATCGTGGCCGCAAACCAAAATTGTTTTACCTTGTCAGCACGCGTCCTATGTCGAGCTGACCCTTGAATTCAATTACAGCGTGGCCCTTGAATGAGTTATTGCTATGTTGGGACTTCAATTATCAAAAGAAGTTTCCTCGCAAAAAAAAAGAAGTTTGTTTAAATGTATCGTAGTTTTTTTTTCCTTTGTTATTAGGCCATTTTCAGTGGAGAGTTTCGTTCGCAGTTTTCAATAGCACCACATCATCGAGAGAGAATTGAGAGCTCGTTTGGCAGAGCTTCGCCAACCGCCGCTCCAGCTCCGTGCTCAGTAAATATTACTATTTGGCACTGTGCACCACTGTTTGGCACTGTATCACGGAGCCGGAACCAAGCCGCTCCGTGCTACAGCCAACTAATCGGCTGGTGGAGCAGAGGGAGCCAGAAAGAGCGGCTCCGTCCGCTCCTGCTCCCGTGCTGCTACAGTAGTACTACAGTAGCGCTACAGTGCCCAGAGCTGGAGCTGGTGGAGCGCTCCTAAACGGGCCTGAATGGATGAATAGAACGGTTTTTTAGTGCTCAGTTTCATTTCACAGTTTTATAGGTTAGCCATATCATTTAATTGTGAGCCACATGATTAGACGCATTTTGATAAAATGAGACTCTTTAGCCCTAACGGGAGTTTCATAGCTTTGGAAATAGTGGATCTCGAGTTTCATCCCGATGAAACTTTCCCCACCTCTCTTCTTATAAATATTGTGCTATACCATCTAATTTGCTGATGTATCACTTTAAGAATGGATATGAAACTTTCATGAAATCTCCACTGGGACTAGCCCTATGACTCAATGTTTATGTAGATTTAAGTGTTACTTTGTTTTATTTAAATAATTGCACAGGTGGTTATAGAATATTTTTTATAATGACCTTGATAGGTAATTTAGACAAGATTTGTTAGTTTAGTTCAGATTATTTTAGTTGAGAAAGATGGGTAATTCAGATATAAATGTTGGGGGTCATATGTGTCGGATTTGGGGTCCGACAAGTCCACCAGGGGGTGGCTTGGTAGATTCGTTTGGAGGGGGATTGCAGAACCGTGATCTCGATGGTAACACACGAACGCAAGGGTTTACACAGGTTTGAGCCACTGTATGTCGTAATACCCTACGTCCTGTGCTTTGGTGACTGGTTCTATTGATGTGTTCGCAAGACCAAAGTGCTCTTGCGAAGGTTACAAAGCTTGGGTTTGAAGGATGGATGATTCTGTGCCCTAGGAGTCATCCCTCGATGACTTTATATAGTCCGGTGCCTTGAGTTACAAGTCGGTTTAGAATCTATCTCTAACTAGACTGTCGTATAAGGAATCGGAAGCCGAGTCGATTACAACATATCCCGATATATCCGGCTAGAATCCGAGTAGACGTCGTGTCTTAGGAGTCTCACGCCGTCTTGAATCGTTGTCCTCACGCAAGTTCTGTCGGCCGGACCTTCAAGAAGTCGGTCGGCTCCCTGGACTGTCGGTATACCCAGGGATGTATCTCCGTCAATACGAAAGATGAGTGAACCGAGTATAGCTCAATTGGCTTGGTCATTGTATTGGAAAACTTACCCACCCAGATTTGAATATCTGACTTAGCACCATTGCTTGTATTTAGGGCTAATGAATATTTTTGTAATAGGGAGTGTATACATCAATAGAAAGACACGTACGGTGACTTCATAAGTCTCAAGATAACCTATTATTTTGGATGCCTTCTTAGTGATAGGACATGTGTGTTTATAGGGGTGTGGGTGCGAAGGAGTGTAAGTAATTGCGTATGTACTGTATTTTGCAAAATAAAAGAAAAGGATAAAAAATTATTATTGTCAACAATGAATAGAATCTACAAGTCAATGAATTGATGTTTCTATTATTTGTAGAACTTTTAGGATTTATCTCTTCTTACAATGTATCTTACAAAGATTGATGTGGAAGCTTCGAAAAAAGAGTCTAATCACCACTACAAAAATGATTTCCGTGATGGGTCATCACCGTCGGATTTTACGAACCGACGGAGAAAATTTTCACCTACGATTCAAAATTGAGCCGCTGGTGAAAATAATTTTCATTGACGGTTAATCGCTGGAACTGCGGTGAAAGCTGACAACATTTTCACCGCTGGTTCTAGCCACGAATCATCAGTGAAAATCATTTTCACCGCTGGTTTGTAAGATGAACAGTAGATGAATCTCATTTTCACTGTCGGTTTGCACATTATTTTTTATTTCTATTTTATTTTTTGATATCTTTTCTTGAACTAGTAGCATGTAAGGAGCTACCAAAAAAACTTCTAGTCCGATTGGACTTATGGTCTGGCCTCTAGATATTCAAGAAGGTTCAGCACATTTTTTGAAAAAGGATGATATAAAAGGACCGTATCCAAAAAATTATAAAAATTTGCATGTAGTTTATAGGTGTATAAGCTTATTATAAAAAAATCAGTACATCTTAATAAAATTGGACTATACATTAGTCAAACACATACATCTTTCAACTCTTTCATATATTTCAAGACAAATTTTAAGTTAAACACCCTAAAACATTATTTTGACTCATATTTAGTGAAAATATTTTCTACGCATGTTATATTACATATAAGTTGCCGAACTTCAATGTTTTCAAAAATGATTTGCTACTTTTTAAGGGTTAAACAGATTTTTAGTCCTTAAATTTGTTTTTTTGTACACTAAATTTTTATTTTTCTATTATTTTTATGATACTTTCCTTGAATTAGGAGCATGTAAGGGAAACTCACAAAAACTTGCAGCAACTTATAAATACTTGGAGAGTTTATTAAAAAAGAATGAAACCCCCAATCAACCACAACTTATGGGGTGGTGCTGTCGTTAATGTTGGATGAGAATGAAAATGAGAATCAAGAGTAGAGAAGAATGGTTTCCTTGTATTGATTCCAAAAGGGGTGATTACATATATATGTGGGATGAAGGGATGCGAGGAACGGACGAGACCAACCGTCGCGTCCGTACGTCGCCGGTTGTGTCGGTTCTAGCAACCGACACCCCTACATACGGACACCTCTCCATGGTGTCCATTGGATAGATGGATGAGATCATCCTGATCTTCTTTTATTGTAACACTCCCCCTTGATCGAATCCAGCTTTGATCATCCTTCAAATTTATTTCTTCTAGATATCTGTTAAGATAATCTGAATATATATATATATATAAATATATATATATATATATATATATATATATATATATATATATATATATATATATATATATAATATATATATATATATTCAACGCCGCCGCCGCTGAATCGTCCAGGTGCGGCGTCACTCCGGCGTAGTGAAAATCGCTGCGTTTTACTACTAGATTGGTGGAAGGACTGATGGTCATCCCGCGGAGCCGTTTTAACGCCTACCGGACGCATTAAATGCTAATGATTACGCGGACTGTGTCTCCGGCCTTCCGCGACGCAGCGAATATATTTTCATCGGCGGCTCCGCAGTTGAATATCCGACGACTGTCCGGAGTAGTAAGAGTCCATTGTTTTTACTAATGAGTCATGTGGCAGTCTAGAAAAAATTAAGTCTACGAAGTAAAATCCATTGTTTTTACTACTGAGTTCGTGGACTGGATGTTGGCCAATCTGCAGTCCAGAAAATTCCAACGATTACGCGTAATTGACTGTTTTGACTGTTCCTGCACTGTTCATATTGACTTCACAGATGTGCATCGTGGTTGGTATGCAGTATAGTATTCTAGCATGCTGAGCGTGTGAATAGATAACGCAAACAGTGATCGTGATCTATTCTCTGGTTTCTTTATTACATATTGGTCGCATGCGAGCTGCATACGGTCGAAACAATGGAATTCGTAGAAGGTACAATGGAAATGGATCCTAAACTACGCATAATTTTATAAATATAATTGGTGTTAAGACTCGTCTTCCACCACCAAAGAGCCCCCGTCACCGACGTGGATGGTGAATGCACTGGTAACTTCGTCATCGTTGTCGTCGTCGTCGCTCCCCTGTGAAGTGTGTCACAGGGAAATGTACGGATGATCAATATTGTGAAGGATGTAACAAATCAGTTGTTAAAAGGATAGCTGACCTGGATGAGTTGACCATGGAACGACATCGTGTCCAGCTCCTCATTGTTAGGTTCTTCACCGTCGATCAGGCACAAAGCTTTGTACCGCAGGTATGCACTGAAGTCTTCTAGGGTTTTGACGTCTGATGGTATGGGCTGATCATCGGGGCAGAAATGTTCTAGGAACATGTCCAAGAATTGCTTGGTGTCTATGTTGTCTTCATGTATATGAGAGGCCATGGTTTGAAAACAGGGGCTACCTTAGTAAAGAAATGGCTGGAAAGCCTCATATTTATAGGTCAGTGAAACAGGATGGGTGTAGCGCACTATTTGTGCTGTAGGGTAATGACTGCACTAACCTGAATAAATACCAAATTGCGTCAATCCCGTTAATGAGGTGAGCTGGTCATATTTGAATTTTGAACCAAAAACTGCATAGGCGGTTGTTATAATGTCCGATTCAAATTTGCTTTGGCTCATGTGCAGAACAAAGGTTGTGCTCTTGCCTATACGGTGTTCGGAATCAGTTTGCTACTGACGCATCTGGTAAAACAGATTGCTGACGAAAGACATATAAAATTTCGAGATGCAATCGTGTAAGTGGATAGATAGACATTGCGTAGTAAAGGTGTATATAGTGATGGAATTATAAAGTTGGCGATTGCTTGTTCAATAACTAATCGGGAATTTTGCACATTGATTACTGCCAATATATGTTATAACCAAACACCGTAAATGGATGGACATTGTGTAGTAAAAGTATAGTAGTGATGGAAATTAAAAGTTGCGCGTACAAAAATAGCGTGGAAGGTGGTCTCGCTAATATTTATTTCTACGTAGATAATTGAAGAAGAGAGAATGGTCTTCAGCAAGACCATCAGCCCCAGAAGTCTGTATCCTCGAAATGGTCTTCGAGGGTACCAGTGCTCTGGTAACCACTGTTGCCCTCGACTTCGGCAAACTCGTCGTCCAGTGACCTGCAAGTGTTGTCCAGTCTTGCAGCTTCGAGTGCCTTGTCCAAAGCACTTGGCCTCCCTCTCTTCCTCTTTGGCTGCAGCAACTTTTTCAGCCTTACTGTGTTCTTGGGGTTCTCTGGGCAGCTCGCCCTGTTATGTCCATTAGCAAGGCCACAATAGGAGCAGTTTCTGGTGCACATCTTTTCCCCTTGCGCTCCAAGCGTCCTTGTTTCAACTGGTGCACTGCTGCCTCCTTTTACCCTTGAGGGTGGAGGCGGTACATTGCTGATCACCCTGGCCCTTGCCTGACTACGAGTCTTAGACGACTCGGGTATGTCGATGCCAAGCAAACCAAGATCCTGCGGTTGCTTTCTGCCAGACTGGAGAGGAATTGATGTTTCTTGAATGCCCGTGTCATCTTCCACGTCGCTCCCTACATAGAAAGTGTTAGCACTGTTTGTTGATACCTTGTTTGGGCCGATATCTGCTGGCAACTTCTCCAGTTGTGCTCTTAATTTTTTGAACACATCCAAAGCCCTCTTGTGACCAACCCTTGACATTGTGCCTGCCTTTACTGATGCCATTGCTTCTCTCATGAGTGTTGTGTGGCGGTACCTTTGTGTGTCCCCATCAGGTCCTTGTAGCTTGAGGTCATGCCTATCAAATGTGAGATCTATCCTAGCTTGCTTCGTCAACCTTTTTAGGAAATATTTCCCTGGAAGTCGGTCAACATTTGTTTGCATCAACCCTCGCATCATATGCTTGCACAATAACCCTGCATAGCGAACAATGCACAGTATTAACACAACTAGCGTGATTTGTTGTAGTAAAAACATATACCCTTAACTCATTCACGGCAGCACGGGATATCGGATATCTGTTAGTCACAACATTTACTACTGGTGCTGCAAATTTAAAATATAATTATTATCACATATTTTACTACTGTCACTATTAATTAATAGACTACTATCATTTATTTTACTACTTTCATTGTCATTTCGCCACAGAACCGTATTATGCATGTATAAATTTACCTGTGTGCTCAAATGACCTGCATGCGCACTCATAGTCTTCGTTCACCGTGTCAATTTTTACCTTGAAGTCATGCTGACCCCAAGATATCTTGCTCGAACGGTTCGTATGCCTGACAAGCCAATGCATATCATCATCTTCTGCTGCATCGGGCACGATGTGATATCGTGTCGCGTTGTTCGCTGTTTTGTTGAAATGGTAGAAGACATTTCTAGTGTAGTGCCTAGATGCCTGCGCAACAAAACCCCATTGGCTCTCCAGTTCGGTGTTGCACTGCACGAAAAATGAGTCTCAAAGTCACAACAGGTGAACTAAAAACGTAGTAAATATTTATGGTTTGAGAGGATTAGTTGCGTACCATGTCGCCATATGTTTCTGCAGCCTCTGCCTCGCTCCTTCGCTGTATGAAGCGCAACATTTGCTTTGGGAACATGTGGAGGCACGTATTGCCGTCGAGCACCTCGTTTTTCACCATATTGTTTACGCTTTCACTCCTCTGTGTAGATGTCATCCTCCCACAATAATCCTTCTTGAAGAATGCCTTAACCCAGTCTTCCCTGTTTCTGTACAAAGTACGCATCATGGGGTCATCGTGCAGGTCAAACTCATCGAGCATTTCAGACCAGGCTGCCTCAAACTCTATTGGTGTAAGAGGGTGGTTGATGGCTGATGAGAATTTCTCTGGAAATCTTGGGTGAAGAGTAGCAATTTCATTTAATTGTGGCTGGACTTTATTTGTCACATGCCACCTGCATAAGCGATGAATTACCCTAGGAAATTCTGTACTTATAGCTTCGGTCATTGCTTGATCCTCATCTGCGGCGTATGCACAAAGTGACAGCAATCAGTATGCAATAGTCAGACGCACGGTGTTGATGATATACTGGTGCGGGTGATATACAGAGTAGTCAGTTTTTACCTGTCAGGATGCATCTCATCTTCCGGGAACCAGTCATGCACATCTTGAAAGTGCGGAACAACCACTCGAAGGACTTTATTGTTTCTTGGCGAAGCAGGGCAACTCCAAATATTGTGTTTTGGTGGTGATGGTTTGAGCCAACAAACATCGCCAGAGGCATGTTATACATGTTCGTCTTGTATGTGGTGTCAAATGTTACCACATCTCCAAAATCTGCGTACTCGCCCTGCATGCTTGCATGGCTCCAAAAGATGTTTTGAATGACACCATCATCATCGCACTCAAAACCCCAGAAAAACTGTGGGTTTTGTTCCTCGCAGAATCTAAAGAATGACACAAGTTTGTTGATGTCATCCGAATTCCGTTCGCGTGTGGTGGCTGCTTTCCTACAAATATGTCCGTTAACAATAAGTCAAAGACAATCGTATAACAGCGTAATTGTTTATGAAAGTACAGTAAGTTACTAAAACATGTTCTTTAACAGTGTAACTTTTTGTGAAAGTATAGTAAATTACTAAACATGTCCATTAACATTAAGTCGAGCAAATGGTATAACAACATAATTATTTATGAAAGTATAGTGAAGTACTAAAATATCTCATAATTGTTAAGTTGAAGAAATGGTATAACAGCGTAATTAATTATGAAAGTGTAGTAATTTAGTACACCCAACCTGTAAAAATTACATTGTGGTGACATAAACAGACGTCTTTAGACTAACATCGCTGTTTGGACGTAGTTATAACCGAAATAGTTGGAATTATAATATAACAATACTATTGAATCCAAATAATATAAGACTGTATGAATTAAATCTTGTTGCTCCTACATATTTAGCTCCAAGTATATCTGTAATTCACATCATTTACTACTGGTACTGCAAATTTACCATGTATTTATTATTACATTTCTATTAGAATTATCAATATTATTAAAGAATGGACTTCTATCATTTCTTTTACCTCTGTCCCTACAAATTTACTACTGAACTAATACAACCAATATTAAACTGGACTAATATTCTACCAATTATAAGAGATTTTACGACTATCGAGTATTTGTTACTGGGGCTACTAAATCGCCTCTATCACTTCTATTTTACCTCTATTCCATGATCATTAAAGAATATACAACAGTCATACCCATTACTACAGGTCCTACAAATTAACTACTGAACTAATACAACCATATTGAGACTAACGTCACTGTATGGACGTAATTACAACCGTAATAGTTGGAATTTTTAATATAGCGGTATTGTTGAAACCATATAATATAATAGTTTGTGAATTAAATCTTGTACTGCAAATTTAGCTCCTACATATTTAGCTCCAAGAATATCTGTAAGTCACATCATTTACTACTGTTACTACAAATTTAGCATAGATTTATTATTGCATTTCTATCATTTCTTTTACTACTTTCCCAAACAAATTTACTACTGAACTAATACACCCAATATGAAACTGAACTAATGTTCTACCAATTATAAGATATTTTAGTACTATCGCTTATTTGATATTGGGGTTATTGGGGTTACAGAATCGCTGTATGGACGTAGTTACAACCGGAGCGTGTGAACAATTGGCAGAGGTTTGCGACGGGTCATCATTGGCCTCCATTGCTCACGAACAGACTGCAGCGTGTGAACAATTAAAGGTGATGAGTATATTTATCAGTTGACATCATTGGCTTCCATTTGCATTCAACAAGCAAGATATTCACTGAATGTGACTCTCTTTTACAAGCGCATCTAAAAATGAAAAACACTGTTTTCTACCGATTTCCACTGGTGCGTTCTAAATAACAACGTGAATATATGGGGAAATCGACAGAAATTGCTACCATTAGCACAAATACATATGAATGAGATGTCTGCTCTGTGAGTAGAGGGGAAAAATTCAATGGGTATGAAGATACAATCTACTGACGCTCTGTGAAAGGGTAGAAACAAATATTCAGTATATGTTTATCTCATTCATCATGCATTTACAATATATTGACGCGCACATTTAGAAAGGAGATCCTATGTCAGCACCAGTGATACATTAGCAAGCTCGCCAATTTTACATTAGACGCTTAAAGGATTCAGTAAATGTGGATCTGTTTACACGTGCATTTCAATATGAAAACCCTATTTCTGAAATATTCTACTGGTGCTTGCTATATAAAACAGTAAATATGTGGGGGAATCGACCATGAATTTCAAGAACTAACACAAATGCAAAGTAAACCGGCGTCTGCTCGGTGAGTTGAAGGGAAAAACGACAGACCGACATCGGCATGGGATAGAAGGTGTTTAGGGAGGATTATCACGACCATACCTACACCACTAGCAGGATTCGATGGCGACAAATCGGCTCCGATTCGCGGCGACCGGCGGAGATCGATCGACGGGACGAGAGCCCGCCGGGGCTCCTGCGACCTCCAGCGACGGCTCCCCGGCGAAAGCTCGCCGGCCAAAGGCTCAATGCGCGGCCAAAGGCTCAATGCGCCGTAGATCTTTGGGTTGGGGCGCGGCCTAGATGCGATGTCTTGCGAGAGCGCCGGCTGGATTGAAGCAAGATTCAACAAGGGAGGGGGTGGGGATGGGTGCGGGTTTGGGAGGAGGGCGTGGGCAGCGAGGGGATGAAGGGCGTGATTTGGGGGAAGAAACTGGAAGACGGCCGGTGCGTGTAACGGATAAAGAAGGTTGGAATCAATGGCGCGATAACCGACAAATTTGAAACAGTGTCCAGATTTTTGGCCATGTATGTGACGCGAAACTGGCGGAGTAAATCCTCTGGGCAATTACGTTAGAGGAATGAAGAAATTACTCCCTCGTGGGTCTGAGTATGCCACTTTGCGTCTATTTCGGTTTTACTCTTTTGGCTACTGGAATTTACTACAACTAATGGATGGTGGGGGGTTTCCTGGAATTTCGAGGCGTTAATTACATCGAGGAATAACTCAATACGGGTGGGTTTTTAATACTTGCCAGCTCCACGCCGGAGCTGGGCGGCGCTCCGGTGAGGCGTTGAATAATATTCAACGCGTAAGGTGCTGAATATACATTCTCTCTCTCTATATATATATATATATATATATATATATATATATATACACACACACACACACACCAGGTAAACTCCTCAAAAACCCAATGGGAAAAAATAAGGAGAAGAACCATGATATATATTATGCTCTCTTTGGATCATAGTGTAGTCCAATGAGCAAAATATGTCTATTTTTATCATTTGCCAAAAACCCCATTGGGGAAAAACAAATAATAAGATATATCGCTTATGTTGATATTACCTCATTAGAAACTTTGGATGAGAAAACCTAATAAGGCAAAACTCATACAAAGAAAAGAGTGTAATATGATAGCAAACAAGTTAATTATTCAGAGAGAGACACTCCCCTTGAATCATGCAAATCTCTAAGTCGTCTCATACCAATGCCTTTAACACACTTTGAAAAGGCCAAATATGGTAGAGACTTTGTGAATAAATCAGCAAGATTATCACAGGACTTAGTCTGCAAAATATTTATTTCCCCATTTTGTTGAAGCTCATGGGGATAAAACAATTTAGGAGCAATATGCTTACTGATGTTGCTCTTGATATAACCTGTTTCCATCTGAACAACACAAGCAGCATTATCCTCATAGATAATGGTAGGTGATTCAATAGAACCAATACCACAAGATGTCATAATGTGGTTGGCCATTCTACGAAGCCATAAACATTCACGTGATGCTTCATATAATGCAATAATTTCAGAATGGTTAGTGGATGTAGCTACCAGAGTCTGTTTAGAAGACTTCCATGAAATAGCAGTTCCACCTTGTAAAAATACGAATCCTGTTTGTGATCTGGCATTGTGGGGATCTGATAAATAGCCAGCATCGGTATACCCAATCAAAGTCGGATCATTGTTTCTCTTAAAGAAGAGTCCAAGATCTCTTGTACCATTGAGATATCTAAAGACAATCTTGACTCCTGTCCAATGACGTTTGGTAGGAGCAGCACTATATCTTGCCAACAAGTTTGCTGCAAAAGCAATATCCGGCCGAGTACTATTAGCAAGATACATAAGTGCACCAATAACACTAAGATATGGGACTTCCGGCCCCAATATCTCTTCTCCATCTTCCCTTGGTCTGAATGGATCTTTCTCTACGTCTAGAGATCTGACCACCATGGGAGTTTTAGATGGATACGACTTATCCATATTGAATTTCTCCAATATTTTCTGAGTATATGCACTCTGGTGCACAAGAATTCCTGAAGGTAAATGCTTAAGTTGTAGACCCAAGCAAAATTTGATTTTATCCAAATCCTTCATTTCAAACTCCGTCTTCAAATGATGACGTGCTTCATCAATATCTTGTTTATTTCCAATGATATTCAAATCATCAACATATACAGAGATAATGCAAAATCCTGTGGTGGATTTTTTAATGAAGACGCACGGGCAATCATCATTCTTAGTGCATCCCTTTTCCAAGAGAAATTCACTCAATCGGTTGTACTACATCCTGCCCGATTGTTTTAAGCCATATAATGACTTCTGCAACTTAACATAATATATGTTGCGATTTGCCTTTGGATTCGGAACACTGATTCCATCCGGAACCTTCATGTATATATAGAATCTAGTGACCTATATAGGTATGCTGTCACTACATCCATCAACTGCAAAGATAGATGATTTTGTACTGCCAATGATATTAAGTATCGGAAAGTTATGCCACTCAAACCGGAGAGTAAGTCTCGTTGAAATCAACGTCGGGTCTTCGCGTAAAACCCTGTGCTACAAGCCTTGCTTTATATCTCACCACCTCATTGTTTTCATTTCTTTTGCGAACGAAAACCCACTTGTATCCCACAAGAAAGATACCATAAGGGGTAGGCATTACAGCCGAGAATACATCTCTTTTGTAAAGCGAGGATAATTCTGTTTCAATTGCGTCCTTCCATTTGTTCCAGTCAGAGCGTTTACGACACTTCACCATGGATTTAGGATCTGGATCAACCTGGAGGCATTCAGCAATTTGTTTGGAAAAATATATGTCGACAATTGTAGCTTTTCTATCAAAAGATTCTCAGTTTCAGTATAATTGATGGCAATTTCATCCACCCTCAAAGACTCATCATGACTTCCCGAAATGATATGTCTTGGGTCTTCCGAAGTCCTAGCTTCATCATTGTGCACCACCGAGCTAGGTCGCGGATCATCACAATCCACTTGATACATCGTATCCATTTGGTGTCTACCAACTAAAGGTTGGTTTGCATTTACCATATTTCTTTTCTTGCTAGCCGAAGAATCTTGCTTAGCAGCCGTACTTCTCCCTTTCTTATTCTTAAGTGGGAGGTGAGTGGTTTTATTTGGTACCTCCACTCTTTCTGGCTCATTCTGAGCTGGATTGAAAGATTTAGTGACACCTTTATAATCGGTAAATTCATCTGGCAGTTCATTTGCAAGTCTTTGCAAATGTATAATCTTCTGAATTTGAAGTTCAGTTTCTGTAGTACATGGATCAGAGGCAGGAATACCTTGAGTATTCCAATCTATTTCCTGTCATTCTTTCTGGTACTTGAAGTCTCCCCCTAATGCCGGAAAATGTTCCTCATCAAAAATTGAAACAACATTCCGGGCAGTAAATAGATCTCCTGTTAGGGGTTCTAAATACTTTATGATCGACGGAGATTTAAATCCCACATAGATCCCCACTTTCCTGTGTGGGCCCATAGCGGTACGCTATGGCGGTGAGATCGGCGTGTAAACCGCACAATCGAATTTACGCAAATGGGAAACACTTGGAGGATTTCCATGTACTAACTGCATTGGGGAAGTTTCATGATATGCAGTTGGTCGTAGTTGGACAAGGTCGGCAGCGTGCAGTACTGCATGACCCCAACACGACGTAGGCAAGTTGCAATTCAACAACAAAGGTCGTGCAATGAGCTTGATCCTTTTAATCAACGATTCTGCCAAACCATTCTGTGTATGGACATATGGAACAGAGTGCTGAACCTGAATTCCTAAAGCCATGCAATAATCATTGAAAGCACGGGATGTGAATTCGGCAGCATTATCCATACGGATTGATTGAATCCTGTGTTCAGGGTAATGTGCCTTCAATCTTATGATTTGGGACATTATCTTAGCAAAAACATGGTTGCGTGTCGAAAGTAGACACACATGAGACCATCTAGTAGATGCATCAATCAATACCATGAAATACCTAAACGGTCCAAAAGTTGGTACAATCGGACCACAAATATCACCTTGAATTCTTTCAAGGAATTTGAGTGGTTCAGCTCTGATTTTAAGTGGAGAAGGTCTTAAAATCAATTTCCCAGAAGCACATGAGTGCATATAAAATTAGAAGATTTGGGAAATCTTGCTGTGGTTAAATCATGACCAATGGAATTGCTGATAATTTTTCTCATCATCCCAATACCTGGGTGCCCAAGTCGATCATGCCATGTCTAGAATGCATCAATATTTTGAAAAATTACCTTATATGCAACATGTGCAATGGGCTTAATGTATGTATAGTACAACCCAGACATGAGAGAAGGAATTTTCTCGCAAATACGTTTGCCATATCCATTCTGTTTGGTCAAGAGAAGGAATTCTTCTCGATTGTCCTCATGAGTTTCGACATGAAACCCGTTTTGACGGATATCTCTATAACTTAGTAGGGTACGAGTTAAATCAGGATACAATAATCCATCCTCAACTATTATCTGTGTACCCATAGGGAGTGTAATAGTGGCTCGTCCAGACACAACTATCACAGCATCGCTTCCTGCAATGGTCAAAACTTTGCCATCTCTCTTTTTAAGAATTTGAAAGTATTTGAGCTCCCTTAGTATAGAGTTTGTGGTGCAGCTGTCCACTAGGCACAATTCCTCTTCTGGTGGATTGACTTCATGAGACATCTATAGTGAAACAAGAATTTCTTGGATAAGAATTCTATACTCAATAGATATATATACATACATACCAACATCAAATATACAATATGATGTTTACAATACTTTATAATTCACATTATGTGAATTTGCACATCTCAAATGATTTCTAATCATAATGAGTTTGTACAACTCATAGACTATGAGTTTGTACATCTCTACTTATTGCAACACCAACAAATGACAAATATAGGATATCAGTAGCTGACTCAAGACACTGAAATTGATAGTGGATCAGAACACCAAGATCTACATGAGATCTCCAAGTGGATCATATGAGCAGTAGTCGATGAGCATGTCGTCCAGTGGAGCAGGATCTTCTTTGGGAAGAGTGGACATGTCATCCTCTGTAGCCGGGTTCTCTTTAAGAAGAGTAGGATTGTTCTGTGGGTCCATAGGAGCCACCTGAGAATTTCCAACCTCCGGTGCAGCTTCAGTAAGATTGAAGTGAGCTTCAAATCTTGGCTTTGAAGACTTTGATTCTTTGAGAGATTTTTGGTATAAGAGGACTAAATGCTTTGGAATATGGCAATCTTTAGAAATATGGTCTTCACTACCACATTTGTAGCACAACTTGTGGTTATGGCCACGAGTAGATGGTGCCTTACCCCTTCCTTTTCCTTTCCTTCAATTATTGGATTTGCGCCTATTGTTGCATTTGCGTTTTCCAGCCAAATTCTGGGGATTATTAAAAGTATAACCTTTGAATCCTTTTTCAGCATTATTCCATGCATTGAAATGAATTTCAGGCAATGGAGCAGAGCCCGGAGGGCGCTGATGAGAATTCTTTAAAAGAAGCTCATGATGTTTTTCTGTCTGAGTCAATGTATGAATAAGCTTTGAGAATTGCTGAAAATTGTTAATCCGATATTGTTGATTCAATATCCGATCCGACGGAAGCATAGTAGATAGAGTTTTTTCTATCTTCTCTGCATCTGTTGGTTCTTTTTCGTAAAACTTCAACTTGGAGCAAATACTATGAACAGCATGATTGTAGTCTGCCACAGATTTAAAATCCCGGAGACGAAGGTTGTTCACTCATGGCTAGCTTCAGGCCAAATGAGTTTCTTTTCCTGATCATAATGCTCCTTAAGAGCTTTTCATAAATCAGATGGACTCATTTCCATTAGATACTCTTGCTTGAGATCTTTATGGACGTAGAGCCTAAGTAGGAAAAGAGCTAGGAATTTCTTCCTGTCCTCAACTGGTGGAGCCCCGGCAATGGGCTCCTCAATAGCAGCAGCTATCCCACGAGAAGCAAAGTTTATTTTGATATTCGAAGCCCATGTTGGATAATTTTTCCCATCAAGGGAGAGTTCATCGAACTCTTTATTTGCCATGTCCCTACAATTATGACCATATAATTCAAGTAATTTACTTAAAGTAAATTAAGAATCACATTGGTGATGTTGTAACCTTAGTGCAAAATGTAAAACATCATATTTTCTTGAACTTAGAACTTGTAGGTAGTAGACCTTACAATTGGAGTTAGAATTTGAATAGAAAGCACTATATAGATAATCTCCATGTAGTTAAACATTGGAGTAGATCTCCTATCAGTAGGCATGATAACTTGCTGCCTAAAAGCATAGTCTCTGGGCTAATATATTCAAAAGGAATATACCGCAACCAATGCCTATGTCTCTACTACCCTGTGCTTAATCAAATTCAAAACTTCTCAAATTTCTAAGTCATTTATCTGAAAATAACACATTGTAGGTAATCATCATAAGATGTAGACCTCTCAGTGATAAGCAAGAAATTTGCTACCTAAAAGCATGGTCTCTGGGTAAATAAAATCTTGGAAAGATTTTGTTGCAACCAATGCCTAGGTCTCCATCACCTTGTGTTATATTTCGAGGGTAAAATATGTCATTTATTTTGCATTAATTCATCAATTAATTAAGTTTGCTTAAGGAAGTAGAGTCAATCTTAGTAATAAAGTATATTTACTAAGACATATGTAATAAATCAATAAAGCAGGGTCTGAAATGCATTTATCTTAAAGCAACAGACACATATGTATAAATACATATAATATCAGGGGTCTATGCATAAAAATACAAGACTCACAATTCCTGATATACTACTGAACTGAATTTAGAACAAATGTAGGGACTAAAACATAAAATGCTGCTAAAAATAAAAGGAAAAAGATAACTGTGGTGACGGGCCGATCCAATCTCGGAATCGGCCCGTCACCACTTTCGGCCTTGCAGGCCCATGCGGGCGGACGAGCGGGCCGACGGGGATGGCAACCTGGGCCTGGACCGCAAATTCGGCCCAGGGAGCCCCCGCGTCCGCCGAGTATAAGGGGCCGGGGGGGGCGGCGGTTAGGGTTTGAAACCCTAACCCTGCTGGCTCACCACCCACGGCGATGCACCGCCGCGCCGTTGGTCCACCGCGGCGAGCAGTGCCGTCGCTCCTGTCCAGGCCCATACCTCGCCTCAGCCGCTCCTCCACACCCATGCGCCGCCGCAGCTCCACGCCCACTCGCCATGGCGGCCGCTGCTTGGCGCAGGGCCGCGGNCTAGGGTTCCAACGAGGCGGAATCCCGGCGGTGGCGGAAGCACAACGCGGTCAAGGCCCCACTGAAGTGGAGAAGTGGGGGAGGCCCGTGTCGGCATAGGGAGCGAGTCCACTGGTTCCTCGTCCGCGTGTCCTCCCTCAAGCTCTTCCTCCATGGGCTCCTCTGGATCGACTTCCTCGACCGGAGCCGCAGCAATTGGGGATGCTACGTATGGAGGTGGTGGAGAGGGGAGGTCCGTCGGCAGTCCGCAAGCGTCGGCCCCCGGTGGTACTACTGCAATCCAGCCATGGGACTCGCAGTAGCGTACACTCGTCACTTGGACGCGCTGGGGGGGCGACGGGGGCTGGCGACTGGGCGGCGGGGGCTGCACGTGCATCAAGGCGGTTGCGACGACCATCGACGTGCATCCGTGCACCACGGCGAGGGCTGCCAGGAAGCTGTCCGAGGCGCCATGCCATGGACCGGCGAATGGCGTGGTGTAGCAGATCGAGAAGACGGCGAACACGAATATGCCGTGGAAGATGAAGGACGTCGGCAATCAATTCATCAATGGTAGGCATCCTACCTCTGTCTCTGGATGGCAAGGCCTCCTTGATCTTCTTCCCGTTCTTCTTTCTCTCGCGAGCAGTGCTGATAACATGTTGGATGAGAATAAAAATGAGAATCAAGAGTAGAGAAGAATGGTTTCCTTGTATTGATTCCAAAAGGGGTGATTACATATATATATGGAATGAAGGGGTGCGAGGAATGGACGTGTGGTGTCGGTTCAACCGACACCCCTACGTACGGACACCTCTCCATGGTGTCCATTGGATAGATGGATGAGATCATCCTGATCTTCTTGTATTGTAACAGTTAAGGGAGACTCGCGCGATTCAAGAGGTTGCTGGTTTGTGCAAAAAATTGTGGCATTGGAGAAGGGTGTTGGCGTTTCTTAGCGTCGCCACCAGGTCCAAGGGACTGGAATGTGGTCAGAAATCCATAATAGAGTCCGACCACAATGACCGAATTAATTATCCTCATCGAGAAACTTAGACTACTAAGTAGAAAAGATTTGAAAATCATGGCATGGGTCTCCTTTTTTTCTTTCTTTAGAGTTTTCTATATGCACAATTTCTCGATGTTTCGATGAGAATTTCTTGACTTTCCATATATAGAAAGAGATAGACTATAAATGACATCTCTTATGTCAATAAGACCAAAGGGATGGATATTAAATGATAGGAAGTGCTAGGAAGTAAAATAGAATGAAATAGAGCCACTTTGGGCTTCCCTATGAAATGAGGCATGGAACGGAGCCACTACGAAGAAATTCCGGAAGTTACGAAAGAAGCTTCGGACTCATATTGTTCACGGGTTGAGAGCGGGAGTTGAACTCTAGGAGGTCGAATCTCCCCTTGTTCCTCAGTAGCTCAGTGGTAGAGCGGTCGGCTGTTAACTGACTGGTCGTAGGTTCGAATCCTACTTGGGGAGATTTGATTCATTCTTTAATGTAAGAATAAAGAATTGAATTAAAAGGCTTGCTTTGACCCTTAGGAGTAGGTAACCCGTTCGCTATCCTTGTTTCTATACACCGCTGAGATCTGCTGTGGTAGTTCTTACGTTTACGTTATTCGCAAGCACAAGGAATTACCATTGTAGCATTTCACCCGTGAGTATTCATGGGTGTCGTTATTTATGTTTTTTCAAAGGATGGAACTTGATGGTAAAAAGTTATTGATATGCATGAGTCGACATTATGTGATAAGCTATGAACATCTTTCATACAAGGGGTAAACATTATAGTATTTGAGGTAAAGTGACACATTATCCAAAAAGCCATTCCCAAGAATAAAGAATATCCTAAGATTAGCAGGAGAAAGACATAGAAGGGGATCCTATGGCATTATACAGGATCAACACAGATTATACAAGACATGAACAAGACTTAGTTCTAAGCACCCAGGCACAAGCGGGGAGACCAAACCGCACTGGTCTGCCAGCAAGTGAAAAGGCTTTATGAACCACCTATACTGATACCCGAACGTGGGGGAATATGAAGGATAGACAAGGCTGTCACCACCTACCGCTTACCCCTCAGACCGTGGGGCACAGTCACATTCGTAGGTTCTCGTCATGCCCGAACACCACGCTCGTGCATGAGAGGACTGCTTTAGCTCTCCCAGGAAACATAGAACTAGAGCAAACCCGAAGAAACAACGATCCGATGTCGTAGCTTAAATCGACTAGCCTATGCATGAACATCGTATAACTAATGATAAGGCATGAATAAGATATAAACACTATAGAGATATCATTTAATCAAACTTCATACTTGTACAAATACAAAGACTATACCGAATGCTGAAGGTTACGTTCTGCAATGGCCCAAGGACGACTTGGAATACTACTAAAGAAAGCACTAGCATGAGCTCCGCTAGCCTAAGGACTACAAGAAAAGCTTAGAGAGGGAAAGAGGCCCTTGATGGATGAGTGTGTGTTGAGAGGGCTCTCTCTCGCCTATTTATACTAGGGGGGACGGTTTCCGGCGCTCCTCAGATGGAAACCACTCCTGGCCCGAAGGGGGAGACGCGGGAAGCATTGCCGCCAAAGATTGGCGCCAAAACCCCACGTCCAGGTTCGGCTGAACGTGGGGTCGGCCGAACCCGGGGGAATATTCCCTGGTTATCCTTCTCCAGTGGTTGACAGGTGGGTCCAGGTTTTCTGAGGTCAGTTTTCGTGCGGGTTGGCCCCTGTATGACTGGTAGGCGGGCCTTCTTTGTTCTTGTGCTCATGAAGTTGAATCTACATTACGCTTTCTCCGTCGTTTGAGCACGTATTTCCCCTCTTTGCATACTTATGTTCTGCAAAACACTTATTTCTACAATACATGTTGAACTCGGTCATATGTAAAGATATATGTTAGTTTGTCCTTGTAAGATGAGTATATTGACGGTCGGATTTGGCGTGTAAGGACCGCCAACAATGGGCCAGTTCATTAGGATGGCCTCCCATTCGAGTAAATTTTGTTTTTAAAATTATTTTCATGGACGGTTCAAGTCACAAACCATCGGTGAAATGATTTATTTTAACTGTGTCTTTTCACCATCGCCCCCCAAACCAGCAGTGATAGGGTTCTGAACCGTTACTAACAAATAATTTGTAGTAGCAAATTAGTAACAGTAAAGTTTTCAACAAAATAGATCAAATATTTATTATTGTTAATGACGATTAGAACATGTCAAATTAATTGCCAGATGTTTTGTGTTTTCTAGAACTTATAGGATTACTCTTTTTAGCACGTCTTACGCGGATTAACACGGAGTAAGATAGCTGCAAATATTCACGTGTTTGTGAGCATTAGATTATGTACTAAAAAAATATTCCCATTGGCTCTTTTGAATGGAAGTATTAGGATTGTTTTGTCCACCTAGAACTCAAAGCTGCTTTAAAAAAAGCGGGAGGGCTAATATATTATAGGTAATTTGAAGATAGGGAAAACAATACTATAAGGCACATTGACTCACTACATTCATAGACACGGCATGTTTTGTGAAACCGTGATTTATGAGCTGCAAGCGATTTATTATAAGTAATTTGGAGATAAGAAAATCAATAATATAATGCGCATTTGACATTGATAAACATGGCTTGTTCTATGAAACCGTGATTTAGGCCATCCCCAACCCATGGTGTCCATAGATAGTGTCTATGTTGCCAACTAAGCAAGACACTATGTTTAGAAACTACATCTCTTAATGCATAGTTTCTTCATGTAGGTCCATAATTAATACTCAATCCATCATTTTCTCTCATCTCTACCAATCATATTTGTTGTTCAGTTATCATGAGGACACTATCATCTTCCAATGCATGACTTGGTGGTGTCCAGTGCATAGGTTCTCGTGAAGAAACTGGGTCTTGCATGAGACCCGGTTTCTTCCTCTCTCCACTCTCTTTCTTATTTAATATAGTGCCATGTAAGCTAATAGTCCTAGGTGGCAATGTAATTAATGCTATGGAAACTATCCTAGTTGGAGGGTTGGGGATGGCCTTATGAGCTGGAAGTAATCGGAGGGGAGGCTCTCCAGACAGCGATAGATAAAGAGACGAGGGCTCGCCCCAAACGATAGGTCAAAAGCCCATGTCCCATCTTATACACTTGCACCCGTGGGAAAAAAAAAGAAAAGAAACAAGAAAACACTCGTACCCACAATCCTCCACCTACCCGCGTCGCCCTAGCCGGATCCACCCGTCGTCGTCTGCCACCTCGACAACATGGCCTCTCCGACGATGATGAGCGCTACTCTACTCCATCCACTCCTCTGCCCTCTCCTCCTCCATCCGGATTTGAGGAGACAACGATTACCTTCGTCTCGGATGAGCTACTGCCCTCGATTTTACCAGCTTCGTCTCCCGCGAGCACCACCGCCCCACCCCCGTCATTATCTTCATCTCCGGCAAGTGCCCTCGTCTCTCCCTCCCGCTCTATCTCCGGCAGCTTGCACAGCTAGATCCTCTATAGTTGCTTGCCGCCACACTAATCTGGCTTCATTGGGATTAGAACTGATGATTTATCAGGTCGGATTAGGTTTGGATCAAAAATTTTGGCTTATGCTCAGTCCGAGTCGACCATCAGGTTGAACTTTTTTGCTCGTGCCCGACCCGTTGGGTCAAAACTGTATTTTTATGTGTAATTTTTGGGTTGGATTTTGTTTTTCGAGATTTGGGTAAAAAAATTTGACCCGTGCCCAACCTGACGCATAGTCGGGCCATGTATTTTTTGGGCTGGTTGGGTCAGGTTTGTCAGCTCGGGTGTCCCACAATCAGGTCTAGTCGGATGACATTTTGATGCCCATATCACGACACCGCCCAAGGATTGTCCTCGCTGCCCTTGCTTGTGATTGCATCAATGAACGGTGGCACAAGAGTATATCTAGATCATGCGTGGATGCGGCTCGCCAATGTTTGCCGAACAGTTATATTGATTTATTCTATGGGACGGGTGTACTAGGGTCTTCAAAACCCTTCGTCTGATTAGGGTTTATTCATATATTTTTTGGTTCTTTGTTTCATCTCTTTTCCACTGGCAACATGATCTAAAATACATCAGTAATAGAGAACAACATAGAATTGCCATGGCTGCGATGGATGACATAAAGAGAAGATTTGTCGAAATTGACTGTATGTTTCTTATTTGACATGGTAGTTGTTGTATGGGTTCATGTTTTTTTACTGTCTAACATATACACTATAAACATATATTTAATGGTAGATTAAATAAAATAAATTTGGTATTATAAATGTTATTATTTTTTCCGATAAACTTCATCAAATTTGTCTAAGTTTGACTTAGAACCAACCTAATATGACATGTAAATAAAAATAGAGTCATAATATATTCGGATATAAAAAATCATGTGGTGTCTTTTTTTGTCAAAACAAAATGAAGCAACGGTTGGGGAGCATGCGGCTTTTTTATGTTATATCACCGACTTAAAATTATAGTCTCTCTGTTCTAAAATATAAGAGCTCTAGCAAAAGAACAATGTGCGGTTAGAGCCTCGGGAGCTTAGCTTGTTTGATTTTCAGATATCCGGCCAATAGTTAAGGTAAAGTTTTAAAGAAGCATTTCAAAGGTAATATTGAATAAAGATTGGTCAATTTACACTCATTGACCAGTGGAATCATATCGATTAATTCCCCAAAAATGACTACTCCCTCTATCCCATGAAGAGTGCAATTCTAACTTTTTTATGACAGATTAGTGGTAGGGGTGTAAAGACCCTTGTGCCCCTATTTGTTGGTCGCATGCAAGGCTTCCTAGAATCATGGTATGCTAATTTTGACATGCAATTCAGATCGGGAACCTCTTAATTAGGAAGTAGTTGTGTTCCAATTTCTAGGATTGCATTCTTTTGTGGGACTTTTTTCAAATGCTAGGATTGCACTTTTCATGGACGGAGGGAGTAGGCTGGATGGGAGTGTGGAGAACTAAATGAGTTGTGTCCAAATATTTCTAAAGTAAATTTGTTTAGGACTTTGGGAACATAGGTATAGTGGGCTTTTACGGTAACTAAAGAACTATTCCACGGGTAGGCAAGGAACCCATGACGTTGATAGAATGTACAAATCTAGAAATGCACAAAGCAGTGTGGTGTAAAACACTTTTCACATTTGCTTTCTGAAAAGGGAAAATAGTAGAGCAAATTCCCTATGTGCCACTGGAAAATATAACACATCCCTTCTATGCCATTGAAAATTAGACCATCCCTTAAATGCCATCGGTTATAATTTTTCATCCCCTCAATGCCATTGCCGTTAGTTTTGACGAGCCACGGCGTGTGACGAGGTTAAAAACACATCCGTTTTTTACTTCAGGGACGATTTTACCCCTTTCCTCATCCACAACCGCAGCCAGTTCTAAATCTATCTCCAAATCGAAGCCCAATCTAACCAATCGCTCAGCCGAGCGTCGTCGCATCCCCGTGTCCCCGTAGGGAGAGCGCGCCACCACCGGGGCCTCACGCGAGCGGCTTGCGCCCAGGCGGAGGAGGGCTCCGGGCCCAAGGGGCAGCGAGCGCAAGTCACGTGGCCGGCTCCGTCCAGGCGCAGGCCATGAAGGCACAGTTGCAGTGGGGCCACCTGCGGCCGGCTCCGGGCCCTGGGCGATCGCGCGTCCGCGAGCGCCTCCGAATTCCGCGGACAGGCGCGCACGCCACCTTGCCAACACTTCACCTCGTCCAGTCATCCACGTCTGCTGCAGAATATTTTGTGTTTCACTTTCTACTTTTCTTTTTTTTTAAACAAGGCTACGCCTGCTTATATATAAAAAAGCTATGGTTACTGTTACTTGTTTCACGATGGCTGATTTTAATGATACATTGAAGCCTGTGCTTCATTAGTTCATTTTATCTATGGGTCTTATCTAGGGGTAGTGCTGTCTTTTTAACCTTCACTTAACACCTCTTTCACTGAAAACTAACGGTAGTGGCATTGAGGGGATGAAAAATTATAACCAATGGCATTGAAGGGATGACTAAATTTTCAATGGCATTGAAAGGATGCGTTATATTTTTCAATGGCACATAGGGAATTTGCTCAAAATAGTAACAACATCTTACATTTTAAAGAATGACAAACCAATTATTAACAAAGCATTGTAATTCGTAACTGGCTGCAAACAACAAATTGAATGAGAGCCCTCAATGGCCTTTGCTATTGACCCTCCGGCAGTTCTTTCTTATCTCTCCATCCCAGCCTATCAGCGGGCTGATGTTGCCCATCTTAATCATGGACACCACGAAGTTGCTGAAGAAATCCTTCTGGTTGATCGCGAAACGCTGAACAATGGGCGCGGTGGTTGCCGGTGCAGCAGGGTCCGCCAGCATCACCTGATCCGATGCCAGCTGAGCTTGGCCGTGCACGAGGTTACCGTAATACTTGTTGTCGAACACGTTGGGTGTGACCCGGTCCAGGTCCTCCAGTGCACCCACAGGCTGCCCGACCGTGCAGTTCTCCCGCGTGAACTGGCACTGCACTTTGCCGAATGTGTGCGCTCCTGAAGTAGAGATTTGAACATGCAAATAGAAACTTTGATTTATAGATTTGAATTTCACAAACTAT
>CM014272.1:58184151-58245269 GCA_004135705.1 Alloteropsis semialata | reverse complement strand
AAGTCTTGCAGAATTTTGCATTGAGTTTCTCAATACGAGACTTGTTAAAAGAAATGCAAAAAGAATAGTAGTCCTTGAATGCGTATATGAGTGGAGTAGAAACATTTTCACATTTGCTTCTTGAAATAGGAGAAGCTGACCATCAGCTCATACTTACAAAAAGGAAGAAGAAAACAATCGAAAGAATGATTTACACAGACACCACAATTGTTTAAAAACATCAACTTGAACCAGGGTCTTCAATAGCCTTTGCTATTGATCCTCCTGCAGTTCTTCCTGATCTCACCATCCTTCCCGGTCAGAGGGCTAATATTCCCCATCTTAATCATGGACGCCGCGAAGTTCCTAAAGAAATCCTGTTGGTTGCCTGCGAAGCGATGAACAATGGGAGCCGTGGTCGCCGCAGCTGCAGGGTCGGATAGCATGACCTGATCGGACGGGAGCTGGGCGCGACCCTCCACCAGGTTGCCGTAATACTTGTTGTCGAACACCTTGGGTGTGACCTGGTCCAGGTTCTCCAGTGTGCCCTCAGGTTGCCCGGCTGTGCAGTTCTCCCGCGTGAACTGACAATGAACTTTGCCAAATGTGTGCGCTCCTGAAGTAGAAATTTGTTGTGGAAATCAGGTGCTGACGACAGAGAAAGAATTTTCTAGGTCTGAACTGTATACAAAATTACATTGCTGAAGACTGAAATGCTTTGACTCAGTACCTTGGAGGGCGACGAGGTCAGTGTCGTCCAGGTTGACGTTCCTGAACTTCTCCTGGAGAACGTCGAGAGGGTCGAAAGGGCTAGGCAGGTTGTCGGCACTCTCGACGTTGGTCGTGGTGCCGTCTCGCCGGCCGAGCAGCACTCTCCAGCGTGGTCCTCCAGCCTGCGTCCATGTCCATGATTCAGTCAGTTCAGGCCAGAACACAGAACAGAAGCTAGGAAGCTCTGTGGTGAGCAATGCATGCGAGAAGGTAGCAGCTCCTGTTACCAGTTCGACGGAGATCTCGGCGGCGAGTGCGAGGATGTCGGCGCAGGAGACGACGCCGGGGCACGCGTGCTCCAGCGCGGCCTTGATATCGTCGACGACGGGGAAGCCGCGCGCCGAGTTGTCGTTGGCGGGCACGTCTTTCTCGGTCTGGATCGCCGGGAGGTCGGCGTCCAGCAGGAGCGAGGCGTCGCAGCCCTGCACGAAGCAGTCGTGGAAGTGGAGGCGGATGAGGCTGGCCGGGATGCGCGCGTCGGAGACGCGCGCGTCCTGGATGACGCGGCGGACGACGTCGTGGGCGCCCGGGCACGACGCGTCGTAGAACGTGGCGCTCAGCGCCGAGCCGCCGCCGTCGCTAGGAGCGTAGTAGCCGTGAGCCACGGCGAGCAAGTGCGCCGTTACCAGCAGCACGATCGGCGAGGAGCGGGAGGAAGGGACCATACGTGTAGGCTAGTTTATGCAGTAGTTTACGTGTTACTAGCTTGCAGAACGAGGGAGCTTGATGCTCGAAGAACGCTGGGCTGTTGCAAATGGGGTTGTAGAGATGGATGCGATGGGAATGGCCGGGGGCGGCATCACTTATAGACTGTCGCGAGTGAGAGCCGCGGGGACTTCTCGCTGGGAGGGGCATAGTTGGCTGCGCGTTTGACAGGTTCCGACGCTGTCAAGTTGATTTTGTATTGGCGCTGGCGATGGGGTGATGGCTGCTGCTGCATCATCCGTTCCGCACGCGCTCTCCCTCGCTGCTAATATTTTTTCTTCTTCTTTTCAGCGTCGACCGAGACGGACGCACGGTGGCGGCGCGGGGAGAAGCGGTCGCGTTGAACGATGATTGCTTTGCTTGCGTGCGTGCGCAGCGACGGTGGTGGGAAAACGAGAGGTGGTTACCCCTGCCATTTCTTTCGGAAAGTAATTAACGGAAAGGACTGTAGAGTGTGGGGGCCAGTGTGAGGAAGCGGCCGATCGAGTGGCCGGGTCACCGAGGGGCTCCTACTCTCCGAGGTCGTGAAAGCAACCAGCCATTACAAATAGCCTAAGTTTTGTTCGGTTGAGTACTTGAGTGTTGATAGTACGAGTACCTTGATTGTTGTAAAGATAAAACGTGTTTTCCGTTGGGGAATATAAAAATGCGGCGGGTGGATGATGTTTGTGTCAAACTCTCTTGGTAATGTGTGGGTACAAACTGCCCGGTCCTGAATTCTTGGTCAGTAAATGCTCAATCGCTGATTTCAGCTTCCTCTCGATAACAGCCCATAAGATACTTCCCTCGGCCTGTTTGGTTGAGGTGTGGGCTGTCGAAAAATCTTTCGGCAGAACAACTGTGGCTTTTGGAAAAGTACCGAACGGACCCCACATGTCCTCTCTCATTGAGGAGTGGGCCCCACTCGTCAGACCTTTTTTCTTCTTCCAATCTCTCCACTACATCCTCACTTGTCAGGCCCATCGGCTCCCGCCTGGGCCAGCGGACCTCATGCCCCAGCCATTGCTTCCGCGGACGTCGCCCACGGGAGAGAGAGGAGCGACTGTAGGGGCGGCGGAAGAAGAGCAGCGCGGGAGGGAGAAGGCCACGGTCGAGCACGCCTTCGACGACATCCTCGTCCCCGCTCCCTACCTTCCCATCCCGTGCCAAAACTACCAAACCCGCGGCGGAGGAGCTCCAGCCCACGCCCACAGCGGCGGCGGAGCTCCTGCCACTGCCGCTAGGGCTGGATAATGAGCCAGCACGGCTCGACTTGGCTCGGCTCGTTTCAGCCTGTTGGGGAGTCATGAATTTGGTTAACTTCTGAAAGACGCAAAGGGATAAACAAATTACCCCTTCGCTTTGAGCTGGCCATATTTCTCGCTTTTTCTCTTATTCAGGTAACTCAGGCGAAGGGTCCGGAGGAGCGAAGGGGTGAGCGCCCACCCCTTCGCTCGACGTGGGGCCAGATGCAGGATCGGAGGCGGCCACGGCCGTTCAACGCAGATGCGCCAGGACGCGTGGCGCATCATCATGGGAGCGTCAGGACCCGGAAATTGCGGAGGCTAGTACGGAGAAGTGAAATACCACAATGCCCTTGGATATGCTAGGAATATAGTGGTTATGAGGGCATTCCGAGTAAACCGGGCCCCTCCAACAGCCTATAAAAGGAGGGGAAGAGAGCCCCGAGAGGCAGTTGGCCCGGGGATTTTGTAATATAACTCCCCTGCATGAGAATGAACGAATTAAGCCTATTGATCATCTAACGTCTCTCTCTCTCGGTTCTCTCTCTCGATCTCAACCTGTTGGATTTCCCTGAAATCCCAGCAGTGGCGCCGTCCGTGGGGAACGACTAACTTCAGATCGGGAGAGTAGCCGAGATCATCACCATGCCCCCTCCAAAAAGGAATCCACCGCCATCAAACACGACAGCAGAGGAACCCGCTCCAGATCTAGCCGATCCGAACCCAAACACATCAGAAACCCTCCCAACCCGCCCAATAAACACAACAGCCACGGCCACAGAGAACAGTGACTCAGCAGAAGCTAGACGAAGCACAAGAATAGAGGAAAATGCAAGAAAACAGCAAGAGTTGATTCAAAAACAGATAAAAGAACGAAATGCAAAAGAAACTGCACTGGCAGCGAAGAAAAAGAAAGCAGCAGCCAACGCATCGACATCGCAGACCCAAAATGAGAGAAACCAGATTTCAAAGCTAGAGTCCCTACAAAGGCAAGTTGAAGAAAAGAGAAGAGCGATAGAAGCACTGAACGCCAAAAAGAAAGCAACCAGATTCAATCAAGAGCTGGTAGAAGCTGAAGAATTGCTAGCAAGATTGGATGAGCAAATATTATCACTTCAAAGTGATGAAGAACCACAAGAAGAACTGCCAGAGAGAACACTGCCAGACAGACAAACTATGCAAACGTTTAACCGAACGCAACAACTCGAGGGCCCTAGCGAAGGTGCCTACGTGCAACAAATAATTGACCCCATGTCTCCACTATCGGCAGCACTCCAAGTACAAACATGGCCGAAGGGCTTCAAGCCACACAAACTGCCAACATTCAACGGTCAGAATGATCCAAGGCAATTTCTCATGGCCTATGAGGCCGCAGTTACTTCAGCCGGAGGGAATGAAATGATACTGGCTAAATCATTCGCGATTGCCGCGAAGGGGGTGGCCCAAGCGTGGTTCTCAAGCTTAGAACCAGGATCTGTCTACAGCTGGGAAAGACTAAAAAATCTAATACTACAGAATTTCAAAGGATTCCAGTATAACTTGAAGGGAGCAGCAGACTTGTTCAATTGCAAACAACTGAAAGATGAACCACTAGAAGCCTACATGAGGAGGTTCGTGGCATTAAGGGCACAGGCAGTGAATGTACCAGAAGCCACGGCAATTGAAGCAGCAATCAAAGGATTAGCAATAGGCCAGTGTGCAGCAAAATTGGCAAGAAAAAGGCCAAAAACACTAGACAAACTATATGAAATTATGGCAAACTACTCACTCGCAGACAAAGACCTTCGCAGAAGACAAGAAGAAAGAGATCAATACAGAGGCAAGAAAACCAAGCAAGAACAGCCGCAATACGCTCAGAACCAATATTTCCAACCAAGGCAAAACTATGACTTAAGATTCATAAATCAAATAGAGCATTCAGATACAGCACCTCAAGAAGCCGAGCCACGACAAATAACCTATGACAACAAGAACGAGCAAAGTCATAGAGGAAGCCGAGGGGGAAGAAGCAATTTCTCACAAAGAGGTGGCCGCGGGGGGCCGCGAAGGCCAAGGCAGAGGCCGAGGGAGATCTAATTACAGAAACCCAGCAGACCTGTGGTGCACATATCACGGAAAAGGAGCAGGACATACCACAAACTCATGCCCATACACTATAGCAAACAAAGAAAAGATCGAGAAAGAAAAGGAAGAACCAAAGCCAAAGCAAGTGAATCACACAACAAGACAAGAAAGCCAAGACAACTCCTGGTTATACCAACCATACTGTCCTGTAAACTACAGCATAGGCCCACTACACCCTTCGCTCATGTACAACATGCAAACACCCTTCGCACAACAGTACCAATTCCCGAACCAATCTCAAGCATCAAATCAAGGTCAAGCACGATGGGCGCAAGCAGGTCCTTCACAGCAAAATAACCAAGACAATCAAATCCCTCCACCCCCAAAGCAAGAGAACGATGGCTTCGCGGTAAACAACATTCTCCCCATCACTGGTGGATCAGCTGGAACCATTCATGCATCCAAAAGACAAAAGAAAGATTGGGAGCGAAGGGTCAACCATGTATCAGATGGAACACAGCTGAAATCGGATTACAGTCACATCCCAATAACATTTACCCAGCAAGATCTAAAGCTAGCAGATTACCCACACGAAGACCCCTTCGTGATCAATGCAAACATAGGAAAGAACACACACTATGTCGGGGGAAATAATATCTCAAGAATCCTAGTTGATGGAGGCAGTTCAGCTGACATACTATTCTCATATGCATTCAATAGCATGAAAATTGGAGCAGACAAGCTAGAAAAGGCAGAAAGGCCACTATACGGTTTCGGGGGGCAAAAGGATTGAAGCACTGGGAAAAATAACATTATGGGTATACTTTGGCTCCCCAGAAAAATACAGGGCAGAAAAAATAACATTCGACGTAGTCGACATCGACTACCCATACAACGCAATTTTTGGGAGAGGATTTATCAACAAGTTCTCAGCAGTAATACACCACGGCTACCTCTGCATGAAGATGCCTTCACACAACGGTGTCATAACAGTATATGGAAATCAAGATGAAGCACGAAGGGCTGAGGGGAATGTAAACTCAGATCATAAACACATCCACGTCATTGCGGAAGCAGCAACTCAAACATCTCAAAAGCAAGAAAAAGCCATCAAAGAAAAAGCAACCCCTTCGGGAGACACGAAAACAGTGCCCATCTGCAAGGACACCCCGGACAAAACAATAATAATAGGAACAGAACTGGCACCTGAAGAAGAGAAAAGATTAATCAAACTCCTTAGAAACAACAGTGATGTCTTTGCATGGTCATCAAACGACCTCAAAGGAGTCAGTCGAGATATCGCAGAACACTCCCTCAATGTTGACCCAAACTACCCACCAAAAAAGCAGAAACAAAGAAAGGTGTCTCCTGATAGGATAATAGCAGCGAAGGCAGAAGTACAGAGGCTCCTAACAGCAAGCGTCATCAGACCAGTCCAGTATCCAGGGTGGCTTGCAAATACAGTTCTTGTGCCCAAGAAGAACGGAAAAATGAGAATGTGCATCGACTTCACAACATTGAACAAAGCATGCCCAAAAGATGACTTCCCGTTGCCAAGAATAGATGCACTTGTTGATTCAGCAGCAGGATGTGAATTACTTTCACTTCTGGACTGTTTCTCCGGCTACCATCAAATATGGATGAAGAAAGAAGATGAAGAAAAAACAAGCTTCACAACCCCCTTCGGAACATTTTGTTTTATCAGAATGGCTGAGGGGCTGAGAAACGCGGGTTGTACCTTCGTCAGAATGACATCAACTGTATTCTCAGACCAACTAGACAAAAACATATCAATCTATGTGGATGATGTCGTCGTAAGAAGCAAAAAAGCAGAAGACCACCCCTCAGATTTGATTGAAACATTTGCCAATCTGAGAAAGTCAGGGCTAAAGCTAAACCCTGAAAATGTGCATTTGGAGTTAAAAAGGGAAAATTGCTAGGATGCATTGTGTCACGAAGGGGAATAGAAGCAAACCCAGAAAAAACAGACGCAATAAAAAACATGAAAAGTCCACATCAAGAAGAGATGTGCAAAAACTGACAGGCAGAATAGCAGCCCTAAACAGATTCATTGCAAAGTCTGCAGAAAGAAGCTTGCCATTCTTCAAAATCTTAAGAGGTTCAGCAAATTTCAAGTGGGGTCAAGAACAGCAGAATGCCTTCGAGGAACTAAAACAATACCTGAAACAGATGACTGCATTAACAAGTCCAACACCAAGGGCGAAATTGCTCCTATACATAGCAGCAACACCCTTCGCTGTAAGCGCCGTGCTAATAGAAGAAAAAGAAACAAAGAAAGATGAACAAACAACAACAAAAATGGAACAAGTTCCGATATACTTTGTATCTGAGGCACTGTCAGGCTCAAAGTGCAACTACTCAGAGATGGAAAAGTTAGCCTATGCAATTCTCATGGCATCGAGAAAACTGAGGCACTACTTCCAAGCCCATCATATCACAGTACCAACCAACTACCCACTCAGAGACATCTTTGAAAACAAAGAATCTTCAGGAAGAATAGCAAAATGGGCAGCAGAGCTGGCAGAATACACAATAGATTTCATCCATAGAAGCGCAGTGAAATCCCAAGTTCTGGCAGATTTCATAGCAGAATGGGTACCCGCAAGAAATGAAGAAGGAGAAGAAATAAAAGAACAAGTCTGGACCATATATTGTGATGGAGCCTGGGGAGAGGCTGGGGCTGGCGTCGCAGCAATAATCACATCTCCGGCAGGAAACAAAATCAGATATGCAGCAAGGCTATGCTTTCCAAGCACAAACAATGTCGCAGAGTATGAAGCCATACTACTAGGCCTTCGCAAAGCAAGAATGTTGGGCGCAAAGAGAGCAATCCTAAATTCAGACTCAGAAGTAGTAAAGGAGCAAGTTGAGAAAAACTATAAGGCAAACAAAGAAATGTACAAATACATGACAGCCGTAAGGGCACTCGAGAAGCATTTCACAGGTTTCACAGTAAAAAAGATACCAAGAAACGACAACAATGAAGCTGATGCCTTGGCAAAAAATGCAGCAAGAGGTGAAACCCTACCACCAGATGTTTTTTATGAAACACTAAGACAGCCATCACCAAAAGCAGAATGCCAGATACTGCACATAAACAACAATGAGAGCGAAGATTGGAGAGCTCCTATCATTGCATTCATCAGCGGAACATACGAACCATTTGATGAAGATGAAAGAAAAAGACTCGCCCAAAGAACAAGAAACTACAAAGTCCTAAACGGAGAGTTGTATAAGTCTGGTGTATGTAAACCATGGCTAAAGTGCATAACAAAAAGCGAAGGCCAAAATGTAATCAAGGAGGTCCACGAAGGGTTCTGTGGATCTCACACAGGACCAAGAGCAACAGCCGGAAAAATATTCAGGCAAGGGTTCTACTGGCCCACTGCACTCAAGGACACAAAAGAATATATAAGAAGATGCAAGAGTTGCCAATTCCTAGCAAACAACTCCAACAGACCATCATCCATCACTCAGTTGATAACACCATCATGGCCCTTACAGCGATGGGGCATTGATCTCGTTGGACCACTTCCTGCAGCACAGGGAAATCTAAGGTTTGCTGTCATAGCAGTTGAATACTTCACAAAATGGATAGAGGCCAAACCATTGGCAACAATAACATCAAAGACAGTGCAAAAGTTCGTATGGCAGAACATAATATGCAGATTCGGCACTCCAAAGGAAATAACAGTGGACAACGGCAAACAATTCGACAGTGACACATTCAAAGAATTCTGTTCAACACTAGGCATCAGAATATGTTTCGCATCAGTATACCACCCTCAGTCCAATGGAGCAGTAGAAAGGGCAAACGGGATAATACTGAAAGGAATAGCCAAGTGCCTCGAAGGGCTCCCCAAGGGCAAATGGGTGGAAGAGATGACAAGAGTGGTTTGGTCACATAATACAACAGAGTCAAGGGTGACCAAGTTCACCCCGTTCAAACTACTATTTGGGGACGAAGCGGTTCTACCAACAGAAATCCTTTTCGATCACCAAGAACCTCAAATGCAACATCAGAGCATGAAGACAACAGAACCCACAAGGAAGAAATAGAAGAGCAAAGGCTCATCGCTGCTCAAAACCTACAAAATTACCAGAAAGAAACAAGAAAATGGAGAAACAAAAAGATAGCTGTGAAAGAGATAAATCCAGGAGATTTCGTTCTGAAGAGAAAAGCAAACGCTGACAAAGCAGGAAAGCTACAAGCCAAATGGGAAGGACCCTATCTCGTAAAA
Source organism: Alloteropsis semialata (assembly GCA_004135705.1). Classification (NCBI taxonomy): domain Eukaryota; kingdom Viridiplantae; phylum Streptophyta; class Magnoliopsida; order Poales; family Poaceae; genus Alloteropsis; species Alloteropsis semialata. Next base: position 58,236,265 of record CM014272.1, on the reverse strand, counting down.
GAATCAAACATGCAAGGATCATATAGACTGCAAGATATGGATGGAAAAGAACTGCCGCATTCATGGAACGCGGACAGTTTGCAAAAATACTATCCATGAGCGAAAATGCTCAAAAAAGTATCTTCTAGATTTTCATAGTTTCTTTTATATTTCAAGAACTTATGTAATCTTTAATTTTCTTAGGGAGCTGTACTCTTTTCCTCATAAGGGGACCCTTCGTCTAGGATGAAAACTAGTCGAAGGGGTGAGGTTTTTAACGAGGCAGACTCTCATGTAACCCATTTAACCCATTTACTACGGAAGTATAAGTAGTACCCCCAAGAAAGTCTATGAACATGTTGAAAAGTCACGTACATTCAAGAGTACGTGACCGTATCAACAGAACAAAAACAAAAAACGAAAGTCGACAAGCTATAGCATAGTTTGCAAGCTCGTCAGACTTCAACTAAATAGACAAAGGGTAAGAAAAAACCCAAGTCTCAAAAAAGGCTCGTGAGGCCTTCGCATTCAAAAGAAAGGGTAAGAGAAAACCCAAGTCCCATTAAGGCTCGTGAGGCCTTCGCAATCAAAAGAGATGGCATAACAAAAACTATCTCCGAAAAGGCTGGTAAAGCCTTCGCAATTAAAAGAGATGGTATAACAAAAACCATCTCCAAAAAGGCTGGTAAAGCCTTCGCAATCAAAAGAGATGGCATAACAAAAACCATCTCCAAAAGGCTGATGAAGCCTTCGCATTCAAAACAGAGAGCACAATAAAAGCCACCATCTACTAAAAGTTCATGCCTCATACAAACCTGAGCAAAAACAGAATGTAAAATCTTTTCACTATTTAATCAACACTGGTACAATTACAAAACTGTCCCAAAAGACAGAACATAAGGAAATACAAAGATATCAGCTGTCATAACGACAGCCAGATAGAGTTGCAGGCGCACAAAAGCCACAAGAAAACAGAGCTTGGTTCACATGAACTCATCGCAAGCTCTCTTCTAGCTTCCGGGCAACCTAAAAACAACTCTAAGGCCAAAGAAGATAATCAGCCTAGCCCCTACGTTCACTCGAATCTGGATCGATCACCCGTTGAAACAACGAGCAAACACCAGAGACAAGCATCAGCATCATAAGAACACTGAGGCTATAACCAACTCTTGGCCCTTTCGCAAGCACTCTTCTAGCTCCATCGATGAAGATGCAAACAACCTCAAGCTCTGGAGGCCGAACCAAAAGCCAAGTAAGGGCCATTGCAAAAACAATACTCGGGCACTCCATGAACAAACAGCAACCTCACAGCCAATTTATAGACAAGAACGATACACGAACCCGTGCCCCCTCGATACACAACACGCAGCCCGTGAGCTCAGTCACGGGATCACAGTACGCACGAACGACAAGACAAAAGCAAAGGTCACGGACCCGAAAAAAAACAACAGTGAAACAGACAGAATCGTTTCAGGAAAAAGAAAGTAAGAAAAAAGACAACAATAAAGTAGAACAGACAAGGTCGTCAAGTCAACATCAAAAACAACCTGTATTATACAGCATACACTGTTCGCAGGCTAGGGGCTACGCCCACGGAGAAACAGGTCCATCTGGTGTAACAAATCATCAAGAGGGATCACTATACACCCTATCAGCCATTTCTGATATCAAATCAACAACAACACCATCAACGATTTCATTAGCCATTCTTCGAAGAGTTTCTTCGTCAGGAATTAATCCCTGAATAAAACAAAAGAAAAGTGCAATCAATAACTAAAAATTGTTTCTATCATCCACAAGTTCGTCTTCTACTGGATCCACAGCTAGATAGGTATAACGAGGAACACAGTCTAATTCATCTAAAGGCTCAGGCTTTGGCTCGAGTAGCCCCTGCGCAACACTATCATCACCACGATCTACACGACGAAGAATACGTTGCACCCGCCGTTGCGGCAACACACTAGGATCAAAATTTTGCCAAAACTCCTTTGCTTCAGCGTTACGCCTATCATAATACTGCCGATGACGAGACAAGAAGTCATCGACTCCAAGATCTGGATGTCGGCGTTTAAAGTCGTCATAAAGAGAACCAGAAATCATAAAGCTTCCCCGACGATAGATTAAGGCAGAAGTTTCTAAGGCAAATCCCTGCGCAGGGTCCTCAGCCGGGACCTACGCAGGCGCAAAGTATTAACATTACAAATTAAATGATCAAAACACCGATCAAACTTAGAAAAGTTCATTCAACCTGATCAACAGCAGGCGGAGCATCCGCTGGATCAACTATCCTCGTATTTTCTTCAGGAATTGAACCAACAGCCGAAGGGTTCACAGGTGCGCCGGACATAGGCACAACATCAACGGAAGCAGGAGTAAGGCGAAGGCTTGTCGAAGGGGTAGCCGAAGGGGTAACCATGGTAGATGATGAAGGAGTACCCGAGCCTCCAGAGATTTTCTTCTGTAAATAAAAAACCAGGACCCTTAGAAACCCTCCCAAGTAAAGTACAACAAGGGGGAAAGCTGCTACCAACCTTAGTTCGGTTATGTTCCGCCTCCTCCAAAGCCAGCTTCATACCTCGAGGCACCCAAAAGCGTCTGGCAAAGTTTCTTGCAATAGATGCAATCCCATTACCAACTGTCTCATAACTCATGTCGCTGGGATAATCAAACTTCGTGTTACGCACATGATCACATCCCAGTCGAGTCATAGTATAGGCGAAACTGCGAATTGCAACGACGACTGAAAAGTTGGAGAAACTGTTAGCCACAGTCTGGAAGTCGACGAAAGAACTTTCAAGCCAATCAAAGAAGGCAGAGATATCCGAAAAGTCGAATCCCTCCAAAACTTTCAGATCAGCCCCAAAGGATTGCACAACTTTACGAACTTTCTCCGCGGCACGCGAAGCCCTTTCAACCAAAGACTGCTTAAACTGGTCAAGAGCTAGAACAGTCTCTTCTTTCAGCCTTCGCTCCTCAACCAAGCTATTAACGGTTTCCTCCTTAAGTTTTTTCTCCTGCTCCAAAGCACGAAGGGCTTCCCCAAGCTGATTCTTCGCTTCCACAAGTTCATTGCCCAGATCAGTGGCTTTCGCCTTCAAAGTTTCAATCTCATCAAGTTCCTTGCGAAAAGCAGCGAACTGTTCAGAAACCTTCTGTTTCTCTTCAACTAGTTCTGATTTCTCTCGCTCAAGGCGACCTTCGCGCTCACTAGAGATGGATAACTTCTCTTTTAAAACTTCCACATTTTCCTCAAGCTCAAAAATGTGAGAAGCAATTTCTTCGTCGAGCTTGTTCGTCTCCTTCAGGCGCTCACAACTCGACTGAAGAAGAGCCCGAGACAGTAGCAAACCCTTCACTGCGTTCGCTTCCAGAGCATAGCGAAGGTCAGGCTCACTGCGAAGCCGCAACTTGTCCTCCAGTTCGGGAACAGCAAAACTATTCATTACAGCATCACAGATACCAGCCTCATAGCAGTTAGGCAAAATCTTCACCTTACTGATATTACGAGCGGATATAATACGAGCCCCCTCCGGAACATTGAGACGCTCGCTGAAAAAGCGCAGTTCATCAAGCTGGTGAGCTGGGGATCTAGCAGGAATCTCAGAGCTAGGAGGAGATGTAATACTGGCACCCCTCAAAGCCAGATCCTGAGTGCAATCAGTAGCTTCAGCATCAGCGTCATCAGTCTTCTTCAAGCATTCAACTTCATCTTCAGTCTCCTTAGCATCTTGTTCCCCAGCTACACCAGAAATCTTGCGAGACTTAGCAACTCGGAAGTTCCCAGCAGAAATATCAGAAAATTCGAGAGAATTACCACTTGAATGAACGCTTTCCTCCGAGTCATCGCCTAAAATATCAAACATTTGTAGGCCAGTATCCACCTTCTTGGTTGACCTCCTCTCCAAGTTTCCAACCATAGTTTCTGGGACCGTCGCAGGCGAAGGCCTAGGCAAGACATCACCAGCACCCTTCGCAGTGTCCTCAAGAAAAGGCTGGCGAGAAGAACCACCTTCGCACAAAACAACACTATTATTAAGTCTTTTCTGTGTCACAAAAATATTGTTAGCGCACCCATATTCTAAAGAAATCCATCGCTGAATACCAGCATCAGGAGAACGTTCATTTCGGTACTCCGGCCTACCTTCAGGAATGACAAAATCCTGTGCAGCACGCTGAGAAGTAGTACTGCGTATCGCGCTGTGCTCGGTGACCCTTCGCTTTTCAAGAAGTTCCTTTGCCCTCACAGAAACATCCACATTGACCCCTTCGCCTGATTCATCATCTCTTCTTGGCGAAGGCACTTTATCAGAATCCCCACCAGCCCGTCTAGAATCAGAAGCACCCACAGCACGACGACGCTTGGCAGAACGATCGGCCTTATCTCCCTTGTCAGAATCATCCTCCACATCAACCCGTCCAGTGGAAACAAGATCGACAACACGTGAAGCAGCGCGAGTCCGCTTTGAGCTTTCATTACGCCTGGGGGCAGTCGGCACCGGTCGATCACCATACTCAATACGAAATTCATCATAAACACGATTGATGCGGACCTCGAGTCCACTATCAACACGGGCTTCATACTCCTTACGAGTATACTGACCAAGAAAAACAGCCACTCGACCCTCAACTTCTGCAATGCTAATTTTCACACTCTCCCCTTCCTTAAAGAAACTCCTGCGGAAAAGAGGCCTTCGCAGATCTCCTTGTCGGACAGCAGCAAAACCAGAAAAAGACCAACCCCTTCGGATAGGGCACACTCCAACAGCAGTGTACTCATCAGCCAAATCACGAACAGATAAATACTTGCCCACCAGTCCCCAAGCCTTGACGGCTTCCTTGTCAACAGAGTTCAAACGAACAGTGGGCCTCAAAACATAAGACATGTTCTTAACCCGAGGAGCAAGCGGATTGCTTTTACCATCTGGCAATTTAGCAACAGGAGTAACAGTTTGATAAAACCACCACTGGCTCCAGTCATCCTTCCACCTATTCTTGTATGCAACCGCCGGTCCATCACAATCCTCATGGTAAACAAAACTTATACAGCCATACTGAAAAGAAGCAGGCTTCCCATTGTCATCACCAGTCCGCGGTTGCCAGTGAAGTTCATGCTGCGACGCAAAAGCTCTGCCAGTAGCCTCACAGCCTTGACTACGAACACCCCAAATAAAACTGTTCAATCGAACGATAGCATTCGGAGTAAGATGGTGAAATCCAATCTGAAAGATATCAAATACATCCGAAACCATCGGATCCACCGGAAAGGACAAACCAGCATCCAACTGGTTAGCAAAAACAACCGCCTCATCAACCCTAGGGTTTGGAACAATCTCATTCCCAGGCGCACGAGATGAATCCGCAGAAACCAATCCATCCTCAACCATCCGGGCATGATATGAAGGCACCACCTTTGATTTCCCAAATCGAACTGATTTCCGCATCGAATCAGCCTTGGGGCCCATCTCAAATCACAAATCAAAGCAAATCTGGAGGAAAAAAGCGGAAGCAGATCCAATCTAAGAACTCGTTCGAACCCAATAAGAATAAAAAGAAAAAAAACAAAAAAAAAAAAATCACAAAAGCACAAGCAGAGTACTCACCTGACGAACTGGGAAGAAGAAATCTAATCCAAGCAACGCCTGTCGCTCGGATCAAATCAATAGCGACCGGGAGAACGAGCAGGCAGGAATGAACAGTAAAGAAGGGGAAAAATATGAAGAGACGAGAAACCGAACGAACAGCCCACAACCCCAGGCCCTTAAATAGAAGGAAGGGCACGAAAAAGGAAAGCCCCCGCCCAACATCTTCGAAAAATCCAAAAGCGCGAAAATCGAAAAATTAACGCCGTCAAAAGCGCTCCTCACACCCAATCTTAACGGGAGGGGCAAGGAGCGAACGGAGCCGTTAAACCAAATTCACGCTCCAAAGTAGTTCGCTGACATCACGCCGTCAAGACTGGGCCTTCGTCCGCGAGGGGCTACTGTTGGGGAGTCATGAATTTGGTTAACTTCTGAAAGACGCAAAGGGATAAACAAATTACCCCTTCGCCTTGAGCTGGCCATATTTCTCGCTTTTTCTCTTATTCAGGTAACTCAGGCGAAGGGTCCGGAGGAGCGAAGGGGTGAGCGCCCACCCCTTCGCTCGACGTGGGGCCAGATGCAGGATCGGAGGCGGCCACGGCCATTCAACGCAGATGCGCCAGGACGCGTGGCGCATCATCATGGGAGCGTCAGGACCCGGAAATTGCGGAGGCTAGTACGGAGAAGTGAAATACCACAATGCCCTTGGATATGCTAGGAATATAGTGGTTATGAGGGCATTCCGAGTAAACCGGGCCCCTCCAACAGCCTATAAAAGGAGGGGAAGAGAGCCCCGAGAGGCAGTTGGCCCGAGGATTTTGTAATATAACTCCCCTGCATGAGAATGAACGAATTAAGCCTATTGATCATCTAACGTCTCTCTCTCGGTTCTCTCGATCTCAACCTGTTGGATTTCCCTGAAATCCCAACACAGTCCGTTAAGATAACGAGCTAGCTCGGCTCGGCTCATTATCCTAACGAGCTGGAAAGGCAGCGCTCGGCTCGTTAGCTCGCTCGAGCCAGCTCGTTTAGCTCGCGAGCTGAACATGTAATACAAATATTGACAAATAAATAATCACTAGTGTCCATAATTTCACATAAATGACATAAACACAAGTACACAATCATTCACATGGTACATATAAAGTCTAACATGCAAGTATGCAAATGAACACAAATACACAACCATTACATGAGCAGCATTGCAGCTCGTTGACCTACAATGTTGCAGCTCGTTTGGCTCGCGAGCCAGCTCGCGAGCAGCTCGAACTCGCTTGTTATACTAATGGGCTAAGATGGTTGTTCGAGCTGGCTCGTTAATAAATCGAGCCGAGCCGAGTCAAGCCAAGTTCGTCATGAGCCGAGCGAGCTAACGAGTCACGAGCTTTCCATCCAGCCCTAGCTGCCGCGGCAGCGGCATGGGCGGCCACTAGGGTGGCGACCTAGGGCGACGAGCTGGGGCGGCCGCTGGGGTGGCGAGCTGGGGCGGCGAGCTTCGGCGAGCTGCGGCATAGACACACGGAGCTCACGAACGGGAATAGAACGAAGAAAACGAATTGGTATCTCATTCGCAGGTGGGTAATTTTTTCGAAGTTGCCCATCTCCAAAGCAGGTAAAAATAAGAGAGGAGCTACTGTGAACTTTGTACAGGAGAAAAGTTGATTTTGGCTGCCAAAGGGACCTTAATTACCCTCAGCCATTAGACCAGAACTAGTCCATCAACCCGTGCTCCGCATGGGCTAATATTTTTAAAAGTTATTTAATTTAAAAATTATTTCAAAATTAAACTCCTTCCTAATAATCAAAGTTGTCTACATACTACTCTTTCATTTTTTTCAATACTTCAACATAATACTCATACGGATATGTACTTATCTTTTTTCATTTGTGATTGACTTTTAATTAATAATCACTCAATACACTTTTTCATTCACATCCACACTTCTTTCATTTTGTATCGTATCTCCATACATTATATTTAGCATAAAAATTAATATTTTAAATCACTTCCTCACATATACATGTATAAACGCTCTACATGGTGTCACTCATCATGCGTGTATACCTTAGCTTATTATTTTATATTAATAATGATGAATAGGTAATTTAGAATCATATATTAGTTTATTTTTGGACTTTTCGGTAGGATGCACATGAAAATAATTAGATTAAGATTTAGGTTTTTAGTTTAGGTTATATTTAATAATGACATATGTGGGCAATTTAGATACAAATTTTATAATGGAAAAGCTTGATAATTTAGATATAGGTTTAGGGTTCATTTTAAAATATTTTTATAATGATAGTGGTGGTAAATTTTTAACAATTGTAATAGACCAATGACTATGGGTATTAGATTTTACATGATTGATGTTTCTGATTTTTGTGAGAATTTTTAGGATTTGTCTTATTTTTCTAGCGTGTCTCGTGAGAACTAATGCGGAGTCTCCAATTAAAAATTAAGGCTATATTTCTACCAAATTATTACCTTGAGCTATCTCTCATTTGTTAAATATTCGAACACAATACTTATATAGATATATACTTATTATTTTCATCCGATTGTGATAGACTTTAGTTAGTAATTACTCTATAACCTTTTCATACACATTTATAATCTTTAAATTTCACTTTGCATCACATATATGCGTTTGAATTTATGAAATAAATCCTAAGTTTGAACTATAAATTTTATGTACAAATCTATATTCTCATCACTTCTCCTATATCTTAATCGCCATATCATATAGCAATGGTGTGAAATACATGATTTAGAATCTTATATTTGTGTATATTTTTAATTAAGGTGATTTGGATTCAAATATAAGATTACCTCATATTATTTTTAATAAGGACATATGTGGGTAATATTAATGTAAACTTAAGGGGTTACTTTAAGTTATTTTTTAAGTATTCGTAGTGGGTAATTTAGTTGCAAATTTAGGAGGTTATTTTAAATATTGTTTATAATAGTATAAGTGGGTAATTTTGATGAAGATTAGAGGGTTATTTTGGTTTATTTTATATAATAGCAGAGGCGGGTAATTTAGATATAGAATGAGGGGGTTACTTTAAGCTATTTTTATAATGGCATAGGTGGATAATTTTTAGAAAATATAATAGATCTAATGGCTATGATGATTTGAGTGTTCCAATTGATGGCTAGATGTTTTGCTTTTTTGTGAGAATTTGCAGAGGCGGGTAATTTAGATATAGAATGAGGGGGTTACTTTAAGCTATTTTTATAATGGCATAGGTGGGTAATTTTTAGAAAATATAATAGATCTAATGGCTATGATGATTTGAGTGTTCCAATTGATGGCTAGATGTTTTGCTTTTTTGTGAGAATTTCTAGGATTTCTCTCTTTTTCTAGAGCGTCCACCTAGGATCCTAGGTGGCTTCACGTAGAGGCTTCAAAGGGAGCCTCCAATTAGTAATAGTAAGATTGCTACTTAAACCTGTATCGCCGTCGGCCATTTACAGAAACCTCTTGGCAAAGGTTAGAGCTCTTGTTGTTTGTATTGTCCATCTGCCACCTTTTCTTCATCAGCTTACACATGGTCAAATGTTTCGAGTACAGACGTATGCTAACGTCTCACCTTGCTCCGTCTTCCACCAACCCACATCGTTTATCTCCTGCCTCCGATCCTTGCCAACCTAGTCATCGTTAAACTAGGAATTAATTCCAATTGCTTTTACATTTTTCTTTGTGGCTATGTACATTTTCGACTCCTCGCCTCAACAAATGTTTTCTAACAGGCTAACGCTTTGCCTACAATGAAAATAAATTCTATATTAACATTTGCAAATTACAATGAAAATAGAATGCATCCATGATCAGAATGAACCAAATTACTAATTCCGGACATAATTTCATTGAAATCTTAAACTATGTCTAAACACAACCGCAATGATATTCCTCCTTTGCTATAAACAGACACATAATTAGCTATTAATACGAGCCCCGTGCTAAGTAAAAAAACTAACCCAGATGAGCATGTTCTTTATAATGAATCTAATATCTATGCTTGTTCGGAATGTAAACTAAGATTTAACACAACTAGATGATAGGTGTGTAAACATTTTCACATTTGGCATTTGCCTTCCATGAATGGGAAAAGGGAACATCTTACATTTAAAAAGAATGAGAAAAGAACGGAAAGAATGATCATTTACACATGAATCACTACACAGTTGGAGTTGGTTAAACAAAAAAGGAAACCATTGATCAAATTCAAACAGTCTTCAGTAGCCTTTGCTATTGATACTCCGGCAATTTTTTCTGATCTCCCCATCCTTTCCAGTTAGCGGGCCGATGTTGCCCATCTTAACCATGGACGCCGCAAAGTTCCTGAAGAAATCCTTTTGGTTTCCTGCAAACCGATGAACGATGGGAGCGGTGGTCGCCTCCGCAGCAGGGTCTGATAGCATGACCTGGTCGGACGGAAGCTTGGCTTGGCCGTGCAGGAGGTTGCCGTAATACTTGTTGTCGAACACCTTGGGTGTGACCTCGTCCAGGTTCTCCAGTGTACCGTCGGGCTGCCCTGCTGCGCAGTTCTGCTGCGTGAACTGGCACTGCACTTTGCCGAATGTGTGCGCTCCTGAAGTAGAAATTTGTTGTTGAAATCAGTTTGTAAGCCATATAAACTATTGTCGGGGTTTGAATCTGTGTATGGGAAATATATATGTTCTGAAATGTTCTAGTTATATGAATACGTTACCTTGGAGGGCGACGAGGTCAGTGTCATCCAGGTTGAAGTTTCTGAACTTCTCCTGGAGAACGTCCAGCGAGTCAAAAGGGCTCGGCAGGTTCTTGGCGCTCTCGATGTTAGTCGTCGTGCCGTCTCGCCGGCCGAGCAGCACCTTCCATTTTGGCCCTCCAGCCTGCACGCAGTTCCATGATCTCGTCGATCAGTTGAGGAAAACCAAGCTTGAACAATGTCGCGAAACAAGCTAGCTAGCTACGAAGCACAATAAGTCGATCAAGACATGTGGTGCTTACGAGTTCGACGGAGATCTCGGCCGCGAGGGCGAGGATGTCGGCGCAGGAGACGATGCCGGGGCACGCATCCTCCAGCGCGCTCTTGATGTCGTCCACCACATCGAAGCCGCGCGCCGAGTTGTTGTTGGCGGGCACGTCCTTCTCGGTCTGGATCGCCGGGAGGTCCTCGTCCAGCAGGAGCGAGGCGTCGCAGCCCTGAACGAAGCAGTCGTGGAAGTGGAGGCGGATGAGGCTGGCCGGGATGCGCGGGTCGGAGGCGCGGGCGCGCAGGATGACGCGGCGGACGACGTCGTGGGCGCTGGGGCACGACTCGTCGTAGAATGCGGAGCTCAGCGCCGAGCCGGCTCCATAAGGATGGCCATGAGCAGCTCCAGCCAAAGCAAGCAAGAAGGCGCAGTACGCAGCTAACTGCAACCCGAGAGACGAGGAGCGAGAGGAGGCGGCGGCGGCCATGCGTGTGCTTGTCCTGTGCGGTTCTGAGTTGCTCAGGTGATCACTGGAGATCGAGCTTAGGCTGCTGGCTATTGACAGTGTAGGGAGGCAGGTGGTGCTTGCTACTGCAGATGGAGCTTGCAGATTTGAGGGAGATGCATGGGTGCGAGGGGAATGGGTGGGCGCGGCAGGTTTTATAGGCTCACGCCATGGGCGCGCGGACCGTTTCGCTGGGATGGCTGCGCGTTTGACATGTTCCGTATGTTGGAGGATGTCAATTTGAATTGTGTAGTTTAGCACCGGTGATGCTGCGGCACGCGGTTGCATCTGAATACATGATTACAGCTTGCCCAAAAAAAAGGTACATTATTACATTGTTGCAGCGTTGAACCAGGAGTCCAGGAGGCGAAGGACGAATGCGGCCCGAGAATTGTTCTCTCTGAATCCATGGTCTATGTTACGCTCTTAAAATATAATCATCTCTTCGTTTTTAACAACTGAGTGTTATTTAGCTTCCATTTTATTAATATATGTCATCTCATATATACTATTACTAATTGGAGACTCCTTTTTACACCTCCACACTAATTCTCACGAGACACGCTACAAAAAAGATAAATTCTAGAAATTTTCATAAAAATCAAAAACATCTAGCCATCAATTTGTAGACTCTAATCATCATACTCATGCACTTTATTAGGTTTTCTAAAAATTACATTTTGCTATTATGAAAATATTCTAAAGTAGCCACATAAATCTATAGGTAAATATCCATCTCTGCTATTATGAAAAATAAACTAACGTAACTTCCTAGTATTTATCTAAATCTACCCACCTATGCCATTATAAAATAATTTAAAATAGCCTAAATTTGTATTTAATTACCTATATTTGCTATTAATAAAAATAACATATATGTCATTATAAAAATATCCTAAAGTACACCATGATTCTAAATTACATATTTCTTCAATTAATTGTAAACATAGAAAATACTACATATGCATGATGTGTCTCATCATACAAATCATATGTAAATGTACAAAGCAAATGATTGAAACACAAATTTACATATTCAACACATGTTAAACTCTAAATTTGCATCGAAATTACTCACATATATCATTTAAAAATTCTTAAGTACACTAATATATAATTCTAAATTATCTATTCTTACCACTCTTAATATGGAAAACACTAACTTATTAATGTATGTATGTGCCGACATGATGTGTCAGCATGTAGACCATGAGAATACTAATTTTTATGTTTATCATTTAGCTCAAATTGAGGACTCAATTAAACAAATATGCAACTGTGATGCAAAGTAATTAAACAAATGTGCAACTGTGATGCAAAGTAAAAATAAAATTAAGCAAGAGAGATACATGGTAAACAATTTTTATATTATTATAAATAGGTCTATATTGTTCATAAAATTTTAATACGCATATCTTCCAATTATTAGCTCGTGTGGGAGCACGGGTCGATAGACTAGTTGAACTAATTAGTTTATCCTAAACGTTTTATATGAAAAAGAACGGTAACGCTAATAACACCTGGTATACTGTTGTGCACAAATAGGCGTATCATTCTCTGAAACATGTGCAAAACAATGAGTCTAAAACATGTGTGGGGTTTACAAAAGTTGGCCTTCTGTATTCAAGTTGTATTTCTATGAAGATACTAACAAGTGGCTCGTGCAAATATTGCAGGTAGACTTGTTTTACTACATGTTTTAATCATGATCCATTGGATTGGAAGTACAGACATATTTTGACGTTCTGTAAAATATGTTTCAGCGTCGAGCCGGCGCTAGGGTAACCGTGAGCGGCTCCAGCCAGGGCGAGCAAGAGCAAGGCGGCGCAGTGCGCCTCTAGCACCGATGCGGAAGAAGCGGCCATGCGCTCGTACGTGTATATGGCTCCTGATCACTGAAAAGAGCTAGCGACCGGCTACTGACGACGGTGGTGGCTGCTATCTGCACGCGTCTGGTGGTGGTTGCTGCAGTCTGCAGTCTGCAGTTGGAGGGGAGCTTGCAGAGATGAGAGCTGAGTGCGAGCGCTGAGTGGAACGGTCCAATGTCGCGTTTGACATGTTCCTCATCCTCCCGGAGCAATGTCCATTTCGGAGCTCTCAGTTTCCGTACAGGTGAGGGGACGACGGTCGACGGACGACGGCGGCTGCCGCACATTTCTCCTTTGCACGCGGTTGCTGCGGATCACTCTTTGCTAGATGAGCTGGAGTGCCGTAAGTTACTTGTTGAGTTGCTGTCGGCGTGGTGCTCGTTGCGTCTGCGCGCGCCGTGGAAACGCGGGAGGTGTGTTCGATCAAATGGTTCGAACTTTTTTGCTATTTCTTCCAAAAAGGTGATGTAATCAAAAGAAACTGCAGTGTACGGTGCCAATGGGCTCCGCGGTGTTCTGCACTTCTGAGTTCTGATGGTGCCGATCTGCGATCAACAAGGCATGCACTTGGGAGGAAACCACCAATGGAATGGCCGAGTCAGCGAGAGTCTTCGGTACGGTATGCATGGCTGGAAATCGTCACCTCTAATCCTGTTGAGCAGCCATTCAGCACATCGGCTGCACGGCAAGTTCCATCCGTCCCACTGCATGGCGCAGAACCAGCGAGCAGAGCAGGGATCAAGGAGAGAGAGAGAGAACGGGCAACGGGCACGGGCGCCAGCATGGCGGCGGAAGACAGGGAGCAAGGTGCGTCTGACATGTTCGTCATGCCGGAGCAATGTCAACATGGAGGTATCAGTGTCCGTACAGGGGAGGGGACGGCGTCACGGCGGACGACGGCCGCCGGCCGCACCTTCTTCTCCGCACGTGGTTGATGCGGATACACTCTTCCCTCGCTGGAGGAGAGCAGTGGATGGTGGCGGCGCGAGCGAGGAGACGAGGTCGCGGCGAGTGATTTGTTCCGGGCGCGTGTTCGTTGCGCCTGCGCGCGGTGGGAAAGCGAGTGGTGCTCGATCAGATCCTAGGTTTTTTCTTCCTGAAAGTAATCGAAAGAAACTGCAGTCTATGGTGCCAGTGGGCCCGAGGTGTTCTGCACTTGTGAATTGTGATGGTACCGGTCGTGGTCAGCGACCAATCAGGCTTGCAGCTGCGAGGAAACGGCCAATGGAGTGGCCGGGTCCGCGTGCAGCTTGGAGTTGGAGGTCAATCCTGTTCAGCACCCATGCCCAATTGCCCATGGTTGACACCATAGTATCTCCAACAGTTTATATAAAACTGGAGACCTAAAACTCTTTTTAGGTTTAGATATTAAATTAGAAGGGATAAGGTTTGCATAGAATTTGTCTGCCCTCCTCCAACAGTATACCTAAAAACTTGATATCTAAAATAAAGTTAAAGTTTGGATATCTGATCATTTAATGGGGTTTACTGTAAAATAAGGAAGACACAACGTTTCGTAAGAATAACACGTTTCCTAAGGGTCCTTTTTGCAAAATAGTCTTTCTTCCAGCCTTATCCTCACTGGCTTCATGGCCGACAATCTTCCTCGCCGGTTGCTGCCTCGCTCGTCGCCCCTGCTCCCTGTCTGCCCGCCGGAGGCTGAAGAGCTCGTCCATGAGCGGATTCAGATGTGACGATGATGAATCGGAGGGGATCAGCCTCAAATCGGCGGAGATGTCCTCAAGCCGCCGCGAGCCCATGCTGGTGGCTCGCCTCCATGGCCCCGGCTGCTGGAGCTCACCGGCGTGGCCAAGCTTGCTGGCTGGCGTGTGGGGAACAGCTCGCCGACCGGTGCCCGGTGCAGCTGCCCCGCGTGGCCGTGCTGGCCCGCCGGCGTGTGGGGCAGAGCTCGCCCATGGCCAAGGCGATGGGCGGCACTGGGAGGCCAAGGCGATGGGAGGTGCTGGAGGTTGGGACGACGGCGATAGCTCGGCGGCGGCGCGAAAAGTCCCCACGCGAGAAGCGGTTGGCTGACGTGGCTGTTTTTAGGCTAGACTTATTTTGTGTCGGTGGATTGCTATATTTGGGCTAAGGAGAGAGAAATTTAGATTGTAGCTTAAAAAATTTAGAGATAGTAATTCATATAAAATTTAGAGATAGCAAATTCATATGGTAATACTATTGGAGCAAGTTTTTAGATTTTTGGATAGTTTATAGGTATAGCATTTCAATATATCAATGCTATTGGAGACGAGTGAGTTGGGGGAGGGACGTCCAAGCTTTCGCAGGCAACGCGCAAACAGCCCAACTGATGGGCCATCTTAATGGGCCAACCGGCGTAAAGTATTCCATTACATTGTCGGCCAAAATAGAAATTATCTGATAATTTGCCAAGCATTGGGCCCATTGAAGCCTTATGAACAAGACTGACAGGCAATCAGCGATTCCCTGCATTTTACACATCACCCTCTGTACAGACAAAAAGAAAAGGAAAGAAAAATCATGGCGGCACAAATGCAGCGCGTTGCTCGTGGTCGTGGGGAGGCCAGTGCACGCCTTCCCTGGGGCACGGCGCGAGCGGCGCCGGCTGCGCGAGGAACGTCGGGTACCGGTGCCCCGGCATCAGCACCGTCAGGTCCGCCGCGCCCGCCACGGGGTCCTCCACCTGCACCGCAACAACAACAAAAAAATCGACGAGCCTTTCAGGTTTCGCACGCCACATCCATCCCCTCCTTGTCTGCACTCGGTAGCGCACAGTGTCACTACACTACATGGATATGCCACTGTTACTGCAGCGCAGACAAGGGCGTGAAGAGAGGGCGTGTCGCTTCCTCTCTCGCTCTGGCGCGGTGCACGTGAACCGAACGCACGAGCAGCCGAGCACGAGGGCGAGAGCAGTGGCAATGCAGTGCGAGCACGAGAAGGGAACAGTGGCAATGCGGGTACTGTACCTTGGTCGGGTGACTGAGCTTGTCCGGCGACGGGTCGCGCTGGTGGCGCGGGCGAGCGGGGGGAGGTAGGCCTCGGCCGCGGCCTTCGCCGCCGCCGCCGTCGTCGGAGCGTCGGGAGGAGGAGGAAGCCAGGCCGGGCTTGATGAGGTGCTCGAAGATGGCCATGAGGAGGAACATGGAGACGAGGACGGCCGTGGCCGCGAAGCCGAAGGAGATGGCGCTGGCGTTGGTGGACGCGTCGGCGCCGAGGGCGCCGCCGCCCGCGCCCCTCATGGACGTGGCCGCCGCGGCGTCGTCCCTGGCGGCGACGCTCTCTCCCGCGGGCTCCGACGCGGCGCCGGCGCCCGCCATCCCCACCCACGGCCTCGCCCTCTGCCCCGCGAAGCTGCTCATGGCTGTGGCTCGCCGGCCGCAGAGCGTCCCCTGTCTGGCAGAGGAAACGCAGGCATCAGCGGCGGTTCAGGGCTCGAGGCCGTCTTATCCTCCTGCCCGTGTGCATGCAAGGCTTGTGAAGACATATCTATCACATTATCACGTTCTACATGTGAAGACTGAAGAGGTAAAGAAAACGAAAGGAAAAGGGAAAATGCAGCATGGTTTGTTGCTCTGTTCAGCCAGGCAAGCTTCAGAAAGACGATCACAATTCACAAACTCACACTGCAAAACCCCGCACCACAATGCACCCTCGCTCAGAAACTTTCACTGCAATTTTCTCATCCTGTGCTGTTCCCTAACTGTAATCAAGTGTAAAGCTGAAAAGCACTGGGAAAAAAGGAAATGCCAGAGAATAGTTGCAGCAGGATAAGCAGAGAAAGTCTGAAACCTGAACAAGTACAATAGCACTCATTCTTGAACGAACCCGATCTGTGGAGTACACAAATCGCAGGCAAAAGAACCTCACCTTTAGCGCTGGAACTTCTTCCCACCAGCCGCCTATTTCGCAGGTGCCTCGTCTACCTCGCGTGAGCCTGCAGAGGACGAGCAATGCAATGGCCTGCCTCCCTCTTCTTAAACGGAAGGAGATCAGACCTGGGGCATGGTGAAGCTGTGCATGTGCTGGCGTGGCATTCAGTTCAGGCATGCATTGTGCAGCGGTCAAGAGGACTGGTGGAGCAGCAAAAGCGAAAGGTGGAAGAACAAAAAGAGCGCAGGCGATGAGCTGCCACCTCGCACAGAGAACATGTGAGGCGAGGCAACGACAGTGGACGGGATGGCAGGGGGCTAGCTGCAAAACGGGACGCTAATCCTGATGGAATCGTGTTGGGGCACCGCAGTTGTAGGGGAGGAGGAGGAGGAAATGATTCCAAGGGGTGGAATGGGGGGGAAAGGCAAAGAAAGAGCCAAGCAAAGGAAAAGGGAGGAAAGCTAGCTAGCGCATGAAAAGGAGTGAAGCCTGGCCTTGTGCAGGATCCGATCAGATTTTGAGAGTCAGTGTCGTCTGAAATTATATGCAGGCCGTCCAGCCGTCCAGGTCAGGTCATTCAGGCCCTGAAACAGTTGGATGGCAAAAAAAAAAAGTTGTCATTTACTGTAGCAATTCTAAATCGAAAATTAGGAGGACTAAATATGATCTAATTATAAAACTAAATATACGGATGGACTGGAAATCGCGAGACGAATCTATTAAGCCTAATTAATCCATCATTAGAGATTGTTTACTGTAGCATGACGTTGTCTAATCATTACCAAATTAGACTCATTAGATTCGTCTCGCAAAGTTACCGGGGGTTATGGAATGGGTTTTGTCATTAACACACGTTTAATACTCCATGCATGTAAGATTCCCTTTGATGAATAGTAAAATTTGCCGATTTGCCGTTTTGGCAAATGAACTAAACAGGGCCGCACCTACCGTAAATTGGCTCTAGGCCCTGTTTAATTCTCCCAACTTTCAAAAGTCATCAAAAAGTTTTCACACTGACAACCGTGCCCCCCCTCACAGGACACGCTTACTAATACAAAAATTTTCACCACTTTTCACCAATTCACTGGAATTAAACACCCCCTAGTCACTAATCTCTCCTCCTCTCCTGGAGAAATCATGGCCACATCTTGTCATCTTCGCATCGGGAATGATGCGGGTGCCAGTCTGCAGCTGCATGGTGATTACTGATTGCGAATGCGAGCTCAGCTCAGACAGAATGGGCAAATTATGTAGCCTGTGAAGCTCTGACGGACATATCACAAAAAAAAAACGCTCTGACGGAGAAGAAAAACGAAAGAAAAGAAATGAAATGAAAGAAAGAAAAGAAAATGAGAGCTTTTTTTTTTTTGCTGTGATGGAGAAGCAAAGCAACAAAGCAGCAGATGCTGCTCCGAGGCCGGCCGTCGACACTGGACAGTGAGGCATGGCGTTTTGAGGCTCCGAGGCAGTCGCCGGGGCCCTAGAGCCGGACAGCCCGATGGATCATCTGGGAAACCACATGCAAAAATAAAGGACAGATGATCTATGATCCAGAGTCATTGGCTCGTCTGCTCTACCATGATGCCCGAGCATGCGCGGACAGCCTGAGGCTGTCCCAGCTGGTGCTCACGGAAGGGATAATGACCCAACGAGACTTGCCGCAGGAGAGGGAGTCGCCGGTCGTGGGGGGAATCAGTCCGCTCCCGACATGCCACTGGCCGTGTCCGGGGAAGTAAGTGCACGGGCCACCCCCAGGACCCCAACTCCTAACCAACATTGAACTGGAAATCTTAATGTGTAGCACTCGGCTCTTCAGCTTGCTGATACCACTCCGATATGCATGATTTCGTCAGGTACAGACAGGTCATATGGTCTTTGGTCGTGTTTCCAGAGCTGAAGCGAACAGTAAGATACCTCTTCTTTGTGGGCGAGAATGAACGCTAATGAGGTACCCGGATCGAGTAGGCTGTGCTGCAGGAATCCCATGCATGTGGAGATCTCACTTTGGACCCTCTTAGAAAAACCGCAGATCTGCTGAAAAAGGGCGTGCGTGGCAGTGCTACAGAAGCCTGTAACAACTGACGGCACCTATCATGGTAAACCGTCTTATCTTCCTGCGAGTGAGTGTAGGACCTCGTGATTTCTCAATTACTAACCTACCAACCTGCGCGCTCCAGGACGGGCCGATATATTTATATCCTGCTCTCTCGTATTTGTTAAGTATTTTTCGTTTTGTATCACACTTTTATATGTGTTTAATTGGACCTCAACTACATTAGTATATGGTCTATATTGTGATTTGTGAGACACATCATGCATACATACCTTAACTTTATATTTTTCTATATTAACCGTTAATGCCAGAAATAAATAGTTTAAAATGATATATTGGTGTACTTTTGGATATTATTATAACGACATGTAGATTATTGTTAATAATGACAGAGATAGGTAATTTAGATACAAACTGAGAGTTATTTGAAGTTATCTTTATAATGGCATAAGTGGGTAATTTAGATGAATGTTAGGGGGTTACATTATTCTATTTTTCATAATGATAGAGGTAGCCAATTCAGCTATAGATTAGGGGTTTATATTAGACTATTTTTATAATGGCAAAAGTGGGTAATTTTTTAGAAAATATAACATATCCAATGGCTATAATGATTCGAACCTACTGATTGATGGATAGATGTTTCTGATTTTTGTGAGAATTTATGCGACTTATTTATCTTTTTGTCTAGTGTGTCATGTGAAGATTAACGTAGAGGCCATTCTCAAAAAAAAAGATTAACGTAGAGAATCTCAAAAAAGTAATAGTAAGATTAGTAGTAATAAGATAAGATATGCAGTCAGTGGAGACCCTTCCTGTTAAGCTGAGATGTCTGGCCTGTTCTGTTTCTGTCTCTAGTCCTTTTCCTTTTGGCCTAGGCGGCTAGGCCACTACTATGTTTTGAACTTTCCTCTCCTCTGTCAAATTAACGAACGGCAGACTTCCTGCAAGTTCCCTTTATTATTTCAGATCCATGAATTTTCCAGATTTCTTTTACCTGGGCACAAGCTCCGGTTTGTATTGCCTCCACTGCCTCCAACCCTCCATCATATAGCCAAGCCATTTCGAATAGAACAACGAGGCCTAGAAACCTATCGGATCCTCGTGATCTTGCCTCCAAAGAAGTGACCGGCGAGAATATATGCTAGAGTGCAGCTTCCACTATCTCAGGGCTTTGCACGCCGTGGCCATGAATGAGTGCCGCTGCGTGGCTCCTTGCACGATTAGTTTATGATGAAACCGCAAGAACGTGCACGCCGAAGCCATCACCGGCGAATCGGTGATCGATCCCCTGGCCTGAGCCTGACCACTTCTCTTCTCGTGAGTGGGCGTTCCACTCTGTACGAGTACCGAAGAGGCCGGCGTACGGACAGATACGGTCTGAATTTGTTAGGGAAATCTCTGTTTGGACCTCGTGCTGTGGCTTTTATGCAAACAAGCATGCCCCGGCACAAGGAGAGCAACAATCATTGGTCCACAAAGACGGCACAAATAAAAATCAACAAAAGAAAAGAAAAAAAAACCAGCAACATGAAAGGGAAAGCCTAGACCAGGATGCAGGAGCCAAAGGAACTGAACAACGCAGACGATTGATGGATCGATCGAGCAGAAACCTAGGTGACAGGGGACGATCGGCAGAGTCGGACACTGAAGAACTGAACCAATGCAATTGGCTCCAAATCCTGCAAAACCCTGTCGATGTCACAGCCATATAGATAGCCCATGAAAACTGAAGACGATGGATGATACGCACATGCGCTGGTACAGCGGCAAAACTATAGGGCGTTGAAAGGGGGCCAGGGGCCCAGGAGAGGTCGTTGTTGCGTGCTCTCTTTTCCTCGGAACTGCTGCAGCCGGGGCCGAGGCCGACGACCGCACATGCACGGCGGGCCTCGCGTGTCCCCGACCCCGTTCCCCGGCGTCGCCAGTCGCCACCACCCACCCACCTCGGAGAAAAGAGGAGGGATCAGGGATGGGACAAAAAGAACGGGAATGGGTGGCTCTAACGTGCATGCGTGTGTGGGAACAGTTTCCCCGCGTAAGCCGGTGAAAGGTGATGATTGGCTCATTGGCTGTTGACGTTCATACGCTTTGATCTCGACGGCATCCGGTTAAATGACTAGGTGGTTCCTGAAGCTTGAGTTACGCCATTAATAATATCTTATAAATAAAGTATCATTCCAACATGTGACAGTAAAGTCGATATGTCCGAGTGGTTAAGGAGACAGACTCGAAATCTGTTGGGCTTTGCCTGCGCAGGTTCGAATCCTGCTGTCGACGCTTTTTTCTTCCCCTTGGAATTTATTTTGTTCTGCAGCTTGTTTTTTGGTCTTGGAATTCATTTTGTTTTTGTTCTGCATCAAAGTGCTAGTAGGGTCCAGATTTATTTTGTTCTCCATTTTGTTCTGCAGCTAAGCCCTAGTAAGGTGCAGATTTATTTTGTTCTGCAGCTAAGTTTTTTGGTCTTGGAATTCATCTTGTTCTGCAGCTAAATCCTAGTAAGCTGCAGACAGAGAGATACACAAGCGGATCAATGAACATAAAAAATGGACACTTGTTTCGTGCTCACAGCTTGCATCGTTCTTCCTTCGGGAAATCCTGTCTAAGCTCAATTTCAAAAATTAAACGCATCTTTGCCTATCATTCACAACCATTTAAAATTCCAAACGATTTAATGTTTGCTGGAACGATTCATGTCACAAATTGTGAAAATACATAATTGGATACATAATCTATTCAAGGTCTATCGACTCAAATCAGATACAACATTGAAGCTAATAAATTTGGTGTACTATGAAGGAGCATATCTGCTACAAAACTCAAAGCAAAACAAAGCCACACCCCAGGCTCCCAACTTCTGCATCAAATAGCCACCCGAGAAGGGGCGCAACATACAATGGGCACAGGAGCAAATCTACACAGAATGACAGCAAACAGAGACAAGCAGGAATTCCAGCTCTTGATGATTTGTATTAAAAGCAGATAACACAGCACTTAAAACAAGAGTTGAGATATCCAGATCGTTCACATCAATCTTTGGCTTGCACTTGAAAATTGTTCTATTATCCTAGGCAAGCCCAAAAACCAAGCACGAATTTAAACTGAGGTCTAAAATGTAGATACTGAAACACACTGCGTCTAGTGCGACTTGACGTACTCCTGCACTATGTTAAGGCCCTCAGATTCTTCACCATAGTCCTGGTGATTCAAACAAAGCAACAAAAAAAATAATCACACTCTATACTGTATAAACCAAAATAGTCACTTGATGTAGTACAGTAGGAAATCGATTGTTACCTTGACAACGACACAGGAGCAGCCTACAACCTTCCTTGCCTTGCCCTCAGAGTCAATCTTGCAAAGCTGCAAAAGGACCACAACTGAAGGTTATTAGAATTCACAAATACTGAGCAGTAAAAAGCAAGGTGGAGAATGGCATGCTCAACAAATTTAAATGTTAATTCGCAGTACAACTACAAAGTGTATAAGCACAAGAACATTCCAAAAACCCATTACATTCTCTGACGTTAACACCATAGAAATGTAAATCATTATCTGAATAATCTGCTTGATCCACTAGACATCAAAACAAAGTACATTTCTAAGTGCAATCTTTAACTCACCCCTGCCCACTCGCCAAGAGTTTTAGCACTCGGCACAGTAACCAGGTGAACATTGTGCTCGGCGCAGAGAGCCTTCACCAGCTTGACATAATCAGGCTGGTCACAGTCCTCAGCAAGCACACATAGCTGGGCAGCATGCTTCTCAATGGCCTTGGCGGCCTCACGAAGACCCTTTACGAGGCCGTCGTGAGCACCTGACTTCTTCATGACGAGCTGCAGAGCAGTCATCAAGTCCATCGGCTCCCCAAGAACCGGGGTAGGCGCCTCAACGGCGGCAACCGGGGTCTCCTGATCCCTGACAAAGCACCAAATCATGGTGAATTGTTGAGCAAAGAATGAGCAGACTGAAACAGTAGTTGTATCTCTAACCAAATCGCTAAAGATGGTAACAAAACACCCACTATACACAGCCCAAAAGGCAAGACGACATGTTATTTGCACTTGGGCTAAATTATTCATCGACGAGCAACAAGAACTGCAGAACAAAGTTAATAAAATTCTCTATATGAGACCGAGCTATCAACCATAAACTACAATAACCTCCTGCTACTAGTTCAATAGAGTAAAACAATGCAAACCAACAGAAAATAAAACCCTCTTTTGTCTGAATTGCACACTGGATCTAATCCAGGACCATTTCTGTTTTCTGCTACAACAAGATAAGCAGCTATTATCCCATAGTGAATTGCTAAATCAATTGCCAAATACTCGGATCCACAATATAAATCCACCGAACTCTACATGAAAACACGGAAAACATAGATGCAATCTGCCGGAAACGTTTCCCTAGATCAACACCACCATTGAGCCTCACACGACTACACGACGAGAGCGCGTGCACCAAATCGTTAGAAAAGGAGACCAAACAGTAACTGACACTCGATAATCCATTCACCCGAAGCCGCACAGAGCCATGACTCCGTAAATCTCGAAAGAAGCAGGCTAAATATCACAAGATCTAGCATTCAAGGTGAACATGAAGGAACTAGAAAGATTAGCACATGATACATAGATTTCAGGTGAGAGGAACTTACGCCATATCTCCTGCGCTCCGAGAACCTGGCCGACGGCGAAGGGAATACCTGGAGCAAGCAAGCGAAACGAACGTCAGTGGCGATTAACGAGGGAGATTGGGGAAGAAGGAGGAGGCAGGGGAAAGGAGCGCGCCGCCACCTGGGGGCCTGGAAGCGGAGGAGGCGGCGCCGAGCTGCTAGGGTTTTCGCGATGGGAGGCGTCGGCTCGGAGGTGGTAGGCTTATATTTCGGGCGGGCCCTTCTGGGCCTTAGTGGGTGTAATGTTTTTCCCGGTCCGGGCCTTCGGCGGACTGCGTTGAGCTGCTACCGGCATCCACCTTTCGGTCCTTCGTCCTGGCTGGGCTGCTGAGTAGCAGCATTGAGCCCAGACGTCGAATGTAGCGTCCGTGGGCCTCACGGTCACCTCGGCACCAGTTTTCTGTGCACGGCCGTCGGCCCAGTATTTGAATCATGTTGCCATGTCGTCGTCTTCTAGAGCTCTCGGGCACTATATTTGCTGGCATGTGCCTTCTCTAGCTCTCTTGGCACTATTTTTGCTGGCTTGTGCCGGTTTATTCTAAGCTTCTAGTGCCACAAGTTTCCTTCATCAAAGTTGAAAAAGAAAAGAAAAGAAAAGAAGAAAGAAAGAAACCACACGACTTGGAACTTTCAAAATACTTTAGCCCAATTGAGTTCCATCTGTTTATTCTTCAATTTTTATGTGTTAGTAGGTGCTGGGTCGTGTACTGGGATGTGGGAGCCCCACTCTGTCCCGGCCTCCCGGGGCTCGTCCATTGCTGTGGCTGGTGGCACTTTGGCATCCGAATGCTCGGGAGTGGCATCGTTAGTACGACGTCCGGTCGCCCGGCAGCACGGCGAAATGAGTTTGAACATGGAGGCCCAGATACATAATTAAATGATTAGTGCAGATCCCTCTTCCAGATTTTCCCACACGAGCGAGAGCGTGGAGCCGTGGAAAGCGTGCACGCTGAAGCCGGTCAAAGCTGATGGCCGTGGCCCGGCAAGGCAAGTACGGACGCACGGCGCGGGTCCAAAACCCCGTCTGATCCAGCAGCGCTGCAGCAGCGAGCTGGACTGGACTGCGCACATGGGCCAGCAGCTCGCCCGTACTGGACCGGACGGCTTCGTGCCCCGGTCGCCGCGCGCGCGCGTGGCACCACGTGGTTGGCCTGCGCGCCAGGCCGGATCCGTCCAGTCCGTCCGTCCGCGCCGGCGCCGCCGGATCGGCGAGATTTGCCCCCCGGCCGGTCGACGGAACGGATAACAAGACGGAAGCATTGGTACAGGCCGCGGGAGAGATCCGGTCCCGCCTCCCTTCGTCTGCCCGGTGCGCCCTCCTCACAGTTCCGTGATGCGCTCGGCCGCTACGACCGGCGCCATCGATCTCACGATCTCCCCTGCTCGACTCGCGGAAACGACGGACGTGATCCGCGATCGGACAGAACGGGCAAGAGGAGATCGACACTGCCCAATCAAGAGCTGGCGGCCTGGCGCTTGCTAGTACCTGCCGAATTTTTTTTATTTTTTAATCCTTTTTAAACTGAAATTTTAAAAAAAATCCACCCGTATTTTCAATAAATAACCCTTTTGGTCGCGCCACACGCCGTGGCGCGACTGAAGAGGCAGTCGCGCCATAGCATGTGGCGCGACTGGCCTGCCACGTCGGCCGGCCCGGCCGCGGGCGGCCAGCGCGGCGGCTGACATGGCAGGGTGAGTCGCGCCACATGCCTTGGCGCGACTCAGTCGCGCCAAAGGTCGTGGCGCGACTCGCCTGTATACAGCCGGCCGCCCGAGCCCTTTCTTCTTCCTCCTCCCTTTCTTCTTTCTCCCCAAACCCTAAGCCGAGCTCAACCATGGCGCCCCGCGCCGCCCCCCACTAGATCGGGCCATCCCACCACGGAATCGAAGGGGAATCGGTGGGAAAAAACTCCGGGAAGGTAACTCCTCCACTTGGACCATGTACATTTTGCGGATTTGGTTTATTTCCTTGGATTTGGATGAGATTAGGTTTATGTAGGTTTGACTTATGTATGGTTGATGGAGCACGGATTTGAGATTGTTAGTTATACTATGTGGTGGATTTGGTCCTTGTTAACGCCTGTCTATCGTATAGTTTTTTTGCATGTAATGATTTCGTTGACATATCCATACGTATATTATGATGATTTTATTTTGATATGAATAATGAACTAAGTGAGTTAAACTTAAATATTTTGAGTTGTTCTTGCTATTAGGTAATGTAGTTTGATCATGGTTTGTATTGAAAATATGCAATGTTTTAGGTATTGTTTTGAAGATAGGTTTTCATGGTATAGACATAAGAATGAATTGCAATTTTTTTTGTGTATTGTTTTATGACTCGTTTATAGTAGATGTATGGAGCTACATAAATAAAACTTATTTTCCTTTGTTGACTATAGGATAAAATGGCGCAGCACCCACAATATCCTTTGCTTGAGATGGGCTATGACGAGAGACACCGCGGGCGGATACTTGAGGAGCGTATTAAGGTTAGTTTGTCCTTAATGATGACTTTGTATGGAGTAAATGAATTTGATGGGTGGATGTAGTCCAACACGGTGTTTGATTTATTATTTGCAGGTTTTGAATTCTCTACGTATCCGCACCCACAATCCTCTCGTGTGGGATGATAGGTACGCCCCGTACCTTCGGCAAGCTGGCTTGCTCCCATTGGCGATGCTTGTGAAGGGTGGATTGCCGAAGATGGACAATGCGGCTCTTACCGCGCTAGTGGACCGATGGAGGCCTGAGACACACACATTCCACCTCCCTTGTGGTGAGATGACGGTGACACTTGAAGATGTTGCCATGCTTTTTGGTCTTCGCATAGACGGTCAAGCGGTCACTGGGACAATTGATCCTGCTGGTTGGCGAGATCGGGTGGAGGTCTTGTTTGGTGTTCGTCCTGCAGATCCACCGGACGATCGAAAGGATAGGAAGACTACAGGAGTCAGCTCGGCTTGGTTGGTGCAGCACTTTGGTACGCCCCCTCCTGCTGATGTTGCGGCTGGTGTTGTTGCTCGATATGCTAGGGCATGGCTATGGCACTTGGTGGCTGGGTTTTTATTTCCGGACTCGAGTGGGAACACCATTTCTTGGATGTGGGTAGACATTATTGGGCAAGCTTGGGAGAACATCGCTACCTATAGTTGGGGTAGTGCAGTTCTTGCATGGCTCTATCGCCAGATGTGTGATGCTTGCTGCCGCAAGGGTGCTAGTGCTAACATGGGGGGTTGTGCCTATCTTTTGCAACTGTGGATGTGGGAGCGGCTTCCGGTTGGTCGGCCGGAGCGGTATACACATGGGGTAAGATAATATCTTTTGCTTCATTAAGTATGATATGAGATATTGTTAATTTGACATTATATTTGTCTTGTTGAAGCAATTACCAACTTATGGTGAAGAGCCTTTGGCCACTGTCGGTTATCTATGGCACAATATTCTCAATGTGCATGGAAACCCGGTGAGACGTTACACTGACTACAGCAACGCTCTGGACTGCCTCGCTCCTGCACATGTAAGTTGTCTTTAGCACGTTCTTTGGTATTGAGGTTTATTTTCGTTGTCTATTCTATTGTAATGGTTTTGGCATTGTTGGAAATTTATTTGATTCATGATACCTAGGTGAATTGGCGCCCTTATGATCGAGATGAGGTGCAAGCCATGGAGCTTAGTCCATATTGCATGATGAATCAAGATTATTGGCGCTCGGTTTGTCCCCTCATTTGCTTCTACATTGTCGAGTACCATATTCCAAGTAGAGTGATGAGGCAGTTTGGCTATCTTCAACCTTACCCTCCAGAGTACATAAACACTAATCAAGAGCTTCATCGGTATGTTGTGTGTTTGTTGAGTTTATATTCTTGGAATCATGGTATGTTATATACTTGTATTTGATAAAGAATGTGTCTTGAATGTAGTATTGACCGTCGATGCGAGAGGGGTAGAAAGGATTGGGTTATGAAGCACCAAGGATACATTAACGCTTGGGATAGTCGTGGAGCCAACATTGTCATAGGAGGTCCACTTCACCGTGACCCCCCTTTTGAAAATTATTTGCAATGGTTGAGAGCGAACACAAGGCTTAAACTTAAGGTGGCTATGGATGCCGGTCCTGTCGAGGACCTACCTTCAGACCCAGAAGATGTGTTTGACCAGTATGACGAGATGACAAGGCAGGCCACGCAGACACAGCGGGGACCGGTGGAAGACTACATTGTAAGTTTGGTTGAATTGTTTGCTTATGTCATTAATGTAATTTGGTTTTGGCTACATTGTAAGTTTGGTTGAATTGTGATTAAATGGTTGAATTTTCACATGGCAATGATAGGGACAACAACTTGGTCGTTTTGCTAACGAGTCTCTCGTAGCATTGGGTGTGCCAATTGGGCATCCAGAAGAGGCGAGCAAGCTACGGGCCTTCATACAGGTTAGATGGTAAAGTGCTTTTATCTCTGATTTAGAGCCTACCAATTTAACTTTATTGTGATTTTAGAGATTCCATCGTGGGTGTCGAAAAATGGCCCGCAAGTTGAATTGCATGGCCCCACGAGAACAAGGAGCGGCTGGTGGTCCCTCAAGTTCTGGTACACGTTCAGCTCCATCCACTAGGGGTACTAGGGCCACCTCCACGAGTACAGGTGCGGGCCTGGTTTCAAACTAGTACTGTTTGTGAATTTTTGGTTTTCATCATTGGTTTTTGATACAAAATGTATATTTGTTCATGCAGGGACTCTCACCATTCCCGGCCCTAGTAGGGATGTTGACCCGGAGGAGGAGGAGGAGGAGGAGGAAAATAGCTCGAACTCAGAAGATGATGATCCTTCGTATGGTCAAGAAGAGATTGGTTCCTCACAGTTGCCTGATGCGCCATTTGATCCATCACAGGGCAGTCAGAGGCCTAGGAGGCGGGCACGACGGGATCACACAGATGTTGGGACCCCTAATGTGTTGCCTACCAATCCAGGACGCCAGCGTCGCAAGAAGAAGCCCTACACACCCAACCCCTCACGCCGCAAGTAGAGTTACTCAAGTAAGATTATGTGATGGATATGTTTAGTGATGGACTCGTTATGTGATGGACTTGGGTCATGTGAAAACCTTTGTGATGGACTTATGTTTAGTGATGGACTTGTTATGTGATGGACTTGGGTCAAGTCAAAACCTTTGTGATGGAATTGTTATGTTATGTGATGGACTTGTTATGTGATGGACTTGGGTCATGTGGAAACCTTTTTGATGGAATTATTATGTTATGTGATGGAATTTCACAGTTGAAACATTGGCTAATATTTGGAACCTTGCCCTGTATTTGGAACCTTATTGTTGACGCGAAAAATCGGCGGTCGTATCCCCCGCGTGCAGCACACGAAGACCAGGGAGATCTGCTTCGCTCCAGTGCCAGCCCGCACTCCAGTTCAGGTTCGCAGCGTGCCAGTCAATTTGACCTGAAATTGGCAAGGGAATAAAACAGTTAAATTACTCTTTGATTGTGCCGGCTTTATTTCAGACGATGGAGTAACGTCGAATTTTAGCCAAGACCCAATCAGGCACGTGTCGGCCGATACCAATCGGACCTCAAAATCGGACTTCATTGATGACGTCAATCGGACCGAGTAATCAGACCTCATTCAGACACCAAATCAGACCTCAGGATCGGACCTTGATTGATATAACAGATCAGCCTTTGAATAATAAAGTAAAGCATAAAACAAGGCCGATATGTAAAGTAATGGATCAGCTGTGTCTTGAAACAAGATATCAAATAATCAAAGTGTAAGCCGATACATTGTCCACCTTGCCTAGTTGCCAGTTTGACTCGTCTTGTCGGACAATCTAACCAGCCGATCGGACTATAGCCTTTTCAGAGAAATCTAGCTCCGACGTAGGGAATCTAGATTTCTCCAACTATGATCAGATCAGATAGCTAGATAGTCAAACTCAACTCATCAACCTGTCAATTAAACAAGATGCTCGCACAGGTGTTGACCAGATTAAGCAAATAAGCAGATAAAACATTAACAGGATCGTTCTGATTCTAAGATATGCTACCAAATAATCAAGCATGACCTAGCTCCGACGTAGGGAGTCTAAACCACACTTAACATTCAAATAACAATAAGGCATAACCAAAGCTTCCTTTGACTAATCAAGATGAATCTAGCTCCGACGTAGGGAATCTAAACCAAGCATGACAGTCAAAGATTAATCTAATCGTATTGCAAAGATCCAGCTCCGACGTAGGGAATCTACACCAGTGCAATACTAAAAGAACAACCAGATTAAACCACAAAGCAGGATCGGACATAGAACGATGCTGTAAGATAAATATTGCTTAAATCGGACCAAGACCGATGCTCAAAGTCGTTGAAGAAGTAGAATTGATTCACATGGCGTAGATCTAAACCAATCTAGCAACTCCAAACAAACCGCAAAAAACTGCCTTTAGTAACCAAGATTACTCTAGCTCCGACGTAGGGAATCTAGCCTAATCTTGATATCTAGCTCCGACGTAGGGAATCTAGACTTAAAGTGCAGTCCGATAAACGATAATCTGTTGGATAATCAATATTGATCTAGCTCCGACGTAGGGAATCTATATCAATCTTGCTTATCCAGAGATAAATCGATTGAACAGTATAAACGAGAAAGGGCGATGCGCCTCAATTCAAAGCCTATACTAGTTCGATAAATTGACTAACTTACTGGTAAGCCGGAGATCAGAACTGATGCAGCCCGTCCACCAATGAGCTTCATCGGTAACTACTACTAGGGTTTTTGGCGTGAAGCCGGGTTGTATTGATTGTGAGAATAGTTTTTACAATGGACGAGGGTTCATATTTATACCCTGGTCATGGAGAGTCCTGATCGGACCAGACTAACTTGCGAACAAAGTAAACTAAACTTAACATAAAACGGGACTCTCATACGCCCTCTGAAAAGGAAATAGTCCCCGCATCTGATACACTTCCTTCTTAGCCGACACGCCCTTCTTCCATCATCAAATCGAACTTCTTGTTTCATCGGACTCCTCTTCAGCATCGGCTTCCTTCTCTGTCATCTTCTGTTTTGACCATTCAACGGGCCCACTGCATAGTCTCAACCTCACCACATCACCATCTGACTCAGCATGTCAGGTGCTAAAATCTGGTGTCAACACTTATGTTGCCAGCAAAATGAATCATTTCATTTCTGTGTATTCGTCTTACCCAGAAATAGTTCATTGAAGTGATGTCTTACCCAGAAACATGTCAGTCTTCACTTTGTATTACCCAGAATATTTTTTGTGCACATGGAATGGAAGTGCAATTGGTAGTTTAATTACTGTGCTTATATTTTTATCGTAGTCAATGAGAGAAAATGGAATGGAAGTGATTTAGATTACTGGGCTTATATTACTGGGCATTGGTACTGGAAGTAAATCTGAAACACTGAACCAGAATAAAGATGTTCTCCATCGATCCAAGAGTGGAGTATTCAAGACGGCCAGCACCTGTAATTTGTTGGAGGTGAGTTGTACACCCTCGTAGTTTGCAATAACTTCATTCAACAATCTTTACCTTCATCATGGATTATTTTCAAGCTGCAGTAGTTAATTAACTAGACATGGTATCTTTATGATATGGATGCAGTGTTGCCACCAGTGTCCTACTGTTTCACATGAATATGTATGGGTATATGTGGATCATGCGGCTTATTTGATTTCATGGTTTCTGCTCAACAGCCTCCAACTCTGCATCCCTGTAATCTCTTACGGGTTGTATTTACCCTCAATGCTCTCAGGTCAATGCTCTCCACTTGGCCATGAGTTAGCTGGGAAATAGCTCCATAAGTCACCAAATTATACAAAGCAATAGTATGTTTTGATCATGAAATCATTCCAAAAATTTCATAATCAGGTTTATCTGCTTGATATGTATTAATCTGCTTGATATTTGGAATTGCAATTGGTAGTTTAATTACTGTGCTTATATTTTTATTGTAGTCAATGAGAGAAAATGGAATGGAAGTGAAGCAGAATAACTGCTACTGCATTAGTCGCGCCGCGATCTATGGCGCGACTGAAGCAGGAGTCGCGCCATACTAATTGGCGCGACTCAATTGGTCCTAAATGGCCTACCTGGGTCCTGAGTCGGCCACCTTATTGGCACGACTACTGCATCAGTCACGCCATGGATCGAGGTGCGACTACCGCATCAGTCGCGCCATGGATCGTGGCGCGACTCAATTGGTCCTAAATGGCCTACCTGGGTCCTGAGTCGGCCACATTATTGGCGCGACTACCGCATCAGTCGCGCCATAGATCGAGGCGCGACTACCCATCAGTCGCGCCATAGATCGAGGCGCGACTAAAGCATAAGTCGCGCCATGGTACGTGGCGCGACTCAGGAGACAGTCGCGCCATGGATCGAGGCGCGACTAAAGCATAAGTCGCGCCATGGATCGAGGCGCGACTAAAGCAGAAATCCTTCCAGACAATCCAGACAATTTCCCAGGCCATTCAGACAATCCAGACGTATCCAGACAATCCAGACAATTTCCCAGGCCATTCAGACAATCCAGACGTATGCTTTTTAGAGAATAATTATTTAGCCTTTGTTAGTGATTCAGTGGACGAGGACGACCACGGCTAGGACGGGGCACCGATGCCCAGATATTTCACAAAAATCAAGTCCAAACACATAGAAGAGAACACAAGATTGGTTTAAACATGACACAAACAAAGTTCAAAGTTCATACAAGACATATAGAGTCACACAAATGGAAAAAGGACAAAGTTCATCACATAAACATAGTTCATGACAAGGACATGGGAATTCATACACTTCCAGCATCAGGCCTAATCCGACTCACACCCAGGGAACACCTCGTCGTCGCCCCAATCCTCCTCGTCCTCATCATCCGAGCAAATGACGACCTCTCCTTTGCCCTTGGAGTCTCCTTTGCCTTGCCTTGCCTTTGGGTTGGGCAAATCTGACACTAGAGCCCTCATAGCCTCCAGCTGTGCCTCTTCTGCCCTCTGCCTCTTCATGTTCTCTGCCTCTATAGTCGGCGGCGTCAGACTTTCAAGAATATCAGCATCTGACCTCCTCCTAGAATTGTTCAGCCACACAGGCTTGTCCTTCTTCTTTCCATTTGGTCGAGGCCACAAACCAATCTGTCGCGCATCCTTCCTTTGCTTTTCCTTATGGAACTTGAGAAAGGTCCTCAGCACCTCTGGATGGAGTCCCGGCTTCTTTCTCCTTGCAATCTCATCATGTACTTGCCGCTCCAAATAATGGGCCTCATAGTCACACTTTCGAGTACTCTGCAAACAACAAAACATACATTTTCACATTCAACATAAACATATGAACCTTATATAAGCGGATATTGATTTCAAGTCACGCTAATGAACTCACCAAATCATCGCCAACCATATGCCCGCAATAGTATCCTATTCCAAGCTCCGAGGGCAGTAAACCATGATTAGCTACTACACCACAAGCACACTTCCTATCTGGGGCAGGGTCAATGTACCGTTTTTCCCCCTTTTTCCTCCTAATCCCTTCCTGCTCAGGCCAATAAGATTTGGGACCGTAGTCATATTCCGAAAATGAACAAACCGGATACCTATTCT
Source organism: Alloteropsis semialata (assembly GCA_004135705.1). Lineage (NCBI taxonomy): Eukaryota > Viridiplantae > Streptophyta > Magnoliopsida > Poales > Poaceae > Alloteropsis > Alloteropsis semialata. Next base: position 58,203,160 of record CM014272.1, on the reverse strand, counting down.
GCTTTTGTGTAAAACATGAAATTAGCAACCACAACAAATTAAGCAATGCAGATGGATGGAAACTAGATTACACTTACGGCTGTACGGTTGGGACACCCGAAGGTACGAGGCCAAGGACAGTTGGGCATCTGCCGACTAATCTCAGCTGGATCACCGCAATTGCATAATGGTGGATTTGACATACGTCTGGCAATGACTTCTTTCTTCTCCTCAGCTGTCATGGGTGGTGGGTTAGGAGGAGGAGGTAGCCACCGCTGGAAAGTCTCATAATTCTTCGCGGAATTGGGTCTGAAGAGAAGAATGCGTTGATCCACCATCTCAGGGCCATCTATCCACTGAAAAAAGTTGCATTGCTCCCAGTCCTGCATCAACACAACCAAATTAGCAAATCTTCATAATATATGAGAGTTTGGGCAATCAAGTAAGACATTCTATGATTGCATTATCTTACACGGTAATCAGGACACGTGTAGTACGCTCGAGCCGCAGTATCTGGATGCATCGATTGAGTGACCTTCGCAGGCTTCCCACACTCACACAGAGGTTGCGGGAGAGCGGGAGGAACAGGCGCATCCTTGCAAGACACGTCGGGATAACTCTTCTGTCCACGTTCCTTCCACTTTCTCTCACGCCACAGGGCATCCATTGATTTCCTGTACAATGTGTCAACCCATGACTTTATATAAAAAAACTTAAACCATTCAAAATAAACGCACAAGCAATGTAACACTATCTCACAACCTTACATTGGTGCAAAGATACTTCTATTTCTAATCCTGAGTCATTCACTGCTCCATTCCACTACTACTAGTCCTGGTTTGTTGTCTTCTTTGGTTAGGAGGTCTATTTCTTTTGGTAGGATGCAAATTTTTTGGGCCCTCTTTGTGCCGTTCCATGCGGTGTTCTGGTTTGTGGCATATACCACAAAGTATTGTGGACTTGTCTTGGTTGAAGTCCCCGTAACCGTACATATCATCTCCATAACCATTAGATGCATCCATCTCGTTACGGAGACGCTTTTTCTTCCTTCTCCCAACCTTGTCTTTCTTTGTGGTACTATCCGGTATATACTCAGGACCGTTGTACAATGGCCAAGCAGAAGGGTCAAGTAAAGGCTCAAACCGGGGTGTCCAGGTCTTTAACACGGTAGCCTTTAGGTAAAACTGAGAGGTATATAAAGCGGCCTGATGATCCACCCCTCTAACACGGCACAAAGCAATCATATAGGAGCAAGGCACATGCAACAACTGCGGCACGCAACAAGTACAAGTCACATATGTGAGGTCAACCTTGTATATACGCCCACCTGTACTCTCACCACCCACCGTTAGAGCGTTTGCGGTCCTAACGGAGTACACATAAGAGTTAGGGTCAAACAACTCTGCTGCCATGGTATTCGCCTTGTCCTCTTCCGTGCTAGCAGTTTTGCCGCACCTTTGCCCCACAAATTCTGGTTTGGCCTCGCATCAATTTGACTCTTCGCTTTCTGCCACCTTTTAACAAAGTATGAATTGACCTTGTAGAAGGTGTACTCAACAATTGCCGACACAGGCATGCCGCGAATTCCTTTAAGTACCTTGTTTAGGACTTCAGAGATATTAGTGTTGCAGACACCAAACCTCCAACCACCTTCGTCAAAGGCATTGCACCACTTATGCATGTTTTCCATTTGACTGTCAAGCCACTCTGTCGCTTCTTCATTCATCATTTTCTTAAGTTTCGCAAGCCGTATGCCAAAAGTTCTCTCTGCCTTCGATGAACATACCAACTTCAATTGTTTTATTACATTCTTGTTTTTGTGCCTATGCCATATGTTTGCAGCAAAGTGGCGCATGCACCAACGGTGCACGATCGGTTGGTAACCATCAATGTGCTCTTGAACAGCATTTAGAATGCCTTGGTGCCTATCAGAAATTATACAAATCTTTCGATCCGGTCCCACCACGTCCCTACGCACCAAATGAAGGAACCAAGACCAACTTTCGTTGTTCTCGCTCTCCACCAAAGAAAAGGCGAGCGGTAACAAACGATCCTCCCCGTCCATTCCCGTTGCAATCAACAAACTCCCCCTATACTTCCCGGTCAAAAAAGTGCCATCAACACTAATCACCGGCTTGCAATGTTTGAATGCCTCTGCATATTGTGGAAAGCACCAATAAGCACGCTGCATTACTTCCTTCATTACCCCATTGTGCAACTCCAGTGCTCCCGTGGTGCTAGTGCACCATTTCGTCCCCGGATTGTAATATGCAATAGCATGTAGAATCCGCGGAACTCTACTGTAGGCTTCAATCCAATCACCCCACAGCACGGCCATGGCGTGTTGTTTAGCCCTCCAGGCCTTTCCATACTTCACCCGATAACTAGTGAATCCGACAATTGCTTCAACGAGCGCTGACACGGAAATGTCAGGGTCAGCATACACCATTGAAGCAATCCGACCTCCGATATATCGTGCCGTACACTGAGAGTGCTGGTGGATTGGTCGGGAAGTACCACATGTGTGAGGCTGCTGCACTTTAGTTATCCTCCACTTCTGCCTTTCATCGGTCATTGGACGGGCCCATACTTTCCAACCACAACCAAGTTGGCATGCTACTGTGTAGCGCAGCTTAGAGTCAGAGTGCACCACATCATATGGACGATGGTGCCGCACCGAGTAGTCCCTCAAAAAGAATTTCAGCTCTTCCATACTGTCGAATGTCATCCCTCTCTGTATCAACTCTTGACCACTGTCAGGCTCTGAAGAATTAAGACGCAAGCCGGAATCACAATATGCCTTCTTAGGGGGTGCATGGAAGAGAGGAACCTCTGGAACACCCACATGAACTGCTCCAAGTTGTCTCGACTCCTCAATAGTGAGAGGGGCCAATCTAGCACCAAAAATTGTAGCCATACTAGAGGACGGTTCAACCATAGGAGATGGTTGAACAAATGAACGCCGATGCACCACATAGTTCGGCTCAACCGGTTTTGGTACACCATGTGTTGGCTCAACAAACGGTGCTTCATTGACTGGTGTTGGCTCAACAAACGGCGCTTCATTGACTTGGGTTGGCTCAAAACTTCTTCTTGGGTTAACGCTTCTCTCATTTCTTCTTCTTCTTCTGATCCCGCAGAGATTTCATCATCATCTTCCTCCTCAACATCAAAAGTGCCCTCGTCAAAGTCATTGTTCACTAGACAATCATCCTCTGGATCTGGCTCATTTGCCATGTCAACCTCATATTCTTCATCGTCCTCAGCTTCACCAACCTTATAATTACTTTCTACACAGACACTCTCACGAACTTCAACTACTAACTCAGCACAACCAACTTGGGAACCTTTCACCAACTCCTTATAAAAAGACCAATCTTCATCACATGAAATTCTCATAAGCACATAATGAGCCCTTTTGTCACCGGCATCGAATCTACCATGTAGGATTATTTCACTATGTTCTTGATCAACTTGGAATATTGAGCTAGCTCGAACAAAAACTTCATCAAATGAAGGAGGGCTATCAAATCTTGTGACTTCATGCTTCATCCTCTCAAACTCTCCATTCTCATTAACCGAACCACCAGAGAAATAACGAACTAAGCGATCCATCTACATATATTTAACGGCCACATTACAATTACCATTCATGGACTTATATAAAAACTAGAACCAACTAGTTTCCATAACATCATTCTACAATAAATTCTACAATAAAACCTACATTAAAAGATCATTCTACAATAAATCCTAATTTCCATTTCTTGCCAATATTAACAAGAATATCTACCCACTAAAATCTCATCGAAATCGTTTCATGATACACAATCTACACGTTACAAAAGCGTTGCCAAGAATCAATTACACGATAACGCTCAACTAATCTTACCCTTTTCGTACTAATTTACCAAATCCAAACCAAACCCTAGGTTACCCTACCACAAGCTATACCAAGGGAAACAAGCAAATGGCACAAATCTACACGGATAAAGTGGAGGAGTTACCTTCCCGGAGTGTTTTCCCACCGTTTCCCCTTCGAATCCGTCGAAGAAAGAGGGGGATCTAGAGGGGGGAGGTGGGGGGCGGCGCCATGGGAGAAGTGGAGCTCAGGTGGGGAGGAGAAAGAAAGGGAGGAGGAGGAAGAAGGGGCTCGGGTGCCCGGCTGTATACAGGCGAGTCGCGCCACGTCCTTTGGCGCGACTAAGTCGCGCCAGGACATGTGGCGCGACTCCGCTAGCCAGGTCAGCAGCCGCGCTGGCCGCCCGCGGCCCGGCCGGCCGACGTGGCAGCCCAGTCGCGCCACATGCTATGGCGCGACTCCCTCATCAGTCGCGCCACGCGTCGTGGCGCGACCAAAAGGATTATTTTTTGGAAATACAGTTCGGGTGGGGTTTTTTTAAAATTTCAGTTTAAAAAGGATTAAAAAATAAAAAAAATTCGTACCTGCCTACCTGAATTTGGGCCTTCGGACTAGGGATGGATTCGGTTCGAATACGCATGTAATCGAATCCGGATATCACTTTTTACCACATTTTAATTCGAATATGAATTGAATATAAATCTTGTCGGATACGAATATGAATACGAATATTGTTAATTCTTATCGGATATGAATACAAAACGGATACATCGAATACGGATTCGCATTCAGATAGATGGTTTCATTGTGTCTATATTCCTCACGGATACGGATGATATCGGATATTCCACATTTTATTCGAATACGAATATGGATTCGGATAGAGAAAAATGATGACAAACGAATTCGGATATTTTCATTTAACATCTATATTAAAATCGAATACGAATGCGGATATCCATATTGACGTTTTAACCGAGTACCAATACGGATAATTCGGTTTTCTCAACATCTGTGTCCATCCCTACTTCCGACACCACCGCTCTCTGCCGATTGGGCTGGGGCTGGGCTGGGCAGTCCCCGGCAGAATCGAAGAAGAGACGCCACCACAGGGGGCTTGCCGCGGTGTCGCGACGGCGATCACCGGTGGCGAAAGACACCATCCACAGGGTCCCCGCCTCCCCGGCATCGAAATGAATGCGGTGGCCAAAATAGAAAGAAACGACGACGTCTCACCGAACTACGCAGAGCCCATTACCCATTACTATCTGCAGCACAGAACAGGCTCTGTGAGCAAATCCTCTGAATTCTAAAATACAGACGGAGAATCGTACGTACAGGGACTCGATGGGATCAAATCCGGGAGGGGATCAAGCGACAGGCACGTTCGCTAGGGCGTCGCTGTACGCCTGTACGGGGCCGCTGGCGCGGGGACGCAGGCGCTGTCATTCCGCGGCGCTAGCTATACGGTCCACGTCGTGTACCCAGAGAGAGCAAGCGACGACCAACAAAACCAGGTACGGAGGTATACTGCTGCTGCCCTCGCGATTGGGCTAGCTCTCCTCGGCTCCAAGACGAGGGATGTTGCTTCAGTTCAGACTTTGCAGGCAGTCTTGGACTGAGCGACGACTGCCGTCAGTTCAGGACTTCAGGTCGTCACTGATGGAGCTAGGTTCTGTTTGTTTGGTGGACAGTCGCTCGGTGAAAAGGGAAGCAGAGCTGCGTGCTGTCTTCCGTGACGCGTTCGGCTTCGTCAGAGCGACCGAGCACGGATCGATGTCGCCGTCGTTAGGGACGACGGGCGAGCTAGCTTTAGCTAGGCGACCCGGAGGAGAAGTACGCCCATCCAACCCTCTGCTGCCAACGTTTAGGACTAATCAATTCATCAGCCGTGTCTCTGGGAACTTGATTTTCCTGGCTAGATGGTTAGCCGTTGATTCTGATGTGTCAACGATGGCCAGTTTTGAAGGGATATGTGTAGACGTGGCCAGAGCCGGATGTGTACGGTGCACCAAACAGCCGGAGGTAACTTGCAATCGATACGTGCCTATAAATGGAATCACCTTCTAGGGTGCCGTCCATCTTTAATTTATTTTACTCTGCACTGTCGCGGCAAGCACGGAGACACATCGCTTTGTACTTGTACTGCTCCATAGAGTAGCATCTACACAGTGACACGGTACCACATTGCACGTCACGCAGTAGATGCTACAGCGGCGTCGCATGTAAGGACCCTAGCTTAGGGGAATCGACACTGGACGATTGTTTCCTCTGTTGTCGGGATCGATGAGAGCATCGCGCAAAGTCATAGCCTATGGAGAAAATTCTATGCGATCTCTGATGCTTGCTTCTGAGCTACTGCACGTATAACGTGTTCTTTAAAGAAGTACTGTGCGGCATGTAGCAGCTAGCTAGACAATTTATATTTGTACTATTATTAATCTACCATATACATGTATCAGAAGTGCAGAGGACGAACATGGGCATGGGGCCGATTGGTGCCCAGAGAGAAACCACCACATGGATCGGACTTCGCAGGCGCAGCCATCACAAACCGGTTCCGTACGCCGTGCGTACGTTTTAAAATCAGGCCCGGGACATGACGTAGGATGCTGGACTGGAGCGTGCAATACGTGTATACTACGACGACGATAGTGGGTTAGGTACACATGCATGCTGGTTCATTTCTCCTTCGTCAACCGGCGCATACTCTGTTTGATTCTTTGATTCCATTTCCCTCTGTTTGACGACAGGGCCAAACTTTTGTAAGCAAATAATTTAATTAATTTTAAATAAGTCTGACAGCCAAACTTAATTTGGCTCTGACATTTGAATTTTAGCGTGAATGTCGGGTAAACGGACGTACCGTACTGGACCATCCAACCCAATGCAGGAGAGGTTCCGTGCGTTTACCGAACCGCGATGAATTCGATCATGTTTTCAGAACTAAAATTCGGCAGGCAGACGCTCATTACACGGTACCGTGCAGAACAAGACGTGCACATACGTTCCTGGGGGGTGTTGCCGCCTAGCTTGCTGGGTGGTGACTCTCCGGCAAACGAACACGTGCTGCACGCAGCTTCGTACTTCAAATCGACGGTTATTTAGAAAATGATATATAACGATGAGGACATTGTCTAAACTGATCGATGGTGCTAACGCATCCCGACTCGATTTGCCGCCGAGCTGGTCAGCGTTTCTTCGTGAACCAACCAACGCATCCCGTACAAGCTAGCGAGGTCTGGCAGTTAGGCTTTGACATTAAAAGTACGTGCTACTGCCCCGGACTACATTGAGAAAGACGTACAGAGCGAGCGCGCGCGGCCGGGGTGAACAGAGAACACGTTGCCGTGATGGGTCGCCGGCCAGCAGCAGGTGGCCGTGGCCGCATCATCGATCGATGAGCACCGCCCGACCAAGCAGTGGAGCCGAAACTTCTCCACTGTACTGTAGCTCACCAAATTCCCATGCATATGCGCGGCTTGATCGTGTACCTACCTAACCTATACCCACCAGGCCGCCAGCTCGCTGGATCGACCGAGCGCCACGAGCAAATGCTTGAAATTGGCGCGCATTTGCATACATGCCGTGCCCAAGCCGCGCGGCTACCTACAGCCACGAGGAAAACGCTTAAAATTGCCCTGCCTAGCTACAGCGTATAAAACACTACGCGACAAGTGCCAAAAACAAGATGTGGAGAGATTCGAGCCTATAAACGATAGAACGAGAGCAACCTATGGGCTGAGGCGCTGTACGTACAAGGTGTCGGTGCGTGCTGGTACACACCAGCACCAGTGTCCACCACTGATCGCGTACGAGCACAAGGGCTACGCCTATCCGACCGTCGTTGGCTCGTTGCTGTGTGCGCGTCGATCCATGCCGATCGATGAACGATGATGGATGATGCTGCCTCCAAAAGCGAGCTGAACCGTTCCACCAGCTACTACTTTGTGATAAAGTAGAAGAGGAGTTTTGGAGAAGGGTCACGCTGGAAAGGAAGAGGAGATTGCATCGTCGAGAGCTAGCTAGGGTGGCTTTTATCTACTCATGTTTGGTTGCTGTTAGATTGTGTCATGATACGGTCGTACTACGTCGTGTAGCTGTAGCAGTAGCACTACCGTCATGGGAGCCAGCCAATCCTCCATCCATCGTCGATCGCCCTTTCCCCCTTTTCCTTCCCCTGTTTATGTCTCGTTCTATACATTACTTCATCTGATATATAATTGTACTCTCTTCGTTCCAAATTATAAGTCATTCCAACATTTTTGAAAAGTCAAAGCATCTTAAGTTTGACCAAGTTTTTACGATAAAGTGCTAACATTTATTATATCAAATAAGTACCGTTAGATTCTTCACTAAATATATTTTTATAATTATATCTATTTGGTGTCATGAATCTCTGTAATCCTCTCTAAAGTTTTGATCAAAATAATTTGACTCTCCAAGAATATTGGAATGATTTACATTTTGGAACGGAGGAAGTACGTTGTATACCTATGTATTAATTCATGACAGTTGTACCAGATATAGATGAGCCACCTTCAGTGTGTGGTGGTGGAGCAAGACGCCACCTACCAGAGTTCAAATGCGAGCCCCATAATTCACACACACGCGTGCTAAATACATCTTAAAATCCAAGCCAAGTTAGAATTGATTTGCGCTCTCTCTGCCCCCCAAATTATTAATTGACTTGTTTTTCTATTAGGTGCACTAGTCCGTCAACCCGTGCTCCCGCACGGGCTAATATTTTTAAAAACTATTATATTTAAAATTATTCAAAAATTAAACTCCTACCTAATAATCAAAATTATTTAAATACTACTGGTTCATTTTTGCCAATACTTCAACATAATGCTCTTAAAGATGTATACTTATCATTTTCCTTTTTAAATTGATTTTTAATTAGTAATTACTCTATACATTTTTTCATCCACATTCACAATTCTTACACTTTGTATGCGCCTTCATACATTATATTTAACACAAAAATCAATATTTTTCATCACTTCCTCACATATCTTTACCTATTTCTAAAGAGAGGATTGCTACTTCTTTTTTTTGTCCATCATGACAGGCAGGTCCCACCTTTGCGAGGAACTGTAACCACGATTCTAACTGTCGGCATCGGTTTTCTAATTAGATTAGAGCCCTAACTGAACCCATCAATCTTTATCTCCTACCTCTCTATCTCTATCTATATACATTTACCTATTTCTAAAGGAAGGAATATTTCAGCGGTCTGTCATATGCGTCTCACGATCGGATTAGACATGCTTCATCTTGTCCTCTGATCGGATTAGGAGTAGTCCATTGCATACCGCAATCAGATTAGAAAAAGCAAGTTAATTTCTTTAACTTGCTTAGAAAAATGATATAACGGTCTTCATCCGTAGCACCACATGGGTAAGGTTGCTAGTACATGTATAAATGGTCTACATGTTGACACTCACGATGCGTATATACCTTAACTTATTATTTCTATGTTAACAATGATAAATTACCATAATTTAGAATCATATATCAGTTTACTTTTGGACTTTTCGATAGAATACACATGAAGATAATTAGATTAAGATTTAGGTGTTTAGTTTAGGTTATCTTTAATAACAACATATGTGGGTAACTTTAGATACAAATTTTGAATGCCATTTTAAGTTATCCTTTATAATGATATGCATAAGTAAATTAGATAAAAATTATGGGGTTAATTTAAATTATTTTTTATAATAGCATAGCTCGATAATTTAGATATATTTTTAGGATTTATTTTAGAATACTTTTATAATGATAACGGTGGGTAACTTTTCAAAAAATATAATAGACCAATGACTATGGTTATTAGAGTTTACATTATTGACGTTTCTGATTTTTGTGAGAATTTATAGGATTTGTATTTTTTCTAACGTGTCTCGTGATAACAAATGCGGAGTCTCCAAATAAAAAAATTAAGGTTACATTTCTACCAAAATATTATGAGCTATCTCTCATTTGTTTAAATATTCGAACACAATATCTATATAGATATATACTTATTATTTTCATCTGATTGTGATAGATCTTTGTTAGTAATTACTCTATAATATTTTTATACACAATTATAGTCTTTAAATTTTCATTTTGCATCACATGTATGCCTTGAATTTATTAAATGAACCCTAAGTTTGAACTATAATTTTAACGTAGAATTCTATATTGTCGTCACTTCCACTATATATTTATAAATGACAACGCACATTATGTGTATATACCTTAATTACTATATAATATACTAATATTTTATGAAATACATGATTTAGAATCTTATATTGGTGTATATTTTTAATTAAAGTGATTTGCATTCTAATGTAGGATTACCTCATGCTATTTTTAATAATGATATATGTGGGTAATATAGATGTAAAACAGTTAATTTAAGTTTTTTTAGGTATTTATAGTGGGTAATTTAGTTGCAAATTTATAATATTATTTTAAATATTGTTTACAATGGCATAGTGGGTAATTTTGATGAAGATTAGGGGGTTACTTTGGTTTATTTTATATAATGGCAGAGGTGGGTAATTTTGAAATAGATTTAGGGGGTTACTTTAAGCTATTTTTATAATGGCATAGGTGGGTAATTTTTTAGAAAATATAATAGATCTAATGACTACGATGATTTGAGTGTTCCAATTGATGGCCAGATGTTTTGCTTTTTTGTGAGAATTTCTAGGATTTCTCTTTTTTTCTAGAGTGTCCACCTAGGATCCTAGGTGGCTTCATCTGGAGACTTCAAAAGGAGCCTCCAATTAGTAATAGTAAGTAATATAGATTTTTCTTTGTGTCTAAATATACGCTTTGCAGCCAAAAACAACTAACAATTTGGAATGAAAGGGAGTAATTTGCAATAAAGTATTCTGCTCCAAACTTTATCAAAACATTAGGGCAATGCTTGTGATAGTATCAGCAACAAAATTTCTTACTACTTGGACATGACCTTCCAGCCTTTTCTCGGCATTGACGAGTGTAAAATTGTGCTACAGAATCGGCCCTTTTTATTCTCGAAGGACCTATATATATAGCAAATTTTTTAGAGGCATCACATACACTTGTCCTCCTCTGACGACTGAGTCCGTGTTTAGTTCCATTAGATAAGTTTTGCTACAGTAAATTCGAATGCTTGGTTATTAATTAGGAGTATTAAATGTGGATAGCTGACAAAACCCATTTCACAACCCGGGTAACTTCGCGAGACGAATCTAATGAGCCTAATTTAGCACATGATTAGACAACATCATTCTACAGTAAATAATCTCTAATGACGGATTGATTAGGCTTAATAGATTCCTCTCGCTATTTTTCGTCCATCCGTGTATTTAGTTTTATAATTAGATCATGTTTAATCCTTCTAATCTTCGATTTAGTTTTGCTACAGTAAATTTCGCAATAAGTTCTTGTGAATCTAAACGCGGCCTGAACCCCATTGCCACATGCTTCAAAATGTTGCACAAAGCGTAACGTTATGCAAGTACTATACCTTTCATTAAAGAAAGGTGTCCTTATGCGCCATCTTTTTCCAAGTGTATTTTTACACACTTGTTTTTAGTGGAGGAATGTATATAAATTCTATTTCCGTCCTCCTAATCGTTTTGTCCTTCTCACATTCCTTTCATATTAAAATGTGGCCACTGTGGACAACTAAACATGAAAATATGCACATTAGATGTATGCGTTGTACGTAGTTGCTGGCGCCAATCAAGTCAAGGTATTTTTTTAGTGTTTATTACTTCAACAAACTTTTTATGCCTTATCTTAACATTAAACCTCTTATTAACTTACTTTAAAAATGAACCATGCATCACTATTGATGGTGTACCAAATGAATATTTCGACACCGTGATTGAGGGTCTTGACATGAACTAGATGAATTAGTCATCAACTTGGCTAGTTATATATGTGTCGCGATCCATGATATACCATTATTTCCTTTATTTCTATTTTTTTCTCAAAATCCACCGCATAATTGAGAGAGACCTAGATTAATGTTTAACTGGAATATATATAGAATGATGTATGACGACATTACTTTGTGTTAGTTTTGATATAATGTTAGACATGGGTAATTTAGAAGCATGGCTGAATTAATTCTTTGGGGTTACTTTTTTGTAATGTAAGAGGTGTGTATTTAGAAGCAATAATTAGAGTACATTGTAAGTTTATCTTTTTCAAAATGCTAAAGGTGGGTAACTTAAAAGCACGCTGGATCCAATGTTATCTTATTATTAGTAATTAGAGATTTCTTTGAAGTTTCTATATTAATCCTCACAACAGACACCATAAAGAAAGATAGATCTTAGAAATTATTACTGAAAAAATTATCAGGCCACAAATTCAATACACTCTAATTATCATTGATAATAATAACCATTGGATATATTTTGTTTTATTAAAAATACCAATATCTATTGTTATAAAAATTAGTTTAAATTAACCCCTAAATAATCTCTGTCTCAAACTTTCCCATTAACTTATAAGACTTAGAATGTCTCTTAAAATTACTAGCTCGTGCAGGAGCACGGTTGACAGACTAGTTCTATTTTTAGGCACAAGGTTTATTTATTTCCTTCAACAAATGCACCACATGGTTTTGTTGGAGAAAATAGCTCACTATCAATACCTATCCAACCAAAGGACGACTTGTGGGCCTGCGTCAACTTTAATTTGTGATACAATGGTAGCATGATACTTAGCAATGTTGCTCATGCCCATAGCAAAGTATACAAGCACTCAAATTCACAAAGAAACAAACACGTCGTACAGTGTAGTGTGCAGTAGGCCAGAGATCGACAAAATAGCGTCACTGACGCTTGTGTTCTTTCCAAGACAAGATCATCACAGCCCTCAATGCCACGATGTGGGCAGTGACTCTGCTGGTGCTCTGCGTGCCTATTTTGCACCAACCGCTAGCCAGCCCTGTGAAGCCCAGCACTGACGAGGCACTGTTACACAGCTCTCAAGTTTTGTCTCCTCCTAGGCCAGGCCACCCACTGATGACCCACATGGTCCCTGTGCTGATCCCACAACGCCCCGGTGCCTTGCCCATCGGCACATCATCGTCACCAAATCTTTGGCTGCTCGGGCCTCGGATGGAATCTGTTGCTAACGTGTGAGTGAGGACATGGTCACACACCACCACTGGTTGCCAAGTTGCCACTGACGAGCTGTTCGATCTCTTTTGCTGTTGAGAACCAGCGGATTCCGTTCATGTTGGTGCGGACTGTTTGGCATCGAGCTAAAATCTACAGGGGAACGTCACAAAAATATCCAGCAGTGGCGTAGTGCTGCTGCACCTAAAATTAGAAGCCTTACTGAAAATCTACTTGCGTGCTGCCGTGAACAACAGCAATCTTTCTCGACACATTCCCATCAGAAACTTTTTAACTAGGTTCTTCAGATCAACATGTAATAAGGTTGCTATCATCTCAACAGTGAGATTCAGGAGGTCGTTGGTTTTGTTTATGGAAGTCGTTGCCAATGGGGATCGAATGAAAGAGTCGGTTAAAAGTCTTACACGAGAACGAACCAGCCAGCCGTCCCCAGCATCAGCATGAATGTGCATGACTGTACTGAGGTCAAGGTCCCGTGCAGCTCCTGTGAAGAACAATATAGGCCTATCGCATTGCAGAGAAACGCCAACCATAAGATCCAAGGCATATGTAGCTTCTGGTTCTTGTGGGGATCAGGAAGTAAACTGCTGGAGGACAAAACAAAGGCCCTGTTTAGATTCGCGAAAAGGCACCAATTCAATCAAAAGGCAACGCATTGAACTACGTGCCCCCTCTCTACTTTTTCAATTCCCAATGCATCTCCAATCATTGAATTCAATCGAATTCACCCAATCTAAACAAGGCCAAAGTACGAATCAGTAACCACACAGCAGTTGATGCCCAGTGGTGGACTCGTGGGCACGGGCGGCAGGCTCACACGCAGATTCATGCAGAAGAAATCATCCGTGGCCAAGCAGCAGGATGTGGCTTCTAAAGACGAGAGAGGGCCATGCCATGGATGCATGCATGCACATGACAAACTTGAGCACATGGCACATTGGCACAGAATACATATACTATATGGCATCACCAAACCACAGATGGAGTTGGAACCATCGTTAATTTATCCCTGAAAATTTCATCTTCACAAAGATTATTATGTTATCTTCAGGACTGCAACTGAAACTTTTGGGCTTGGCTTTGGAGTTAGTAGCTTGACATGTAATCTTTCGATCTTCCATGCTATCCTTTGCATTGGAGTTGTGTGTGCTCGTGCTGCTTTTTAAAATGGGGGGCAGAAGAAGCACATCTCCTCATCATGCATGCCTCCACGGCTCCTTTCCAAATCCCTTCTCTCCTCATCCTCCAACCACCTCCAATACATGCAGTAGTGCATAATAATTCGTAGGATGCTGATCCCTTTTGGCCAGCGATTGGAGTTGTGCTGCTGGGTGCTGGCCATTCGAGAGAGGGAAAGAAAAGCACTAAATTCCTGCGTTGCGTGATGTATCCTACTGATCAGCTTGTTGATGTGCAACGCTAGCCGGCCGGTGGCCACACTGTGCGGGCTACCACCCATCACTCCATCAGCTGCGTTCGCTTCTGGACGAGTAGGAATTCAATCCCAGGGATATTAGTCACATCATACCAACATGGATTATTACTAGCTAATATTATTGATTCAGACTTAATTTGTGAAAGCGAATGGTCGTATATGTAGGCAGTCGGTGTGACAATGACATGCCAGTACCATGGTTTCTTTTTCGCCAAAATTTCCCTTTTTAGGGGCTAATCTATTTTTGAAGAAGAAAAATTGCGCTGTCATTTTTTGAAAAGGTCTTAGTCATGAATTAGCACCGCTGTAAATTAGTACCGTACTTTTAGTCGCATCACACCAGCATGTGTTGCTAATACTGGGTAAGATTTAATATGGGAAAATGAACGATCATAGGCAGTCGCTGTGACAATTACAGGCTGGTACGGTACGCATCAAATTTCTTTTCACCAAGATTTCGTAGGGCAATATTTCAAGCTGCAGTAGAAGACTAGTACATATGCGGTTTTAAAAGAAAAAGAAACCGTGTTATTTTAGATAAAAGTTCTTAACCAAGAATTACCACGATGAGAATCAGTAATTAAATATACTAGCCTATCAACCCGTGCTCCCGCACGGGCTAATGATATATGATACATGAGTATTAAAAATCATGAAGAAATTATTTACCTTCCACTCTCTTATTTGTTTAATTTTTTCACTTTGCATCGCCCTCTATGTCGTGTTCAATTGAACCCTAAATTTAAGTTATGGCATTGACATATAAATATGTATTCTCATTGTTTCTTCCATACATGCACATATAGTCTACATGGTGATATACATCATTCATATACACCTTAATAAGTTAGTATTTTTATATTAACAATGACAGAAATAAGTAATTTATAATTATATACCGTACCAGCGGTAAGTTAGTTGCACGCAAGTTTAGAGTTTGCTTAATTAACATGGAAAATCTACACTCTCATCGTTTTTTTTTCATACATGTATGTATGATCTACATAGTGACACACATCATGCATACACATTTTTAGTTAATATTTTCTATATTAAAATTAATGGCATAGTTGGGTAACTTAGGATCATATATTTTGTGTAATTTAACATATTTATAATGACATGTATGCCATTTTTAATAATAGCGGATGTTGTTGGCATCTCTTGTTTCGTCGTTCATATAAGATCAACATGCTGAGACTCAACATAGATTACACCTTAAGTTTATATTTTCTATATTTAATAATTAATGCAGAAATATAATTTAGAAATCATATACCAATATACTTTGGGATGGTATAATGACATGTGTAGGCTGTTTTTAATGATATAGTTAATTTAGATGCAAATTTAAGGGGTTATTTTGAATTACTTTTATAATGGCATTGGGGGGTAATTTAAGATGAATATTAGGGGCTAATAATTTAAAAGACATGAGTATTAAAAGTTTATAAAAATATAAAACCATATATAATAAAATAATAATAACAATAATACTACTACTAATTAATAATAACAATAATAATTTACCTTGTGCTCTCTCTTATTGATTAAATATATTTCCACTTTACATAGCACTTCTATATGTGTTTTATTAAAATTTAAATTTGTGCTACACAATTAGCATGGAATTGGTATTCCCATTGTCTCCTCCATACATGTATACATAGTCTACATGATGACACTCATCATGTACTATTGCATGTATATACATGAATAAGTTAGCCTCTTCTAAATGGTATAATTAAATAATTTAGAATTATATATTGGTATACTTTAATCACATATGTTGGTAATTTTGATGGAAATTTAGAATTTGAGTTACGTGTTGAATATGAAATATGTGTTTTCAACGTTTCCATTTACATTTATATATGATCTACATGGTGAGACACATCATGCATACATATCATAAGTTAATACATATTTTTTCTATATTAACAACTAATGGAACACATATGTAGTTTAGAATCATATATTGATGTACTTTGAGATATTTTTATAATGACATGTTGTATTTTTAATAATGGCAAACGTAGGTGATTTAGATGCAAATTTTAGGGTGTTACTGTAAATTATTTTATAATGGCATAGGTGGGTAATTTATATGAATATTAGGGGGTTACTTTAGTTTTTTTTCATAATGGCAGAGGTGGGTAATTTAACTATACATTTAGGGGGTTATTTTAGGCTACATTCATAATGGCAAAAGTGAGTAATTTTTTTAGAAAATACAATAGATCCAATGGTTATGATGATTAGAGTCTACATATGAATGGCCAGATATTTTTTATTATTGTGAGAATTTCTAGAATTTATATTTTTTAGCGCATTTCGTGAGGATTAATATGGAGGCTTCAAAAGGAGTCTCCAATTAGTAATAATAAGATAAGATTGTCCAGTGTACAAGTTTTGCTTGTAAAGATCAATAGCATCTTTCGGAACTAGTTATTCCAATAATTCCCAAACAGCGTGCAAGGAAAATAAGAGGAGCACACACAAAACATTTCCTAATATAGGGGAAGGGAGAGCATTCATCCCCAATTCCCACGTCGCTATCAGATTAGCATTTCCGAACAGGATACGGGCTTGGGTAGTTAGCAAACATTCATGGCGTGAGTGGCACTATCCACCTTCCACGGTGACGTGTGTGCATTCCTGGAAGAATTGGTTGATATACTGCCCTTTAAGAAACATGGCAGACCATCATCATGCACATCCTATCCTATATACTACTATATAAATTGAAGTTGTATCACAGGGGAGTTGCTCTTGTGTTCCTGTCATATGCTTCTGCCTTTTGCTGACTCAGTTTCTCGACTTGACGCCCATAAACTACTCTTAAAATCTAGATATTGGTTAGAAAATTGCTTAGACAATAGATTATAAATGCCGGTTTGGCTACCGTTTGTTAGATACTCCTACATGGTGACGGTAGCTACATTCGCTTTTGGTGTTAAGGCAGTTGAAGCCTTAAGAGGTCAGAGGATGATGCTATACAGACATAGGAAGTGACAC
This sequence comes from Alloteropsis semialata, assembly GCA_004135705.1. Classification (NCBI taxonomy): domain Eukaryota; kingdom Viridiplantae; phylum Streptophyta; class Magnoliopsida; order Poales; family Poaceae; genus Alloteropsis; species Alloteropsis semialata. The sequence continues at coordinate 58,185,723 of CM014272.1, read as the reverse complement.
AAAGCTGAACAAAAAATCCTGCATATGTCCTGAACGGTGATACGCTGTCTCGTCGTTGCATTTTCTCACGATTACAGAAATACAAAGTGTTACTAAAATTCCATCGGAGAACGTGTCACGCCTAACATGATTGGACAAGTAGCCAATTTACCATGATGAGTTGGTGGGTGCAAAGAAGGGTACGAGTACCATGGGACATGGATCTCCATGATGCCCAGAGTACTTCAGAGTTCAGAGTTGAATTCAGGCCTGCATGAGCTGTCTGTCCTTAGCGATAGCGCATGCATCTGGTAAGTTTCTTTACCGTCGCGGTAAAGCCTAGTAGTATGCTGTGCCGCCTGCTATTTCTCGCATCGATGGATTTCGTCAGCCGAATAGCGTCATGGACCTGCCGCCCAAGCAATCTCGGCCGTTTGATTGCAAGTTTGGTGGTGAAAATTTGCCGTCTTCTTAGTGGATGCTACATTTGCTCATAGAGGCTTCTAAAAAGATTTAAAATTGATGTATATAATTGCACCCATTTTCGCGGACAATCCAGCCATAGTTAGCCTGTCAGAAATTATTTACCGAGCAGAAGAAACAAACAACAAATAGCCCCACATTTTTTTGACCAGCTATTTCATTCCAAATGAAGACGAGAACTTCACGAGCTTTTACCTTTTTACTGTTCGCCTACGTGCATTGAGAGCTCGAGACATGCCCACCGAAAGCGGAGCCAAGGATCCACCTGTGTCAGCGACCTTTCCGAGCTCTGGCACCCCAGCACCGGAGAGAAGGGAAACCGATCGAGCCAAAACCAGCAGGCTTCACCCCTCGCCTGCGGAAGCCTCGCAGCACAGCAACCGGCAAGAGCCGACGGAGCACGAGACGGGGAACGATCGAGCCCCACCCCACACTTTCCCCCTCCACCTCTCCCTGGTTTCACGATTCCGGAAGCGATCGGAGCGCGCGCGCGCGATGGGCGAGCGATCCCGGCCACCTGGCTCCCATAGCCCCCCATCCCCACCACCATGGCCATGCCAGTGCCACCACGCCCGCAGTGATTTCGCAATTATGGTGGCGCGCGTCGGTGGCGCTCTTTGGCAGCCCGGGACGCGTGGTTCGCGCAGGAATCTCGAAAGGGAAGATGGTCGGGTCGCCACGATGAGTCGGCGTCCATGTTTAGATTTCGCAAGACGTGGGGCGCTCTTCAATCTTCATTGTAAAATGTAAACCGAGCGAGACATGCCATCCATTTCGAAAAAAAGAAAGGCCCTTCCATCAAAGGTTTCCACATTTCTGTCGTGATGTAAAACGAGCAAGACTGTCCATCCACCACATATTCAATAGCTTGAAGCTTTGGACAAGTTCCCCTTGATATTTTTTATATAAAAACTAGTGCAGCAAAAATTTTTGAAGTGTTTATTTCAAGGTAGTACAGATTACATCGGACTTTTGTCTTACAGGATGCTTTTGTTGGGCTTTTTATATAAGTATATATAGCAGAAAAAATAATGGTCAAAGACGCATGCTAGGGATTGGGTCATGTCAAAATTTTTGCGCTCCTTTTTACTAGATGGAGCATTTTTCAAA
>CM014272.1:58153855-58177973 GCA_004135705.1 Alloteropsis semialata | reverse complement strand
ATCTGTTAATCTTGTAGTAAGGTGAAATATGTTGGATTTATACATGAAATGAGTGCTCAAAAGATGGATTTAAAAGGTGCCACTTCTGTCAGGTTACCAGAAAGAACAGAGCTCTAGACAGTAGGGAGAGCATTCCATTTATACAGGTGAATCTAATATTAGTATTACTCCACAACCTACAGAAAAACTAGTATATTCCAAACATATGCCCCTGATATGCTCTCTATCAAAAACCAGCAATAATGTAGATCAACTAGCAAGGCCCTTGTTGATTTACCTCTGATTAAATTTTATAAATAATGTTGTCCTTGAATTTGGTAAACCACCCCAAATATATATAAAAAAATAGCATAAGTAAACACTTTCCACAGATGTGGTTTTGCGCTTTTGCTATATGCTATACAAACACAAGAAAAGCACTAGTGTAACGAAGAAACAAGTATGCTTTCTCTTACCATAGAACTCCGAAGGACAGCATTACACATAGAGAATGATAACTTCAGAACTGCACATCATAAGAAACAATCCCATATTACTAGCCGTCTATCTCCTCATCTTCATCATCATCGTCATAATCATCATATTCAACTTCATCAGCTGATTCATCAAAATCGTCTTCGTCCTGACCACAATGAAGTAATGGGTGAATTTTATGGTGGTTCAGAAACAAGCAGCAGAGCTTTTGAAAGAATGCATACCTCATCATAGCTTGCAGAGGTGACTGCTGTGCCATTTCCATTATCTGAATCTGAGCTATCCTCCTCTTGTTCCTCATAGTCCTCGATACCCTGTTTTGTTTCATATCGCATCAGCAATTCCTTAATCCATGACTAATAAGATCGCTAGTGCAACTACAGCTATCGACCACACTTCCGTCAGGTCCAGCATAGAAGTCTGAGGAAATAGCTAAATATTGAGGAAATAAAAATAACTAAATATCGGGGAAATAAAGGACCCGCAGAGAGAGCAACTGTAATGCATCTATAGATATAGCTCAAATGAAATGGCATGTAAAGGGAACGAGGCGTCAAGTGTGTCATAATTCTGTATTGCTATGCATCCAGAAATGAACTTCAATGCTGTCGAAATAATGCAGTGCAACACCCCAAAAAGAAATCATAATGAGAAGGTACATACCAAATCCAACTTCATCTGCTTGATATTGCTTTCCAGTTGATCTATATGCTGACTAAGGGCCTGCAGGACAAATTATTAGTTTACTAAAGGAACTCAGAAGAATGCTAGTGTCATGCAGATGGGTATTCCATGAAAAAAAAAAGGAACTCTATTTTGCAAGGCAAACTAACCTCATGGCGTTGCATTGCAACTGCACATTTCAACGCCTTAGCTTTTGTTAAGAGATTTCTAGGCCTTATGTTAATAGGCCTTCTATAGTTCTTCCCACGGTAAAATATGAGTGCAAAACCCTTGGGAACTCTTTCAATTGCAACTAGTATGCCGCCACTCTCATACTCTAGAAGTCGCGCTGTCTCCTGCACGAAGGACAAGGTCTTCTGCTTTGAAATTAATTTGACAACTTCCCTGTGCTTCCAGTGCAAGTGCATATTTTCAATGACACCATCAAAAACACCACGGACTCCTGAAATACACAAGGAGAATGATCGGTCAATAGGAACAGTAGAGCATGGTCCAAGATAATTGTTACAGAAGTTCACCAAGTGGCAAATATGACTTAAGCCGTAAACCAATCCTACGGAAAACGGACTTTTCCTCGTCTGTAATCATTTCCTGATCATCAGATGGATTAGCGAGCACCATAGAAGCTTCGATCTTTGATAGTAAGCGCTCTGCTCTATGTATTTTTGCCTGAGCCTGTACATTTGCAGAGCAAATGAAGAAACAAGTAGTCACAGTTAAGGGAAGCAAAGCTATGCTTGTGAAACAGTACATCTAGAAGAGGATCAGAAATATATAACTACGCATGCACCACTGAAATGAAATATTTTAGTTTAAATGTAGCCTTTTTTTTATCCTTTTCAAGCTACAGTGATTTCAGAAGAACATATTAAAATTGCTTAGTGCTTACAATGGAAAGCTTGTGTTCGAGTTTCCTGTAAAGCTTTTGCTTTTCTGATCTGGAAGATGCTTCTTTCATTTCTTCTTGCTCCTTAGTAGTTACTTCTCTTCCCCAGCGAGCTTGGGCCTCCTGAAATTCAGCAAGAGTACCCACAAGAGCATGCCCATCTAAGGCATCATCTGGAGGTTGTGCAATTGAAACGGTTCTTCTCTGTTCCTCCATACTCTGAATATCCTTTGTCAATTCCTCTCTTTCAGCCAACACAGCTGCAACAGATGTTGGGAGGAAATCTTTTCCACGATATATTACAATGTAAAATTTATTTCGAAGAAGCAGGGTACCCCCTGTTAGATTCTGAAGGAATGTAAAAAGGAAAAGTGTAAGACAATATCTATTTCATGAAGCCTTCATATACAAAAGCACTTATGGCCTATCAACAGAACTAATTTGTATCTGTAGGGACAAGATTTTGAAACTATATGCAAAATCAACACAGGATCATATAAAGCTACAGCATAATAAGCATTCCCTACTGCAATCTTGGCAAACTATTAACAACTTCAATGTTGGAAAGTTAGAGGAAGTTACTGTGCAGGAACCAAGCTATAACCAAGCTATACATTTATCGTAATTCTGCTGATATTAAAAAAAAACTGATTTCTAATGATCATTTTAGGAGGACTTTGCTCTGAACAGGTTCTTTTAATATAAGGTTGCCAAACGAATCTTGAATAGCGTTTGACTTTACTTGCCTCAGATAACTATGTTTAGATGATATATTCAGTTGTGATGAGTTCTGTGGCCAAGTATATATGAAAATAAACTGTTTTCTTTTCAAGAATCCTTGAGAGAAATGATTGTTGTGAAGTAACCATGTCATAAACAAGGAAACATCAAGAAGCATTCGAACCTTTATTTCTTCTGCCATTAGCTTATTATTTGTGTTCTGTATTCCACGTTTGACAGCTATTTTGACCACCAAACTCTTCTCCCAGAGCTTAACAATTGCCGTTGCCAAGCCTTGATGATTCCGGTTTCTCCCTTCAATGAAGTTTAGCAAGCTATAAGCAGGTGTTTGCTGCCAATAGGTAAAAGCTATGACAGGAAAAGGTGATAACTGTCCAAAGCAATACCTAGAGCAAAATGGCATGGAAGGTTCCTTGCTAACTTCCGCAAGTTAGTCAGCTCTGCGTTGGTAAGTGTCGAACGCATTCCAGTTGGAAGAACTCTATGTGGTGTTTTATACCCAGGGATCGTTTGAGGCAGCAAGTCAGCATCCACTGGCAAGATACCTGTTCCCCACCAATCCACAAAACGAGGACCCAATTCATCAAGCATTTGATTGAACTCCAGCTCTTCCTCTGTCATGTCCTCAGTATTCTGCATATTCAATTGGGACGCATTTGTACGTTGCGCAGACAAATCCTTCCCTTGATTGTCATTCTCAGCAGGGCTGGAGGCATCTGGGATGAACAATGCACCATCTTCCCCCTTCACTGGTGATGAGGCACCATTCAGAGTTTGTTGAGATTTCAGAGGCCTTTTGTAATTGCTCCCTCGATAAACCACCATTACACTTCCAGACCTCCATATGATCAACCCACCTGTGCGCCGCTGATCAATGCACACATACATTGTGTAAGGAATCATCCATTTTTTGAAGACAACCAATAATTCTGAACAAGACTCAAATTCACCACAATTAAATCAGCAATGCAGGTTGAATTGCCACTGTGCATCACTAAATTAAACAGTATTCAACCAACAAGTGGTCAGTGCCGCATAATTTGAGATCAGAGGATAGGGGACATATATGGTTCAAACCTCGACAAGCTCATGAGCAGTCTTCATGTCGTGAGCAAGGTCCTCGTGGAACTTGAGGCGGACCAGCTCCGACTTCCTCCACGCGTCATGGATCTTCTCCGTGATGGCCGTCGTGACCCCGGCCTTGGGCACGGTGATGCGGTCTCGAAGAGTCATCCCCAGCCTGCGCAGCCGCCGCAGCTCCTCGTCCTCGATCGTGAGCTCGGCCAGCGTGGGCGCCTTGACCCGCTTCCTCTTGGCCCCATCCTCCTCGTCCCTACTCCCCGCCGCGGTCTCCTCGTCCCTCTCCCACGGGAGGACGGCATCGTCGAAGCTGGCGGCCGCGAACTGGCGGTCGGGCCGCGCCCAGCTGCGGTCGAGCAGGTCGCCAAGGCGCTCGGTGCCATCGGGGGGCGCGGTAGCCGTGGAAGAGGAGGCGGAGAGATCGTCGTCGTCGGAGGCGAGGCCGAGATTGCGGAGGCGGTGGACGATGCGTACACAATTAGCATGGAATTGGTATTCCCATTGTCTCCTCCATACATGTATACATAGTCTACATGATGACACTCATCATGTACCATTGCATGTATATACATGAATAAGTTAGCCTCTTCTAAATGGTATAATTAAATAATTTAGAATTATATATTGGTATACTTTAATCACATATGTTGGTAATTTTGATGGAAATTTAGAATTTGAGTTACGTGTTGAATATGAAATATGTGTTTTCAACGTTTCCATTTACATTTATATATGATCTACATGGTGAGACACATCATGCATACATATCATAAGTTAATACATATTTTTTCTATATTAACAACTAATGGAACACATATGTAGTTTAGAATCATATATTGATGTACTTTGAGATATTTTTATAATGACATGTTGTATTTTTAATAATGGCAAACGTAGGTGATTTAGATGCAAATTTTAGGGTGTTACTGTAAATTATTTTATAATGGCATAGGTGGGTAATTTATATGAATATTAGGGGGTTACTTTAGTTTTTTTTCATAATGGCAGAGGTGGGTAATTTAACTATACATTTAGGGGGTTATTTTAGGCTACATTCATAATGGCAAAAGTGAGTAATTTTTTAGAAAATACAATAGATCCAATGGTTATGATGATTAGAGTCTACATATGAATGGCCAGATATTTTTTATTATTGTGAGAATTTCTAGAATTTATATTTTTTAGCGCATTTCGTGAGGATTAATATGGAGGCTTCAAAAGGAGTCTCCAATTAGTAATAATAAGATAAGATTGTCCAGTGTACAAGTTTTGCTTGTAAAGATCAATAGCATCTTTCGGAACTAGTTATTCCAATAATTCCCAAACAGCGTGCAAGGAAAATAAGAGGAGCACACACAAAACATTTCCTAATATAGGGGAAGGGAGAGCATTCATCCCCAATTCCCACGTCGCTATCAGATTAGCATTTCCGAACAGGATACGGGCTTGGGTAGTTAGCAAACATTCATGGCGTGAGTGGCACTATCCACCTTCCACGGTGACGTGTGTGCATTCCTGGAAGAATTGGTTGATATACTGCCCTTTAAGAAACATGGCAGACCATCATCATGCACATCCTATCCTATATACTACTATATAAATTGAAGTTGTATCACAGGGGAGTTGCTCTTGTGTTCCTGTCATATGCTTCTGCCTTTTGCTGACTCAGTTTCTCGACTTGACGCCCATAAACTACTCTTAAAATCTAGATATTGGTTAGAAAATTGCTTAGACAATAGATTATAAATGCCGGTTTGGCTACCGTTTGTTAGATACTCCTACATGGTGACGGTAGCTACATTCGCTTTTGGTGTTAAGGCAGTTGAAGCCTTAAGAGGTCAGAGGATGATGCTATACAGACATAGGAAGTGACACAAAGCTGAACAAAAAATCCTGCATATGTCCTGAACGGTGATACGCTGTCTCGTCGTTGCATTTTCTCACGATTACAGAAATACAAAGTGTTACTAAAATTCCATCGGAGAACGTGTCACGCCTAACATGATTGGACAAGTAGCCAATTTACCATGATGAGTTGGTGGGTGCAAAGAAGGGTACGAGTACCATGGGACATGGATCTCCATGATGCCCAGAGTACTTCAGAGTTCAGAGTTGAATTCAGGCCTGCATGAGCTGTCTGTCCTTAGCGATAGCGCATGCATCTGGTAAGTTTCTTTACCGTCGCGGTAAAGCCTAGTAGTATGCTGTGCCGCCTGCTATTTCTCGCATCGATGGATTTCGTCAGCCGAATAGCGTCATGGACCTGCCGCCCAAGCAATCTCGGCCGTTTGATTGCAAGTTTGGTGGTGAAAATTTGCCGTCTTCTTAGTGGATGCTACATTTGCTCATAGAGGCTTCTAAAAAGATTTAAAATTGATGTATATAATTGCACCCATTTTCGCGGACAATCCAGCCATAGTTAGCCTGTCAGAAATTATTTACCGAGCAGAAGAAACAAACAACAAATAGCCCCACATTTTTTTGACCAGCTATTTCATTCCAAATGAAGACGAGAACTTCACGAGCTTTTACCTTTTTACTGTTCGCCTACGTGCATTGAGAGCTCGAGACATGCCCACCGAAAGCGGAGCCAAGGATCCACCTGTGTCAGCGACCTTTCCGAGCTCTGGCACCCCAGCACCGGAGAGAAGGGAAACCGATCGAGCCAAAACCAGCAGGCTTCACCCCTCGCCTGCGGAAGCCTCGCAGCACAGCAACCGGCAAGAGCCGACGGAGCACGAGACGGGGAACGATCGAGCCCCACCCCACACTTTCCCCCTCCACCTCTCCCTGGTTTCACGATTCCGGAAGCGATCGGAGCGCGCGCGCGCGATGGGCGAGCGATCCCGGCCACCTGGCTCCCATAGCCCCCCATCCCCACCACCATGGCCATGCCAGTGCCACCACGCCCGCAGTGATTTCGCAATTATGGTGGCGCGCGTCGGTGGCGCTCTTTGGCAGCCCGGGACGCGTGGTTCGCGCAGGAATCTCGAAAGGGGAGATGGTCGGGTCGCCACGATGAGTCGGCGTCCATGTTTAGATTTCGCAAGACGTGGGGCGCTCTTCAATCTTCATTGTAAAATGTAAACCGAGCGAGACATGCCATCCATTTCGAAAAAAAGAAAGGCCCTTCCATCAAAGGTTTCCACATTTCTGTCGTGATGTAAAACGAGCAAGACTGTCCATCCACCACATATTCAATAGCTTGAAGCTTTGGACAAGTTCCCCTTGATATTTTTTATATAAAAACTAGTGCAGCAAAAATTTTTGAAGTGTTTATTTCAAGGTAGTACAGATTACATCGGACTTTTGTCTTACAGGATGCTTTTGTTGGGCTTTTTATATAAGTATATATAGCAGAAAAAATAATGGTCAAAGACGCATGCTAGGGATTGGGTCATGTCAAAATTTTTGCGCTCCTTTTTACTAGATGGAGCATTTTTCAAACCTGTTCGATCATCCCATTACCCTACTCACTTACTTCCGCAAAAGGGGAAAAAGTGATTATCGGAGGACTAATTCAACCAATTTGGTACGACAAATTATAGGCCGGTCACGGTGAATCCTGACTGATTCAGCGAGCTCGAGCCTCAAGCAATTGGTGGTTTATGTTGAATGTCAACCTAATGCGATGTTCACTTCCACTGTCAAGGTTTCTTCGCAACCTTAAGAAAATCGTGTAAATCATCTAGCGTAGTAGCTACAAATTACCAAGGAATTAGTTGGGTTTTACTTACACATCCAGAAGGAAAGAATATGATGGCCACCAATCCAAAGACACCATGAATGTTTCGACGAACGGAAATGCTCCACTCACCTATCATATTGTTTCTGAAAATTTTCCCAAATCATATTATCTAGGCAGAGTAATTGCTTCAAATAGTTCATACAGTAGAAATGTGGGTACATGTGCGTACATCATCCCACACCGCTCATCATCAAAATCCCATAATCATGAATGCACCATTACATATTTACTTACTATGATTTTTCATGTTTTTATTTGAAAAGAAACCGGCAGGAACTTTGCCACACGTATTCATAGAGAATTGAAGTTAAAATTTTCGTGTTTTGGATGTGCACTCAAGTGAAATAATATCACTTCAGGTATATCACAAGATATGAATTTACTCCACTGAAGTACTATGGGTTATAGTGCACTTTGGTATTGAAGCTTTGTTGGATTCTGAATTTTTGGTGACAACTAAAATAAGAAATTATAATGTGAGGCTCAAGCGGTCATTATGTGTTATCTTTGTTTTCTTCTCTCCTTTTCTCTCCCATCCTAGTGTCTCCTATATTCCTAGGAGCCCCTCAACAACCACCGTAACTTCTAGTACCACTCGTTGTTGCCTTGCTACACCTCTAGCCTTGCCTATCTACACATAGTCACTAGAGTGCTCCTTGTGGACCCTGTTGATGCTATGCGCCGTCCTCCTCTGAACCCGTAGCAAATAGCAAGGCTATGCATTGCATTGCCACAAACAGAACGCTCCCCATCTCCATCGCCTCTCCAAGGAACCAACACTTAACTTGTCAAAGGTGGTAACCAGCCATTTGTTACACTTGCCACTTGGAGCGAAGAATTTTCTTTTTTCTTTTTTATTTTTTCTTCTCAACTAGTTCTAAAAAGGTAGGAGAGAGAGATTAATGTGCTATCACATTATACGTGATTTTGTGGACATACATTTTCGTGTATAGAAAAGAAAAGCTATTTTTCTTACTACATTGTGAATGGTATCCTCACGAGGTAGTTCCACCTGATCGTAAGTCCTTCAACCACAATTATGAGTTCATATCCATAATGTTCAGTGGAATTGGTTGTACCCTTTGTCCACTAGATATCGAAGCTTAAGTTTGATGTTTTATGTGCCTTATCAATACTATTGGTGGTAGGCCACATATATACCCATCCTCGAAAGCTTTAGATCTTCGCTTACCTCGATGCTGAGGCACATGTGGTAGCCACTAATATCAAAATCTATCAATCTAGTCTCGTAAATGCAACCAAAAAAATCAATCAAGATTTGCCCTATGTCATTTCTTATTTTAGATTATGAATATCTAAAAATTTATATAGAATATCGGCATGGCTAGAATCATCAAGAAAAACACCATAAATAGTACTATATAATTTTTCCAAGGATATGGACTCTTTAACATAATATCTTTTTTATAGATATTGCATGCCAAATTGAAGTGCAATAATGAAATCCATCTTGATGCCATAATAAACTTATTATATCTATACACCAGAGGAGTGTCTAGCATTATAATTGCTTCAAAATCCATTATTAAGCATAATGAAAAAAATATGCATTTGCAGATTATGTGTACTCCAAATCCTCGAGGCACAGGCACCTCTGGATGCGTGCATCATTCCATATGCAGCCATTACGTATTGCTCATCCACACTCTATTTCACATGTCCAAATTACACATTTGGAATAAATTCTCCACATCTTTTCATTCCAAAAATATTTCTCTCATTTCATTTGCAGCCAAGCATTTTGGATGCCTTTTCCGTGTAAAACATTTATTCTCCATTTCTTCCATGGCAAATTTCTCAGAAAAGCTAATGCTTGCGTGTTATTATTCCATATCGTCTCTCAGATAGCGCATGGCCATGGCCCCCTCGCAAAGATTAGGCCTTGACCCGTGGTACAGGCCAGTACGCCTGCCTAATAATTGGCAGAGGGCCGGAGAAATCCACCGCCATTGCCGCCACTCGCGGGGCTGCTACCGCGCAGTCGCGTCTTCCCGCCGCTTGGGACTGCGCGGTTTCATCTCCCTGTACATGTATAAAGCTTCTCCCCCACCCGAGCTTCCCACGCCGAGTTCTTCTGGAGAGAGAAAGCGAGTGCCAGCGAAGCGGCCACGCCTTCGTCTTCCTCCTTTCCTCTCACGGATTCCGGCCTTCCTTTCCTTCCTGGTAACACCGCCTCTCTCCCCTTCCCCTCCGTTTTCTCGTGCTCTGTTCTTGGCCTTGGCCTCTGCGGTTTCAATTTGGTTTCGAGGCGTTCTTCGGTTCTTGCCAATTCAGCGCCTGCTGCTCGGCGATTTCTTGGTTCTGGAATGGCGCCAGCATTCGCTTGATCCTCGTTCCCGCTCTCTTTTTCGATTTTTTCTCTCTTTTCGTTCTTGCGAATTCACAGCCGATCGTTTTGTTTATTGTTTTTTTCTGGGGTTTTCGATGCTGCGCAGGCCTGTGTCAGAAGCCATGCCTGCGTCGGGTCTCCAACTCAGTTCCTTCGCTTTTTCTTTCCTTTTTTCTTCCTCTGCTATTTCCACCGTCACACACAGTTCGTCCTCCCTCCCCTGTCCCGTGCTCCGCGTTCGTGGCGCGCCTCGTTAATGCTCTTTTGCTTCGATTTTTTCTGGACGTTTTAATGCTCGCATAAATTTCGATTCTCTACTTTTTTTTCCACTTTATATTTTTCTTTCTGTTATTGTCGCTACTAGGGCGGTTGTCCAGGTTCCGGTGGCCTGCATGTTTTACATGACATTGCCGTGCGCTCCGCGTCGCGATTTCAGGTGCGAAGCGGCGCAACGGCGGCGGCGGACGAGGCGGCAATAGCGTGATTGCCTTCCTTCTCCGGAGAGGGAGCCGCGAGCGGCGGCGCGACGAGCACCGATGGGCCCACTGGAGGCGCGCTACCGTCCCGCCGGCGCCCCGTAAGATCTCTCTTCCCCCATCCATGGCCCCCATCCTCCCTCGCCCTGCTCTCTCGAAGTCGCGATCCCAGTGAAAGATGCTTCCTTTTTCTTTCGTTCTTTCCTCTTCCGCGCCGCACCGGCGGTCGGGGCATGCCGCATTAGAACTGGATAGGTCCGTCCGACCCGACCCGACCAGCCGGAGGAAGACGACGACGGCGACAGCGGTGGCGCGTCGCCCCGCCTCCCCGTCCTCTTAATTGCTGGCGCCGCAGTGGTTGGTGGTTACGCCTCGCCGCTGGTCTCGCATTAACGGCAAGAAATCTCCCCTGTGCTCCTATCAATCCAATCCTTCTGTGGTTACTATCACCAGTCACCACTCAGTATCAACATCTTCAGAGTTTAGCCTGCCAATTACATCACCACCATTCTGCGATCATTAACGCCGTGGTTAGCTCGCTCGGTGGCCTCCAGTCTCCTCCAGTCCTATCCGCACTACTGACTGCCCCTTGTTGACCCCATGGACTGCTCGTCTTCGCCACCAATCCGTCGAATTGCCCGACGCGTCGGTCTCCACTGGATTGTGTGCTCGTTTTCGCCGCTCGCTTTAGCTTGGTCGGCCGTCCGCGACCGCGGTCCTCTGCTGCAAGGCTGACTTGGCAGTGGATTTACGATTTCGGCAGAGGCGTGACGTGTACCAGACGTGGCCTTGGCGTGTGCGTGCGGCCGACGGATGATTTCAGCATGCTTGGATCATCCGGTTATCTGCACGGTAGTGCTAGCAGTTAGTCTGAACTTTTCTTGTCAGGCGTTAGCGACTGTTTGTGGATGCCTGATCCTAACGTCCCGCGATCGCAACGGTATCAAACAGCTAATCATGCTAAGGATTTGGAGAATCGGTCCAGGGCATAGTTAGGTAGTATAAAGCCGCCTTTGTGATTTAGCAATATGTGCTGATGCCTTTTGTTCCTTAAAACTGTGGCTGGTGAATGGAGCAGGAAGGTTGCGAAACACAAGTCCACATGGTTTTCTTCTCTGAATTTTCCTCGGTGCCCAGGATTTTTAGTTCCTTTACACTTCCTATTTTGATTGGCAAACATCTTTCAGTGTGGCTCACTCTCGCACCCAACTATCCCATATACTGCATTTTTCTCTTTCTAAAAGGGTGTGCTTTGGGTGCTTTCATTTGTCATACTATGCATTTTCTGCCTGTAAAGTGGTTGTGCCTATCAGCATTCCACTTATTTGGACTCATGGCAAACCCAAAGGATGATATCATAGCACTGCTTTCACATGAAAATCTTATGTAGTCTATCTTCTGACCTAATCAAGAGGAAAAGTAGGACTCAAATGTGTTGCTTTTTTTACTAGTTATTGCTGTTGTATTCAGTATTCCTGCAGTTATTTGTAGCAAGTACTTCATGAAACATTTTGGTTAATGAAATTTCCATTGGTGCTGATGACCTTTCTACTAAAAGCATAAGTGCTTCCCTAAAAGAGGTCTATAATTGTCCCATACAAAGATGTCATCTAGCCATTTTGCCTTGCCTATACGTATTGGTTTTTGCTTTCAAATTATCATTCTGTTATCTCTCTGTGATCATAACGCAAATCAAAGTGAAAAGGAAGAAAATGACATACCTTTGTGTTCAAGAATGAACCTCAGAATATGTCATCTTGTAGAGTCAGCATCTAGTAATTTATTTTCATTGGCAGAGCAAGATAAGAAAGATGTCTCCTTTGAATTCCACGTGTCAAGGATAGGGCTTTGATGGCTGATCTTGTCTGACAAAGTTTTCTCCTACCTTCTGCAGCGAGGACACAACTAAGAGAAGGACCTCCAAAAGCAAAAGCTTCAAAGATGTCGAAAATTTTGAAGTTCTTGTCCTTGAAAAGAACTGTGGTTGCAAGTTCAAATCTTTGAAGATCTTGATCATAGCTATCATTTCTGCAACAGTTCTTACCCTCATAACCCCAATCTTATATGAGCACCAATTACAGTCAGCCTCCCGGTTAGTACAATACAACTAGTGAACTAGTGTTGTTAAATACTTCTGTTGTGGCAAAAATACGACAATGCCTGTAAACCTATGACTCTGGTCTCATTCTGTTTATATGCTTTGCAGGTACGTGGATGTTGGTTGGATGTGGGACAAAACAAGTTCTGACCCACGTTACGCATCATCTGTTGACGTTCAGTGGGAGGATGTATATAAAGCATTGAGAAATCTAAAAAGTGGTAATCAAGATCTCAAAGTTGGACTCTTGAATTTTAATAGCACTGAGTATGGCTCCTGGACACAGTTGCTCCCAGACAGCCATGTTTCCATTATAAGACTTGAGCATGCCAAGGACAGCATTACTTGGCAGACACTGTATCCTGAATGGATTGATGAGGAGGAAGAAACTGAGATACCCTCTTGTCCATCTCTTCCAGAGCCTAATGTTCGAAGAGGTGTACGCTTTGATGTCATTGCTGTGAAGCTTCCTTGTACCAGTGTTGCGGGTTGGTCAAGAGACGTTGCACGGCTCCATTTGCAGCTCTCAGCAGCAAAATTGGCTGTGGCCTCTTCGAAGCGCAACCACAAGGTCCATGTGCTTTTTCTAAGCGACTGCTTCCCAATTCCAAATCTCTTCCCGTGCAAGAACCTTGTGAGACATGAAGGCAATGCTTGGTTATATAGTCCTGACTCAAAAGCATTAAGGGAAAAGCTCAGGCTTCCAGTCGGATCCTGTGAGCTTGCTGTACCGCTCAAAGCAAAATGTAAGCTGCTTATTTACAAAGCATTAGCACACTAAGTACAGCTTTTTTCCCCACACAAATATATTTTCTTTTCTAGTATTTTTATGGTACCAGGCATGAAGTGTGCGTCTGCCTGTTTTTAGTCATTGTTTTGATCATAATCATAAGTATAAACTTCGAGTATATAACACCTGTTCTTATTGCTGCAGCGAGACTTTTCTCAGTAGATCGACGAAGAGAAGCATATGCGACAATACTGCATTCAGCAAGTGAATATGTATGCGGTGCTATCTCAGCAGCTCAAAGCATTCGCCAAGCAGGATCAACTAGGGATTTGGTCATCCTTGTTGATGAGACCATAAGTGATCACCACCGGAAAGGTTTGGAAGCAGCAGGGTGGAAGGTCAGAATAATCCAAAGAATCAGGAATCCAAAAGCTACCCGTGATGCTTACAACGAGTGGAACTACAGCAAGTTTAGGCTGTGGCAGCTGACCGACTACGACAAGATCATCTTCGTTGATGCTGACCTTCTCTTCCTAAGGAATGTTGACTTCTTATTTGCAATGCCAGAGATCACTGCAACTGGCAACAATGCAACGCTCTTCAACTCCGGTGTCATGGTCATAGAGCCTTCCAACTGCACATTCCAGCTGCTGATGGACCACATCAACGAGATTATATCGTACAATGGTGGAGACCAAGGCTACCTGAACGAGATTTTCACATGGTGGCACCGCATCCCCAAGGACATGAACTTCCTGAAGCACTTCTGGGAGGGCGACGACGAGGAAATGAAGGCGAAGAAGACTCGGCTGTTTGGCGCAGATCCCCCAATCCTCTATGTTCTCCACTACCTAGGCCTGAAGCCATGGCTGTGCTTCAGGGACTATGACTGCAACTGGAACAATGCTGCAATGCGTGAATTTGCTAGCGATGTCGCGCACGCCCGGTGGTGGAAGGTGCACGACAAGATGCCCCGGAAGCTCCAGTCCTACTGCCTCCTGAGGTCACGGCAGAAGGCCGGGTTGGAGTGGGACCGGAGGCAGGCCGAGAAGGCCAACTCTGAAGATGGCCATTGGCGCCGCAACATCACCGACCCCAGGCTGAAGATCTGCTTTGAGAAGTTCTGCTTCTGGGAGAGCATGCTCTGGCATTGGGGCGAGAACAATAACAGTATGAAGAGCAGCCCTGCGACGGTGAGGACACCGAGCTTGGCAAGCTCATGAATTCATGATCTGTGTAGATATACAAACAACTTCCAATATGGCAACTATACATGCATAGCAATAGCTTGTATAGGTAGCTATGCTTAGGTCCTTGCTATACAAAAATACACCCCTCTGTTGCTGTCAATTTGTCATGGCTGCAGCTCTATGTCAGATCAGCTGCCGGCCTGCCTCGAGGACTAACGATTCTTTTGGGTTGGCTGAGACAATAAGTTACTGGTACATGTAAATTTCCCTGCTGAAATTGAGTGAGCGTGTGAGAGATGCATTTGTACAGGGCGCCAGTTAATAAGCTGTTACTGCATGGAAAATGTTCCTAGTTGTACAGTGTACACCGACAGGCTTCATATCTCAACGTAGCGGCCATGTCCAGGACGTTAATCCTCTACTAAAGCTGATATTCTCAAACATCACAATACACAAATATGGGTAGATTCAGTACGTTTGCCACAACTTTCACCCCACCGTGTTTCGCCAACGTTTGCAATTCAGAAGTGAAAAGAAAATCAGTTCACCTCTGCATCCAACTACAATGAAAACAACTTCAACCTTATAGGCTCGTTTATTCGAACTTATGCTTTTCAAAAGCTGGCTTATTTGGGCTGCATAGAAAAAAGCAAGCCATCTTTTGAAAAGCTGTTTTTTGGATTGACTTTTGAATGGATGAAATCAATATACCATGCATGTAGTATCTCACAGGCAGTTTTCCTACGTAGCCCTTTGGAATGGAGGATTTAGTAGTCCTGAAATCTTACTGAATTCTTATGGAATGGCTCAACCTCGTGGAAACTTTTCTTTTTCTATCACGCTCTTCTTATTCATATGTTTTTTCTTGCGTTGCTTCCAAACGTTGGATTGGAAACTTTCCTAAACTCTTAATTCCTGCAGAATGATAAGCACCCGCGCGACCATCAGTTCTGGGTAAGTCAGAATTCTGATCCGAATGGAAGAAAAGTATCATACGCACAAGATATGCCAAAAAATGTCCTGAAACACCTCCAAACAAAACAGAAACAAGGAAAGGAAAAAAAAACACAGCAACTGGGAAGGAACAGAGAGTGTGAAATGGCGCAAGGAGAACCAATCGACCCTGCTGAGGCACCACCAAGAAGGCGCGAACTCAAGTGCGGAGTCCACTGGAAGAACAGAGGGCAGAGGCAGAGGCAGCCAGCGATTTTAGCACCTGCTCCGTCGTTTTCCTCTGATCCCTCGCGCTCACATGTCCTTTTGAAGGCTCCGGACGCGTGACCGGATCGTTGTCCCCGCCTCCCGGGCGGCTCGACTGATTCCGTGCCTCGCTCACCACTTCGACGCAGAACATCGTTAGAGTCAAATTATACTGGGAAAAAAATGAAGTCAAAACTCCTCAAGTATAGTAGAGAAAGAGAATAATAGGCCAAGCTCTCAGAAACATGAGTTCGTTATAGAAATTGTGGAGAGAAAACGGTTTCGCCAGAGCACGCCGAGGATCCACATGATCCGGGTTGGCGTGGTACTGCCTACATTACATGGATGAATAATATATGCATCCACGCACGCGGCTACACCACACAAACGACTAAATAGAAATTGTGGAGAGAAAACGGTTTCGCCAGAGCACGCCGAGGATCCACATGATCCGGGTTGGCGTGGTACTGCCTACATTACATGGATGAATAATATATGCATCCACGCACGCGGCTACACCACACAAACGACTAACAAATTGTCCATGAACGCCTTGAAATCCCCAACATTCGGGACATACTCTCAGCTCCAAGCAGCAACACATCATTTGAGAGGAAGAATCATGCCGAGTCTTACAAAAGTTGTGATTACCATAGAACACAACAAATAAACTCTGAAGAAACATTCCGGAGGCAACCACAACCACGGAAGCTGACGTTGTACACTGGCCAACACGTCCGCACGTGGCTCCCCTCCAAATCCAAGCACCCGGCGCCGCGCAGATTCCTATAAATTTACAAGCGAGGCATAGTCCAGAGCCACAACTCACTATCGATCCCTCTCTCCCAACTGGTGCACACGAGCATGGCGCAGAACGGTGCGGGCTCTGCTGTGGCCATGGAGGTGGTGACTTCCGCGGAGCTCGGCCACACGGCGAGCTCCGGGTGCTACGACGACGACGGCCGGCCCAAGCGCACCGGTAACGATCTCGGTAGCAACCGCCCTGACTCAGCTCATTCGTTCTCGATCAACCGCCCTGACGGTGTGTCTGGCCCAGGGACGATGTGGACGGCGAGCGCGCACATCATCACGGCGGTGATCGGCTCCGGGGTGCTGTCGCTGGCGTGGGCGGTCGCGCAGCTCGGCTGGGTGGCCGGCCCCGCCGTCATGCTGCTCTTCTCCCTCATCACCTACTACACCTCCGCGCTGCTCGCCGACTGCTACCGCTCCGGCGACCCCTGCACCGGCAAGCGCAACTACACCTACATGGACGCCGTCAACGCCAACCTCGGTACGTGCAACGCGCCGGTCATCTCCATGAATTGAATTCCACTCGCACGCCGGATGCCATTCTTGGCTGTTGGCCGCTGCAGGGCGCGCAAGAGCTGACTCTGTTCCTTTCTCCACTTGTGTCGTTTCGTCGAGCAGGTGGCATCAAGGTCCAGATCTGCGGCTTCCTGCAGTACGCCAACATCGTCGGCGTCGCCATCGGCTACACCATTGCCGCCTCCATCAGCATGCTGTGAGTGTGACACATAGCCACGAGTCCATGATACTTATGTTCTTTGCTCATCTGGATCATGATGCGTGAATGGCGTGTGCAGCGCCATCAGGAGGGCCAACTGCTTCCACCACAAGGGGCACGGAAACCCCGGTGAAATCTCAATCACACCTTGCATGATCATCTTCGGTGTCGCCGAGGTCGTCTTCTCGCAGATCCCGGACTTCGACCGGATCTCCTGGCTCGCCGCCGTCATGTCCTTCACCTACTCCTCCATCGGCCTCGGCCTCGGCATCATCCAAGTCATCGGTAAGCTCACGCTCCACGCTGTCCATCCCATTGGAGCATCAGCTGCAGGCTGCAGCCAGTGAGTGACCATGGTGTCGCGTGCATGCAGAGAACAAAGGTGTTCAGGGCAGCCTGACCGGCATCAGCGTCGGCGTGGTGACCCCGATAGACAAGGTGTGGCGCAGCCTGCAGGCGTTCGGCGACATCGCCTTCGCCTACTCCTACTCACTCATCCTCATCGAGATCCAGGACACCATCCGCGCGCCGCCGCCGTCCGAGTCCAAGGTCATGCGCCGCGCCACCATCGTCAGCTTCGCCGTCAGCACGCTCTTCTTCATGCTCTGCGGCTGCATGGGCTACGCCGCCTTCGGCGAGGACACCCCCCGGAACCTCCTCACGGGCTTTGGCTTCTACGAGCCCTTCTGGCTCCTCGACGCCGCCAACGCCGCCGTTGTTGTCGGCCACGCTTTCAACTTCCAGATTCACTGCCAACCGCTGTTCAACTTCGTCGAGAAGTGGGCGCAGCAGAGGTGGCCTAGGTCCAAGTACATCACCGGCGAGGTCAGCGTCCCGCTCTCCCTCTCCGGCTCCGCCGGCCGGTGCTTCAGGCTGAACCTCTTCCGGCTGACGTGGCGGACGGCGTTCGTGATGGCGACCACGGTGGTGTCCATGCTCCTGCCCTTCTTCAACGACGTAGTTGGGCTGCTGGGCTTCTGGCCGCTCACCGTCTACTTCCCCGTAGAGATGTACATCGTGCAGAAGAAGGTGCCCAGGTGGAGCACGCAGTGGGTGTGCCTGCAGCTGCTCAGCCTCGCCTGCCTCGTCATCACCGTGGCCTCCGCCGCCGGCTCCGTCGCCGGGATCATCTCCAATCTCAAGGTCTACAAGCCGTTCGTCACCACCTACTGATCGATCCTTCGTTGCACTGAACATATGTACCGTGTCCTTGCTACTTTCCATTCTTTGTGATCTGGCGCCTAGTAGTATGTGCGGTCTTAGTTATTACTTTGTCACCACACGGTAGAAATAAAAGAAAAGGAAAAAAAATAAAATAAAATGGGTGTTCTTGTGATGCAGAGCTTGCATCCCCATGTAGGCATGTACCGTGTCCTTGCTAATTTCCATTGTGTGTGATCTGGTTAACTGAAGAAAAGGGTAGTGTATTTCCATGTCAACGCGTGTGGGCTCTGTTCGATCGGAGCACTACTGAAATTACCCGTACAAAATTCATGTGAAGTGCCTGTGTTCTAATCAGGAATTGTGTTCATAACGAATATGTGGTGGCGACGACGGTGGTCTCCATGCTCCTGAGTCCTGACATTGAGCCTGTTCGGCTGGTCCGATGAACAGTACTCGGCTGGCTTCTTTCGGCTTATTTTCTCTCACAATACTATTCATTCTACCAGCCGAGCACTATTCATTCTACCAGCCGAACAGGCTCATTGCCTTCGTCCCAAAGGATTCTTCGAAAGGAAGAGATTGAGTCGGAAACCAGTCCACTACAAAAACGCACGACGGCACGACCGCACGAGCGTAGTGGTTGCCGCAACAATAGTGAAAGGATCGATGGCCTAAGAGGGGGGCTGAATTGGGACTTTTTCAAAACTATGAAAACCAAATTCCTAGCCTATCATGCTAGTGTTGCCCAAAACTATAATTCAATGGAATGCCAACCCTATACTAAGCAAGAAACCTAAACAAGCAAGAACTAGCAACAACAAGAAAGTAAATGCTTGAAAGGAAATGCGAGAAAGTAAAGAGAGTGGGCACAAAGACAACCGGATTTTTTCCCGTGGTATCGAGGAGTTAACGCTTCCCCTAGTCCATGTTGGAGTACTCACTAAGAGTATTGCTCCATCTTGATTCACCAAGAACCAAGAGCTCCACTAAGAATACCCTTTCTCCATCTCCGGAATGGCGGGCTTCAAGAACCGTGTACAACCTTGTATCTTGGGGCTCCCACAATCTCCACGAGCTCACCAAAAACTCCTCCAATCACCAAGACCGGCTAGGTGCCTTCAAATACCAAGGGTAACAAGCCACCAAGACTTCACTTGATCAAAACTAAACCCAAACTCAAGCTAGATGCACACTAAGTGGATGAACTAGCTCAAACTCACTCAAGATCTTCACTATTCACTCAAGTGGCTCCTTACAACTCACATGGGGTGTATCAGGTGGTAAGAGGTCCAAAGAGCAGCCATGAACTCGACCAAGGGGGTATATATAGGCTAGACACAAAGAACTAGCTGTTACTCAACAACTCCCCTGAAAACAGCGAACGACGTATAATCCGCCGTATGCAAAAGTAGCTACGGCGTATCATACGACGCTTGCTTTCCAAACGGTCGAAAACCTTTTCCAACGGCTACTTCCACGCGGCATATAATCCACCGATACACAAAGTACTAGCGGCGTATCATACAGCGTGCTTAAACCCCAACGGTCAAAACCACTTTTGAAAGCTAACTTAGCTAAAACATATACGCCGGCCATCGGCGTATCATACGGCGTAGCATATTCCCCAATTCCATCTTGACATGCTCACTAAGTAACATATACGCTGTTACTACGTTGACCATCGGCGTATAATACGGCGTTCAGGGTTTTGCCTACCCAACTTGGACAGCTGCATGCCATGCACGGCGTATCATCTTCCCTTCATCAGCACAGTAATGGCGTATGATACGGCGGTACCTTTCTTCCGAATCCTTCGTACGCCATAAGCTACTGGACTTGTACGCCGTCGCCCGGCGTTTCATACGCCGTTCACTGTGAGTGCAAAACTCATCCAATTCAATCCCTTTGAGTTTTGACTTCAAACCAAACTTAATATAGGATAAATTTGGGATATTTTGGGCTAGGTTTTGGGATGTGTGCATCTAACTCAAACATAGACCTAGCTTTGATCAAGCTACTAACTTAATGACCCCTTAATAGTACGGTCTATCTAGAAAACTAGAAAACCTAACTAAACTAAGTGTCCTTCATCTCCTTGTGACACTTAGATCTAGAAAAGTCCTAAGCCTTCATGAGAGATCCGATTTGAGTCCAATTGAGGGGCCTCCTTTCATACACTCCATGCGACTTTAACATATTTATAATAGATCCTTCAATGCACATGTTAGTCACATAGATGGTATTGTCATTTATCACCAAAACTCGCCATCCAAGATGGCCTAGATGCTTCAGTCTCCCTCTGTTTGGTGATAGATGACAACACACCCAATAGAGATATAGAATTAAGAGCAATGGGTTTGTGGTTTACCAAATCCACTCGCCACAAGGATTGCATAAAGTAAATGCGATAAGTAAATGACATTAATTAAACAAGCATTACTTAAGCAATCCACACACAAGGTATATAGACATGTCAAACCACAAGCAAGCACAAGAATCAAATAACTTGTCCATACACAAAAGACGCATGAAGAAGCAACACACTCCCTCCCAAGCTCCCCCTATCTCTAACCCTCCTATCTATCTCCCCCTTTGGCATCTAAGCACCAAAAGGAGGTCCTCAAGGGTCCTGCGCTGGAGGCGAAGAGGCGGGAGGAGTCTCCGGATGATGAGGCATGGTCGTGAACTGCTCGGTGTCGATGTCCTCGTCGGTGTCGGAGTCGGAAGCGGTGCCGGCGGTCTCGGACTCGGCTGGAAGTGAAGTAGAAGCCGTCGGGAGTCCAGACGCCGTCGCAGCAAAGGGGTCCTCAGCAGCCATCATCTCCTGCTCGATCTGGGCGGTCACCGACTGAAGTGTCGAATCTGGAGTCTCGGAGAGTGAGACGGTGACCGGCGGAACTGGCGCAGTGGAAGCTGGAAGTGTCGGCTGGGGTGACTGCTCGAAGAGAAGAAGGCCTGAGGAGACTGGAGCCGTCACAGAAGCCGTGGGTCGCGGGAAGTGCTGGTGAGGTTGAGAGAACTGTCCCGGACTCTGAGGAACCTGCTGCTGTGGCTGCTGCTGCTCGGTCACTGGAGAGAGAACGGGACGAGGGAATGGCCCAGTCTGAATCAGCGGGGAGATCGGAAAGGTAGAGATCGGAGTGAACTGGTACCCGCCGACTGAAGCTGGTAAAGGTGTAGATGCGGTCAGCGGGGGCCTGAGATCTGGCACCACTGGAGCTGGAAGGCCTGCATGGTCGTACAAGGTGTCGATCGTCCCGTGCAGCCAGGTGAACATCAGAGCTGAGGTGTGCTGCTGCTGCTGCTGAAGGGCAAGAGCGGTGGCCTGCTGCTGCTGGATCATCGTGTTCATCATCTCCGTCTGCCGGGTCACCTGACGAGCGAGCTCGTTTTGGAGAGCTAGCTGCTCCCTCCGGAATGACTCCTGCTGCTGAGCCTGCTGTCGCCTCAACTCGGCCTGCTGCTCCTCAAGTCTGCGAGACTGCTCAAGCTGGGCGGTCTGAGTAGCTACTAGTGACTGAAGTATAGCTGTAACTGTGTCGGCTGAGTCACTGCGGCTGTTGTGACAACCAGAGGCGGTGGTGGAGGTGGAGCTGAAGGTCCGGCCTCGTTGTCGTGAGCACGAGGGGGTGGAGAGAGTGGCGGAGGCTCAAAGTCACTGTCCTCCGAACTGTCGCTCGAAACCATGAAGTACTAAGGAAGTTTGCCTCTGCCTGTGCAAGAGTTGTGTCCTCCTCGGCTGCCTCTGCCCTCTCCTCTGGAGCAAGCTGCTCAACTGCCTGCCTCATGGCCCTGCGGCCTCGGTGTCTGTCATCCGGCTTGGCCGGACCGTAGGTGGTGTAGCGAGTGGTCGTCTGCTTGTAGACCTCTCTAAAGCAGGGTGGCCTGTAAGTCGAGGAGATCCTAGAGAGAATGTGACCATATAGCGTCCGTTGTCCGGCAGGCAAACCGTCAGTGATGACATTCTGAATCTCGCAAATCAGGAAGTCGGCTATGTCAAACCGGGTCTGCGTGAGAAGAGCTGCCAGTAACCACTGCTGAACTAACGAGACTGCCTCTTTGCAGCCTGTCCTCAAAAGAATAGAAATCCGTGTCGCTCTGAGTAGGGCGTAGGCTAGCTGTGTCATAGCATCAGGAACTCTGGGGGCACCAGGTGGCAGGGGGTTCAAAGAGCAACGCCACCTCAGCATCAGTAGGAAAAACACCTCCAAGCAGGCTGCAGCGGGGAGGGGTGGCACCTGGGTGAGCCTGCTCGTGAATATGATACTCGCACTGCTCCAACCCATAGAAGTCCCTGATCTGCTGAACTGTCAATCTGTGCTTCTCCCCCTCAAACATGAAAATCATGAACTCGCGGTCTGGGGAGATCCACACAGTGGAGTAGAAGACGCGGATCCACTTCTCGACAAAACCATTGTGCCTCAACAACTCTATCAACCCTGGCTGCGCCTCAAAGAAAGGATGGACGTCCTGCCCTGCTGCCTCCCGGATCCGGTCCACGTCAATCTGGCGGTGGTCGAACAGCCGGATGCCCCTCTTGCGATAAGAGGCGTAGAAGCTGTGCTGCATGTACGTCCAGAACCTCTGATCGACCCCGGGCTCCCTCACAAGAATGAACCAGTCACGGTCCTCTGACATCCTGAGCCTCTTGATGTGACCAGCTCGGACAGTGGTGAGGTCCCACAGACGGTACCTGTCGACCTCGGGGTACTCCTCGTCCTGCTGGGGCTGCTTCCCATGCTCCCCCTCAAGGGGCTCAAGCTGGGAGCCCTGTCCACGGCGACCGCTCTGCGTACCCCCACCGCGAGTCCGAGGACCCTGTCGACGTGGTGCCAGAGGGGTAGTGCGAGCGCGGCCGGAGCGGTGTAGCTGGGGCTGCTCCTGTCCTGCCTCTGCATCTGCTGTCCCGGAGCCTGCTCCCCCTGCCTGTGCTCCCTCTACCTCCCCCTGACTTGGACTGCCCCCAATCTGGAGAGGATGCTGTTGGTGAGTGTCGGGCACTGCAAGAGCCCTCTTCAATTCGCGCTGCTCGCGAGTCTTCTTCTTGCTCGGCTTTGGAGGAGCAATCTCTTTGCCCTTCCTCTTCATCATCTGATGAGAAATATGGTAGAAGATAATAGAATAAAAGACGAGAGTAGTAACAATATGGAAATTAACTAGGGGATAAGCAATGTCCTTAAGCAAAGCAAGGATTTTGATTGAGCCTAAGCATGAATTCTATTTGATAAGACAAGAACATACATGATAAGGCAGACTTTGCTTGACAAAACATGATTGGGGCAGAAATTTGACCCTATGTAAAAATCACTACGCATTTAAGCATTGCACTAAGCAAGAGCTCAAAAACACTCAGCAAAGAATACATAAGGTGCTGGGCATGTAAAAACAAGAGGCATGACAAACAGGGTATGTCCATGGTTGATAATCATGTCATGCACAAAAGGATCATGGAGTTCCACATGTGAACTGAAAGAAATCCGACACTGCATGAATTCACTTGCATAACATGAGGGAGTTCTGGAATATGAATCACAGATTTCATGGGATTCATCAAATTTACCCTAAACAGAGATATGGAGATGGATTAGGGCGAAAGGTCTCACCACTGCAGAGAACACGAGAAGAGCCGAAGCAGTGGAGAGACAGGGCGTGGAGGGGTTCTTCTTCTCAAAGGCCGGCGAGGGCCGACGGCGGCGCATGACGCCGGAGAAGGCGACGGGCAGTGGCGGGGGCCGAAGTGGCGGCGAGCCGAAACCCTAGATGGGCAATGCG
>CM014272.1:58096599-58147578 GCA_004135705.1 Alloteropsis semialata | reverse complement strand
GATGAGGAAAAAGGGGCGGGGTGGCGGCCTTATATAGCCTGGGGATTGCGCCATGGATGGTAGGGACCAAGAAGGAAGGGCCGGGGATGGAAAGGGAGAAAGGGGAAGGCGGTGGCCGGCGATGGAAAGGGTGGCGGCGGTGGGATTCGAATCCCGGTCGGGCGTGGGGAAGGGGATGGCCCCGACAGGTGGGCCCCACCTGTCAGCGGCACAGGGCGGAAACGCCCCGGCGCTGGGCGCCTTTGCACTGCGGGGCGGGAATGCGGGCTGCGGGATGGGCCGGGATTTTGGGCCGTGGGGTGCAAAGACGAGCGAGGGCTGGGAATTGGAGGGGATAAAAGGGACTGGGCCAAAAGTTTGAGGGGGCAAACCAGACTTAACGTGAAAAACACAAAAACTACTCAAACAAATGCAAATTCAAATGGGATTTTTAATATGAATTCATACCCCACAAATTGAATTGCTAACAATCAAAAATATGCACCAGCATGTATGCACACACATGTTTCTATTTCTTTTACATCAAATTTTATTTAGGACAAAGTTGTATAACCCTAAGTTGATCATGCCCACAATGAACAAAAATAAATTAAATTTTACTATTATTTTATTGACCTATTTTTAGGGTGTTACAGACCTACCCCTCTTAAGATGAATCTCGTCCTCGAGATTCGTGCTCAGATTGAAATAGATTGGGATATTCTGCCTTTAGGTCATCTTCCCTTTCCCAGGTTGCCTCATCCACTGAATGCTGGCTCCACTGCACCTTGCACATCCGTATAACCTTATTCCGAGTGACTCTTTCAGCTGTCTCCAGTATCTCAACAGGATACTCGGTATAAGAAAGATCCTCCTGCACATTCAGCTCCTCCATCGGTAACTGTTCCTCTGGCACTCTCAAACACTTCTTCAGTTGTGACACATGGAACACATCGTGAACACCCGAGAGTCTTTCTGGTAACTCCAACCGGTATGCTACTTCTCCTTTCCTTTCTAGTATCTTGAACGGACCAATGTATCTTGGTGCTAATTTGCCCTTCATGTTGAATCTTCGAACTCTCTTCATAGGTGACACCTTGAGATATACATGGTCATCCACTGCAAAGCTCAACTCCTGTCTACGCACATCTGCATAGCTTTTCTGTCTGGACTATGCTGCCTTCAAATTCTGTCTGATGAGCTGTACCTGTTTCTCTGCTGTTCTCAATATTTCTGGCCCAAAGACCTGACTTTCTCCTGTCTGATTCCAGAACAGTGGTGTTCTGCACTTTCTGCCATACAACGCCTCGAACGGTGCCATCTTGAGACTTGCCTGAAAACTGTTGTTATAAGAGAACTCTGTGTAGGGTAAACTCTTATCCCAACTAGTCCCATACTGCAATGCACAAGCTCTGAGCATATCTTCCAGTATCTGATTTATTCTCTCAGTTTGCCCATCCGTCTGCGGGTGATATGCAGAACTAAACCTTAATTCAGTATCCATAGCTTCATGAAGCTTCTGCCAGAAATGTGACGTGAACTGGGTACCTCTATCTGACACTATCCTCTTAGGCACACCATGCAGACACACTATCCTTTCCATATATAGCTCTGCTAACTTTGCACCAGTATAAGCAGTGTTATCCTAAACGCTAAACGGTAAACAGTAGGTCACCCTTTGTTTAGCGTTTAGGACGATTAAACGGTGTTTAAACGGAGTTAAACAGCCTAAACGGTTTTGCATAGTAACACTAAAATATACATATTTATGTATGTAAAAGTCAAATATGCTAGAAAGTCTACATATTTTCACATGTAAAAAGTAAGTATTCTACCAAATAATATTTTTGGAAGAAATATAAATCCCACGACACTTCATATACTTACGATGCTAATTAGTACAATGTTGATTGTGGTAGTTGTAATCCTCCAATTGACTAAATTATGAATTAAATGGTCACTTAGCTCATTTAATCATATTTAACTCAATTCTGTTTAGACGGTTTAGATGGTTTTTAACGATTTAAACGGTCCAACCGTTTAATTCACCGTTTAGGGCCTAAACGACACGGTTGACCTCTGCTTACCATTTAAACGCTGTTTAAACGGACTAAACGGCCGTTTAGGCGAACAGAGAGTATAAGTAGTCTTTACTGGAAGAAAGTGAGCCACCTTGGTCAACCTATCCACAATTACCCACACTGAGTCAAATCCTCTCTGCGTGCGTGGCAATCCTGTAATGAAGTCCATACCAACTTCTTCCCATTTCCACTCAGGTATCCGAAGCGGTTGAAGCAATCCAGCAGGTCTCTGATGTTCTGCCTTAACTCTTTGACATGTACCACATAGAGCTACGTATTCTGCAACTCCCCTCTTCAATCTATACCACCAATATCTTTCCTTGATATCCAGATACATCTTGGTACTACCCGGGTGAATTGAGTAAGCAGAATCATGAGCTTCTCTCAGTATTGTTTCTCTGATATGCTTCACTTCAGGCACACATATCCTCTTACCATACCACAATGTCCCTTGCTCATCAACTCTGAACCCTGGAGCTTGACCCGCCGGAACCTGTTTCGCAATCTCCCGAATCTTCTTATCCTCTAACTATCCCTTTTGAATTTCCTGCTCTAGAGTTGGTTCAACTTCCAACTCCACCAAATTGGCCACAAATCCTAAGTTCAGTCGTTCAAACTCCTTGGCTAACTCCTCTGGCATCTGGGTCACATTCAGCTCATTAGCGTAGCTCCTTCGACTTAGAGCGTCTGCAACGAGGTTTGCCTTCCCTGGATGATAATGAATCTCCAGGTCGTAATCCTTTATCAGCTCCAACCATCTTCTTTGCCTCAGGTTCAGATCGGACTGAGTGAACACATACTTCAAGCTCTTGTGATCAGTGTATATATCACTCTTATGCCCAATCAGGTAGTGTCTCCAGATTTTTAACGCATGAACCACTGCTGCCAATTACAGGTCTTTCCTGAGTTGCCTGGATGCATAGGACACCACTCTTCCTTCTTGCATAAGAACACAACCCAATCCTTGCCGAGATGCATCGCAATAGATCGAGAAGTTCTTATTCAAATTTGGCAATACTAGCACTAGCGCTGTAGTCAACCTCTTCTTGAGTTCCTCAAAGCTTGCTTGACACTTCTCTGACCACATGAACTTCACACCCTTCTCTAATAGTGCCGTCAGAGGTTTGGCAGTCTTAGAGAATCCTTCAATAAACCTCCGGTAGTAACCTGCCATTCCCAAGAAACTCCGGATCTCACTGACATCCTTCGGCGGATTCCAGCTCAGAACATCTTTCACCTTCTTCGGATCTACTGCTACTCCTCCATTGGATATCACGTGACCGAGAAAAGACACTTCCTTCAACCAAAAATCGCACTTGCTGAACTTGGCAAACAACTGTTGTTCTCGCAACCTTTGTAGAACCAACCTCAAGTGTTCTGCGTGCTCTTCCTCAGTCTTGGAGAAAACAAGGATGTCGTCGATGAATACCACCACGAACTTGTCCAGATAATCCATGAATACCTTATTCATCAGATACATAAAGTAGGCAGGCGCATTGGTTAGTCCAAACGACATTACTGTGAACTCATACAGACCGTACCAAGTAGTGAAGGCTGTCTTGGGTATATCTGACGGTCGAATCCTCAACTGATGATATCCTGAGCGAAGATCGATCTTTGAGAACACACAGGCTTCTCTCAGCTGATCGAACAAGTCATCAATTCTAGGCAAAGGATACTTGTTCTTGATGGTCACCTCATTAAGAGCCCGATAATCCACACACATCCTCTAGCTTCCATCCTTCTTCTCAACAAACAACACTGGTGCTCCCCAAGATGAAGAGCTAGGATGGATATAACCCTTACCTAGGAGTTCCTATAGTTGTTTCTTTAGTTCTTCTAATTCTTTTACTCCCATTCTATAAGGTCTTTTAGCTATAGGTGCAGTACCAGGTTTAAGCTCAATAAGGAACTCAGTTTCGTGTTCTGGTGGCATACCTGGCAAATCCTCTGGAAAGACGTCCGGATATTCATTCACCACTCTGATGTCCTCCATAGCTGCACTCTTCATTTGATTGATCTGACAAACTTCATCTGTAGTTGGATCTGCCTGAAACTCAACTTTCTCCCCATTCTTTGCTGTCAGTTCCACTGATCTCTAAGTACACTTGATCAATGCCTTGTGAGCTCCCAGCCAAGACATTCCCAGGATGAGGTCAAATCCCATGGAGTTCAGAACTATAGGTGTGGTTTTGAACTCTACCCCCCTTATGGTTATTCTAACCTCTGGACAAGCTAGAGTTGCCCGTAATTCCCCTCCGAGTGAGTTTACTATCATGGTGTTTTTCATGGGTTGCATGGTCATTCTATGCTTCTTCACAAATTGAGCAGATATAAAAGCATGCGTTGCACCAGAATCAAACAAAACTGAGGCGGGGTTTGAGTTGACTTGGAACGTACCGAACACCACATCGGAAGCTCCTTGGGCTGCCTCTTCACTCACGTGGTTGACCTTTCCACGAGCGAAGTTCTGCTGTCCTCCATTATTGCGGGGCTGCTGTCCCTGCCCAGCATTCTGCGTGTTCTTCTTGGGGCACATGTTGGCGAAGTGTCCTGGTTCTCCACAGTAGAAGCACACTCTTCCGGTCGGAGCCACCGGAACATTGTTAGCCTGGGTGAGGTGAGGTGCCTGAGCCTGCTGCTAATTCTAAGGGCGTTGCTGGTACTGCGGCTGTTGACGCTGTTGTTGTTGCTGCGGGTTCTGTGGACGCTGCTGGTACTGCTGGCGCTGTTGATACTGCTGCTGGTTCCCAGAGTTCGGTGGGCCTTGAATGCACAACTGACCACCTGTCTGTTGGTTGTACCGAGGACGAGAGTTGCTTCCATTCTGCTGGTTGAGGAATTTCCTCTTCTTGTCCTCCATCTCTTGACGCTTGTGCTCTAGCATCAGGGCATTGTCAACCAGCGCTTGGAAGTTACCGAAGGTGTGGCTGAGCAGCTGATACTGGAGGCCATCACTCAACCCTCTCACGAACTGCCTCTGCTTCTTCCTGTCGTCGGTGACGTTCTCAGGAGCGTAGCATGACAACTCGATGAACTTGTCGTGGTAAGTTGTGACAGTTATTGATCCCTGCTTGAGACCCAAGAACTCCTCCTGCTTCAAGGTCATGAGACCCTCTGGGATATGGTGGGAGCGGAAACTCGCGCAGACCTCTGCCCAAGTGATGTGATCAGGGTCTTGGTGAGCGTACAGATATGCATCCCACCAGTCCAGAGCAGCTCCTTGTAGTTGTCCAGATGCATACAACACCTTCTCCCTGTCATCGCACTGAGCGATGTCCAGTTGCCTGCCCACTGCCTTCAACCAGTCTTCAGCTTGCAACGGGTCAGTAGCGTGGGTGAAGGTCGGTGGACGTCCTTTCATGAACTCCCCACGTCTATCTCTGACGTGCGGGACATGCTGTGGAGGTGGCTGGTTCTGCTGGTTCTGCATGTTCTGCTGCATAGCTGCAAATGCCGTAGCCATCTGTTGCAGCAGGTTGTTTTGATTGGCCAACAGTTGGTCCAGTGGCAGCGGCGGTGGTGGCGGTGGTGGCTGTGGGTTGCCTCTGCCTCTGCCTCTGCCTCTTCTTCCAGACATCTGTCATAAACACATCTCATTGTTACTTCATAAGTCCAGATCACAGTAATTTTGTCTTGAGTGCAATAAGAAAGATTGCTCGAGATAAAGTAACGGATGTAGAGATAATGTGACAAGAGATTGAATAGAGAGGCAAACTTGATAAAGACCCAACTAATGTTTCATTAACCTCTAGACCTTACTCCAATATTCTAGATGTTTGTGAACGACAGGTTCACATCCATCGCAATCATTACAAAATCCAACTCAAGCAAAATCATAAGAACAATAAGACAAGCACTCACTGACACAGTTCAAACACTAAGACTCCAAACGACTCAACGACTCAAACTCGCAAGACTAAATGTTTATTTATTACATCTCATGGGAACTACTCCTGATCTATGGTAGTGCGGCTGGCGGGTGTCCCGTAGCGAGTCCTCTTGCGCGGTGGTTCTTCTGCAAGGTACTCTGGATCCTCTTCGGCGGGCCTGCTGTGTGGGCGCTCCAGCTCTGCAATCCTCTCTCTAGCCAGATCCAGCTCCTCCCGAAGCCTGCAGTGCTCATCCAGAAGTGAGTCGAACTCGGTGTTGATCACAGCAGCGAAGCCCACAGTCTGCACCAGTCTTGCATTCTCAGCGGAGGGGTTGGCGATCTTGCAAGCTGTCTCACCACGAGCAACACGAGGGAGGTAGCGCTCTGGTCCATCACGAACAAGGTCGTAGAAGTGGTGGCGGTACACGTAGAGAGCCCGTCGAGCTGCATCACTGATGCCTGCCTCCATCGTGTCCCTTGGAGCAAGTGCGGCGTGCTCAGACTCCAACCTGGCAGCGTGGAGTCGAGGTGTGGAGACCCTGATGTTGACTGCGACCTTCCAGAAAGCTGGGTAGAGATGATGAGTCCACCACTCGCAGGGGTAGTCGAGGCTGACACGGCCACATCCGTAGTGCTGGCAGAGTAGGCGGTACAAGCGGTCGTGGAAGTAGCTGTCTCCTCCATCCCGAACACAGGTCATGACCTTCCACCCTGGAGCTGGCGGAGTGCAGTTCTCTCCAATGTTGTCATCCTCCTCATCTCCAGAGCCATATCCATCATCATTAGAGCTGTCCTCCTCCTCACAAGAGTCATCTCCACTGTCGTCGGGGTCGTTTGGGTCTTCTCCAGCAACTGCACTCTCCTGGTCGGCCGGCTGCTCCGCTGGCTGATCGACAGGCACGAACTGCCCTGTCTCCTCGTCGTAGATCTCCACCTCCTCGGGGTCCTCCTCCTCTGGCGCCTCTGGCTGAGCTGGCTGAACAGGTGGCTGCCTCAAACCACGAACTGGGTCGGGGTTGAGGAAGCGCAGGGCGATCTCTGCAACACTGGGAGGCAAGTATCCACCGGTACGCTTGCGGGGAGTGGTCTTGGTGCGTGCCATCTAACCAAGAGAAAGAAGGAATGGGTTAGAATTTTACAAAAGAACGAGATAGAAGTATAAGCAACATTTTTAACAAATAAGAAACAAGATGAAGCAAGAACTAAGAGCAAAGTAGATGAAGTAGTATAAGAATGAACTGAAATAATCAAGGATAAAAGCTAGAGTGAGCAAGACTTAAATGCTAAATGACCATTCTAACTAGGCTGCGTGTCCTACAGTCAGCACGGCTTTAATACCAATCTGTCACACCCGGATTTACGAAGGAAATCCGGATGCTACTATATGTGTACCCAGGAAGTCCAACACACACATATAGTTCCAGAATAATAATATCAAAGATAGACCAGTGCTCGAATCAAAAGAGTAGCATCCTGAATTATTACAAATAAGACACAAGTCTTTAATCAAAGTAATACGCAGACACTAATTATTAGACTCTCATGGGGCCGTCATTCCACAGGGACGCCGACTGGTGAACAGTTGCCTAGAACTCCTGAAACTCTTCGGGGAACTCACCAAAGTCTGCCGGTGCATCTGAGTACCCATCCGGGATTTTGTTGAATAATGCAAGTGTAAGTAATCCATCTTTACTTAACAAGTATAACACGAGATATGAAGGCTTTAAAAGGTTAGACACGGTTTGACTGCGATTAGCACTTTTAGTTGATCATATTTTAGCATTAACCAATTTACTACAATTTAATGCATCCCAGTTGAACCCAAAATTAATGAAGTAGAAATATAACAATAATAACCATCAAATTCGCTAAGACCATCATCCCAAAGAGGTGACCAATTAGCAAAAAGGATCCAGGCCGCTCTTGACCGTGAGCACGGCTGTTATAACAGTTTTACACTCTACATAGTTTGTACACTTTCACCACCAGTCGCGACACCCCTTTGTCATAGACAATGCACTCCCAAAGACGAGCGCAGGGCACCACTACGAGACCTTTCGAAAGTCCCACTAACAAGTTAGTAGCCGTTATGGTTTCCACATATGCGCATGAACCCCTCACCCTGCAGTCAATCCCACATGTAAACATGATCCCATGCCAGAGGCGAGCCGAGGTCCATACTTAAACCACGGAGCCCCACTTGCGCCTTACGGTAAGCACTAACAAGCTAGAGTTGTTCATTTTACTCAATCAAGACCAGAGCCATGTAGTTCTGTTGGTTGTACGGTTTTCCTGGGTTGTCACTTTAAGAAATTGGGCCTTCAAGAGAGATGCTTAGAGCAATCCAAAACACATGCTCAAGCTCCCTAACCATGTTTCTAAAAAGCATGTTTTAATCACAGTTCCATATACCATTAATCAAAGTTAACAAGTTACATCATGAGATCATTGGTTCATAAGCAAAAGTTGCGAAGCATAGCAATAAACTACCCATAATGCATAAACCCCGGTGATCAAGGTAAACAGGATAAAGTAAAACTAGGTAAAGTCCTAAGGGTTCATCAAATTGGACACATGCATATATGAACATGATAATTAAAGGTTTTTGGGTCGCAAGGAGTTTCTCGTGTTACACTTGCCTTCCTCTAGGTACTGCTGCTGTTGCTCTTGCTCCTCGAACTGCTGATCTTCTGAAGGCACGAACGGCTCACCGTCTATACTTGATCAACATCACCACACAACATCCAGACAAGTCAGTACATGCAAGACAAGTGAGCTCTATTAGAACAGTATACCAAATAGTACAAACAGAAAGAAAAAGGCTCATAAAACTATTCTACGCATTACTACGAACACATGAGCGCAAGAATCACTTTAATCGGAGCTAAAACGCATTTTATATGAATAAAACAAGAACCAGGGGCATAACTGTAAGAAAACAGGGACCTAAATGTAATTATGAGTATAAACAGAAGGTCTAACACGTAAATAAACAACCTAGGATGGTGGGTTTAAATATTTAAAAGCGCAGGGGCTAAAACAGAAGAAAAATGACCTATCTACAATTACTTTTGAACTACGGTTGGACGGCGGGTTGATTTGCGTAAAACAGAGGGTCCTAACTGCAAAAGCGGCGCTGCGCGGCAGTTTGGCTTGCGTGGCTGCTGGCGTGGCGCACACGTGGCAGCCACGTGGCTCCACGTGTCCCTGACGCGGCCGTAGACCGGGCCACAGACCCGGTCCATGGGTCTACGGTGGACTATTAAGGGGCGAAGGGGTATCGGGTTTTCTTAGCCATCCAGATGAGATCCGATGGCCAGGGTTTGAGGAAAGCAGCGCAGGCGACGACCGGCGGCGGTTATTGCGACGGCGGCGCAAGCAACTCCGGCGAGGTTCGATTTCAGCGCTACGCGGCTCGGTTTGGAGTGGGGTTCGGCCAGGGAGCAAGCTGGGGCAACGGCGAAGCTTACCAGGGGGTCGAGGGGCTCGGACGGGCGGCGACGGGGGCTGTCGACGGCGTGAGGCGGTCGGCGGCGTCGGGGCTCTCCGGGGCTCGGCAACGGCTCCAAGCGGCGGCTTCGGTCGCGGAGGGCTCCTGTGTACGACAAGGGGAGCAAAGGGGTGAGCCGGGGGTCCTCGGGGTGGCAAATCGGAGCACGGCGGCGGCGGCTCACCTAAGCTCGTCGGCGGCGGTTGCGGAGGAGCTCGAGATGAGGAAAAAGGGGCGGGGTGGCGGCCTTATATAGCCTGGGGATTGCGCCATGGATGGTAGGGACCAAGAAGGAAGGGCCGGGGATGGAAAGGGAGAAAGGGGAAGGCGGTGGCCGGCGATGGAAAGGGTGGCGGCGGTGGGATTCGAATCCCGGTCGGGCGTGGGGAAGGGGATGGCCCCGACAGGTGGGCCCCACCTGTCAGCGGCACAGGGCGGAAACGCCCCGGCGCTGGGCGCCTTTGCACTGCGGGAAGGGAATGCGGGCTGCGGGATGGGCCGGGGTTTTGGGCCGTGGGGTGCAAAGATGAGCAAGGGCTGGGAATTGGAGGGGGTAAAAGGGACTGGGCCAAAAGTTTGAGGGGGCAAACCAGACTTAACGCGAAAAACACAAAAACTACTCAAACAAATGCAAATTCAAATGGGATTTTGAATATGAATTCATACCCCACAAATTGAATTGCTAACAATCAAAAATATGCACCAGCATGTATGCACACACATGTTTCTATTTCTTTTACATCAAATTTTATTTAGGACAAAGTTGTATAACCCTAAGTTGATCATGCCCACAATGAACAAAAGTAAATTAAATTTTACTATTATTTTATTGACCTATTTTTAGGGTGCTACAACCACCACACCATGTTCATCTTGCTTGTTGCGGAAGACCCACTTGGTGCCAATCACGTTCTTGCCTTAGGGATGCTCTTCAAGGACCCAAACTTGATTGTGGGTGAAGTTGTTGAGTTCTTCTTGCATAGCCATCACCCAATCCGGATCCTCAAGAGCTTCACCTACATGAGTGGGTTCCATACAAGAGACAAACGAGTGATGTTCACAAAATGAAGCATATTGACGACGACGAGTCCTTGTACCGCCACTTGGGTCTCCCATGACTAAGTCAATAGAATGTTTGATGGAGGTACGTGCATGCTTCACTTGTGGTTCTTCAATTGATGCTTGTGGTGGATCAACATCTTGTGCTTGAGCTTGAGATTCCTCT
This sequence comes from Alloteropsis semialata, assembly GCA_004135705.1. Taxonomy (NCBI): domain Eukaryota; kingdom Viridiplantae; phylum Streptophyta; class Magnoliopsida; order Poales; family Poaceae; genus Alloteropsis; species Alloteropsis semialata. The sequence goes on along the minus strand of CM014272.1, from coordinate 58,136,929 downwards.
TGTGTGATGAGAGTGTCATCGGAAGGAAGTGGCTCTTGTTGATCTTGATCTTCATGATCTTGCTCATCTTGTTCTTGGTCTTGGGTATCATCTAGAGCTTGATCATCTTGTTCTTGAGTTTCTTGATCTTGATCAACTTGGGGAGCTATGGAGTTGGATGAAGTAGTTGGTGTAGCTTCCTTCTCATCATCGGACGAGTCGAACTGGTAGTATGATGTAGTGTGTACAACTCGTCTTCTTGGAGAACGCTTGCTTTGTGTGGATGTAGAAGGTACATCTTCATCCTCCTCCTTGGGCTTGATCTCCCCAATTGCTATCTTCTTCATTGCATCTCTTAGCGGCTCATCACCTACATCATCACAAGAGAAACTCTCCCCTTGGGAGCCCTTAGTTTCATCAAACTCCACGTCACACATTTCTTCAATCATGCGCGTTGCATTATTGAATACTTGATATGCCTTATAGTTAGATGAATAACCAACAAGAAAACCAACATCACATCTACTTTCAAACTTGCTTAGGTGCTTTCTCTTCTTGAAAATGTAGCACTTACAACCAAACACCTGGAAGTAGGAGATGTTGGGCTTGCTCCCAATGAGAAGCTCATAGGGCGTCTTGTTCAAGAAGCGGTGAAGGTAGACGCGGTTGGAAGCATGGCATGCCGTGTTGATAGCTTCCGCCCAAAACCTTTGCGGGATGCCATAGTCATCCAACATGGCCCTTGCTAGAGTGATCAAGGTCTTGTTCTTCCTTTCAACAACACCATTTTGTTGCGGCGTGTAGGTGGATGAGAACTCATGCTTGATGCCGCCTTCATTGCAAAATTCTTCAACTTGGGTGTTCTTGAACTTGGAGCCGTTGTCGCTTCGGACCTTGACCAATGTGGACTTGAATTCCACTTGTGCTCTCTTGGTGAAGTTCTTGAATATGCCGGCCGTCTTGCTCTTGTCGTCTAGAAAGAAAGTCCAAGTATATCTAGAATAATCATCAACAATGACAAGGCAATAAAGATTACCACCAAGGCTCTTATAGGTAGTTGGGCCGAAGAGGTCCATGTGAAGAAGCTCAAGAGGTTGAGTCGTCGACATGTACGCCTTCATGGGATGTGAAGTTGCAAATTGCTTGCCAGCTTGGCATGCACTACATGGCTTGTTCTTCTCAAACTTCACATCCTCCACACCAACCACCATTCCTCTCTTGAAAGCTTTCTTGAGTTGGCTCATTCCAATATGAGCAATGCGCCTATGCCAAAGCCAACCCTTGGAACTCTTGGTGAAGAGGCATGTTGACAACCTAGCATCATTAGAAGAGAAATCCACAAGATAGATGTTGCCATGTCGAAAGCCTTTGAAGATAACATCTTTATGTTTCTTGCTTGACACGACAACATCGGTATCGCTAAATGTGCAAGTTAGTCCAAGATCACAAAGTTGAGCTATTGAAAGTAAATTATAACTAAGAGACTCTACATGCAAGACATTAGAAATAGAAAAATTATTAGAAATTGCAATCTTACCCAAACCTACCACTTTGCCTTTTGAATTGTCACCAAATGTTACTTGCTCATGATCTCCCACACCTTCATCTAGTGAGGTGAACATCTTTACATAGCCGGTCATATGTTGTGTACATCCACTATCCAACACCCAATGATTGCCGCCGGCTTTGTAGTTCACCTACACATAGGAGATTAAGCTTGAGGTTTGGGAACCCAAGCATATTTGGGTCCACAAATTTTAGAACAAAGAGTCTTAGGAACCCAAAGTTGCTTGGGACAAGTGCCCTTGGGTGGAAGGGTCAAGAACTTGGCCTTCACTTTGCCATCTACCTTACTCAACCAAAAATGATGTTTATTGTAAGTGCAACGATAATTAGGTGGTAAGATAGGTAGGGGTTTAGTGGGTGAAGGGCACTCCCTTGTATCATGGCCTTTTTCCTTGCAAAGTTGGCAATAGGGCCCTTCTTCTTCATTGAAGCACCCATCAAGTTGAAATGATCTTGGGGGATTTGGCGTTTCTTTCAAGAAGAATTTACCGAGACCATTTCTACCATGTTGCTTCATGTTGTGGAAGAGTATTTCATTAAGGAGGCCATTTCCCTTGATCATTACATCCAACACGGTGGCAATGCTTGTAAGTTCTTCATCAATTTCTTTCCTATCATGGTTAGCACAAGAAAAAGAAACATTATTTGATGGCAAAGGCACTTCCATGAGATCATCACAAGATGTAGATGCATTGACCTTAACACAATCATTCTTACCATAATCTTGCAAGCTAGGGTCAATGGCATCATAAGCAAACTCAAGCTCTTGATGTTTCATCTCTAGGTTCATGAGATCAATCTTAAGCTTTCTATTGTGAGCCTCAATAGCCTTGTTAACCTCAATGGTTTCCTCATATTCAATGAGTAATTCATTGTGCTTAACAAGTAGAGTGTTATGCTCATCTCTAAGTGACTTGTTAGACACAACAAGGGTATCATGAGATTCAATAAGAGTGTTGTGTTTAGCAAGCAACTCATCATTAGAAAGCTTAATCTTGACATAGGAACCCTCAAGAGTTTTAAGTTTGATTCTTTGCATCTTGATCATTTCGGTGTACTCATCAAGAAGTGTCTTAAACTCATTAGGTGAGAGTTCATCATCACTATCACTTGATTCATCATCACTCACCGTGGCGTTACCTTTTGCCATGAGGCACATAGGTGGTGGCGGAAAAGGAGGTTCATCATCTTCTTCATGCTTGATGGCAAGCCCGGCGAATCCCTTCTCTTCCACTTGATCACTTGAATCTTCACTTGAGCTTTCGCCACCAGAGACCCATTCTCCAACAATGTAGGCCTTGTTCTTGCCTTTCTTGAAGAGCTTTTTTTTGGCCTTGTCGGAGACCTTCTTCTTGTACTCATCATCATCTTTTCCCTCCTTGTTCTTCATCTTGCGCTTGTCGGGCTTGGGACAATCATAGGAGAGATGATTGTACTCCCCACAATTGTAGCACTTCTTGTTCCCATCCCTTGAGCGGAACTTGTTCTTCTTAGGGTCATAGTTGTAGCCCTTTTTGTTAAGCTTGGAGAGGAGCTTGGTTGTCTTCCTCGTGATGAGAGCTAGCTTGATGTCTTCTTCATCATCATCATCTTCTTCACTCTCACTTGATGATTCTTGGACAACAACCATCTTGCTCTTCTTCTTGCTTGATGATGATTTCTTCTTGGCCTTGAGGGCAAGATCATTGTTGGTGGAGGTAGAGTCTTCCACACCCACACCCATCATGAAAATTTCATGAGAGCGAATCTTGCCAATCACTTCCGCCACTTCAAGCTTGTCAAGAACATTCTCAAAGAGTAGAGAGATGATGATGTTGTAGTCGGGCTTGTGAAGAGCTTGCAATATGTTCTGGATGATTGCACCTTGAGACAAATTAGCAATGTTAAGTGCATTTATATCCTCAATGATAACATTCATCCTAGTAAACATTTGTTCTACATTCTCTTTGGGAAGCATGGTGAACTTCTTGAGCTTAGCACTAAGGAATTGGTACTTCTCCTCACGGATTTTCTTAGATCCGACATTACTCTTCTTTAGAAAATCCCACACCTCATGGGCGGTTTCCTTGGTGTACACTTGGGAGAAGATGTCACCGGACAAACACTCAAATATGGCATTCTTGGTAGTGGCATTCCATGCGGCTTGATCTAGAGTGGGTGTATCCGGTAAAGGGTTAATGGCAACCTCCAAGGCAACGGGAGAAAGTGCCTCCAAGTAGCACTCCATGCGAACTTTCCAATGAGGGTAGTTTCTCCCATCGAACTTAGGCGGACCATTACTACCTCTTGGAGCCATTATCTAAGCTTTTAAGCCTACAAAAGAGAGCCTATGCTCTGATACCAATTGAAAGGATCGATTGCCCAAGAGGGGGGTGAATTGGGACTTTTTCAAAACTATGAAAACCAAATTCCTAGTCTATCATGCTAGTGTTGCCCAAAACTATAATTCAATAGAATGCCAACCCTATACTAAGCAAGAAACCTAAACAAGTAAGAACTAGCAACAACAAGAAAGTAAATGCTTGAAAGAAAATGGGGGAAAGTAAAGAGAGTGGGCATGAAGACAACCGGATTTTTTCCCGTGGTAACGAGGAGTTGACGCTCCCCCCTAGTCCAAGTTGGAGCACTCACTAAGAGTATTGCTCCATCTTGATTCACCAAGAACCAAGAGCTCCACTAAGAATACCCTTTCTCCATCTCCGGAACAGTGGGCTTTAAGAACCGTGTACAACCTTGTAATCTTGGGGCTCCCGTAATCTCCAAGAGCTCACCAAGAACTCCTCCAATCACCAAGACCGGCTAGGTGCCATCAAACACCAAGGGTAACAAGCCACCAAGACTTCACTTGATCAAAACTAAACCCAAACTCAAGCTAGATGCACACTAAGTGGATGAACTAGCTCAAACTCACTCAAGATCTTCACTATTCACTCAAGTGGCTCCTTACAACTCTCATGGGGTGTATCAGGTGGTAAGAGGTCCAAAGAGCAGCCATGAACTCGACCAAGGGGGTATATATAGGCTAGACACAAAGAACTAGCCGTTACTCAACAACTCCCCTGAAAACAGCGAACGATGTATAATCCGCCGTATGCAAAAGTAGCTACGGCGTATCATACGGCGCTTGCTTTCCAAACGGTCGAAAACCTTTTCCAACGGCTACTTCCACGCGGCATATAATCCGCCGATACACAAAGTACTAGCGACGTATCATACGGCGTGCTTAAACCCCAACGGTCAAAACCACTTTTGAAAGCTAACTTAGCCAAAACTTATACGCCGGCCATCGGCGTATCATACGGCGTAGCATATTCCCCAATTCCATCTTGACATGCTCACTGAGTAACATATACGCCGTTATTACGCCGACCATCGGCGTATAATACGGCGTTCAGGGTTTTGCCTACCCAACTTGGACAGTTGCATGCCATACACGGCGTATCATCCGCCCTTCATCAGCACAGTAATGGCGGATGATACGGCAGTACCTTTCTTCCGGATCCTTCGTACGTCGTATGCTACTGGACTTGTACGCCGTCGCCCGGCGTTTCATACGCCGTTCACTGTGAGTGCAAAACTCATCCAATTCAATCCCTTTGAGTTTTGACTTCAAACCAAACTTAATATAGGATAAATTTGGGATATTTTGGGCTAGGTTTTGGGATGTGTGCATCTAACTCAAACATAGACCTAGCTTTGATCAAGCTACTAACTTAATGACCCCCTTAATAGTACGGTCTATCTAGAAAACTAGAATACCTAACTAAACTAAGTGTCCTTCATCTCCTTGTGACATTTAGATCTAGAAAAGTCCTAAGCCTTCATGAGAGATCCGATTTGAGTCCAATTGAGGGGGCCTCCTTTCATACACTCCATGCGACTTTAACATATTTATAATAGATCCTTCAATGCACATGTTAGTCACATAGATGGTATTGTCATTTATCACCAAAACTCGCCATCCAAGATGGGCTAGATGCTTCAAATAGGCTAAAAGCTAAAGCCTATTCCTTCCTAGTTTATTACAATCCTGAGAAAGCTATACCAGTAATCTCTTTATTTTCTTTTGAAATGGCTGGCAGGAGTTTATTACAAAACGAACTGTTTGTACAGGATGAAACACAAATTTATTATTTGACAAACATATAAAAAGTACTGTTAGTACATACAGGTGACAGAATGAATGTCAATGCTTTCTAATCCTTAGCAATAAAAAGAAGTTATACAAAAATCTACACCTCGATGCATGCTTCACTGTGTGTACAAGTCAAAGAAGAAAAGAATGTAGAAGTCCAGATTGACCACCTAGCAGACCCAGCTGCCACGTCCACTCGTCCAGGACGTATGTTAATCCTCTACAATACGCGTTAATGTCAAATATCACAATACACAAGCGGGAGGAGATCACGTATGCCGCCACAACATTCACCCTGCCATGTTTCGCCAACCTATGCAATTTGGACGCCAAAAAAAAAAAAGGTCAGCTCAACATCCAGCTACCATAAGCAAGCTCAGTTTTAGGAACGAAACTCTTCTTTAACACTTGAAGCACCTCAAGCCACATCACATGCTAACAGAGGCATTTAAAAAAAAACTATCCTAGCACATTCACATATGGACAATTAATGATAAATATATAAACGATGGGACAATATTTGGAAGATTGTAACTTGACCCTCTCCAAAGTAGTGTCGGTAAAGAGCTCTTGCTCATTCGAGATGGCTAAGGTTATCCAGGGTCATATACTAGCCATCTTCTCTCAGAGCAACTTCCGATTCCCCTTAAGTAACTGTGAATCTCACTAGTTGTGATTGGAAAATCTTATGTAATGTATGATATTAGAAGGCTGTTATGGTTCAAAGTAGATCTTGTCACACTATAGATGCAGTGGACTAACACTACATGTTGCAACTGAAAGTAATTTGTGATATGGTAAAATTGTCTGGTTGAAATACATCATTTTTTCTCACAGTATTCATAGAAAAAGAAACATCTTAGCATAGCGAAGAACTCACCATTTGTCAAAAGGTAAGAAAATACGAGTTCATTCCAAGCATCAGGGACTCCCGGGAGACACCAGTGGCTGCAATCAAGTACAGTGGGAGGATAACTCCAAGTGCCAACATGAGCATCAGTTCTGAATGCTCCCATTAAAGTTACATTTAGAACTGTTATAGGAACTTTCATGTTGGCCAGAACATCAGTAAGTATAGCCCCAAATTCACTCTTATCATTTCCTTTGGCCTCCACTGAAGGCTGCTCTGTTACCTCACATACCTTTTGGCTCGTGTCCCTGTGAGTGGGAAGAGCACTCTGGTCAGTTCATATAGAATAGCTACAGCACAGCGGTGAGCAAATGAAGAAAACAATTGATAGGGCAAAATGTCTTGCAATAACGCTATCTTTTGTGGTAATCATGGTCGTGCTAGACCATACCATAATTCTAGGAATGGAAAAAACGAAAGTTTCTTTTTAAATGAAGTATAACTTCTGGCCTCTGCACCAACTAGAGATGCATGCTGCCATGCAGAAAAAAAAGAAGTACAACTGTGTAGCAAAACAGTGAAAAACATCAAATGAAGAGGTGTGATGAGATAATGTATCTGTATTAACTAAATGCGTGCAATCACAATTTGACCCTGGAAAGAGAAATATGGTGTATCAGTTTATTTAGGTGAAGCAGTTTACAACTCAGGAAGCATCATGTAGGTCAAATCAAGCATATACATCATTAAGGTACATGGATGAAGATAAGTTTTTTCAGAATAAAACATAATAGCTTCATATGTTTTTTATGAGATTTAGAGGCCTGATAACCATAGTAATCTTTCAAAGTCTGAGTTCCTTATCAAACATACCCCCAATGGGATGGCTCATATGTGCGAAAGAAGACATGCGTTCGGTTTAAATCAACTCTTCCTTCTACCCAGGATGCCCAGGTCTCCAATGCCATCCTGAAACCAACATCGATGGATGTACCTAGTTTAAGAGAACGTCCGACCTGAAAATAACAACCCCTGTTGGGAAGACCAAGTCAGAAAAAAAAACTGATATAAATGTCTACATTGTGTTTCGGACTTTCGGTTGCATCAAGAAGCCAATTATGAACACATAAAAACTGAGCATGAAAAGGCTATGTCAAATGCCAAGCAAAAAAAAAGACTGATGTGAACACTGTTCTGTGGAAACAAATGGGAAATATGTTGAATGGAATGCACATATAATCCAGCAAATAGATCACTGAGTTGGCAATGTTAACATTGCCATTTTAAGATCACATAAGACTGCTTATCAATAGGTCAGATGAAGCCCTTTTGATACGTAGGGTCCTATTGAAAAGATTGGTATTGCACAGGATATGCAAGGCATTCACATGTTCCCTTGATCTGTAGTTCCCTACACTGACACCCAATCGTCTATTGTATTATTGGTATCCATGCTAAATAGCAACATACATCACTCCTCAAAATTCAAAATGGTATCAAACTCTACCTCTAGCTATAACACGAACTAGGGTTATCTCTAAAATATGGGGCAGTATTAAAAATACTCGGCAGCAACCAGAGTATCAACATGAATAGACCTATTCCTCCATTGTCTTTTGTTAAAAAGAAAATGGTTTCCAGAGTTACCTGTTCAACCATAAAAGTAGCAGACAAGTGTGCAAGCTTAAGAAAATTTGAGTGGCAAAGCAGACAGATAGTACTGAAACTACTCAACAGTCAACATTATTCAAGTTCAGAACTAAAACACACAGTAAATCAATGCAAGGGACCTTACGTATCAAACAATTTGGTTGGTGTCCACCAATGCCCTGTGTTGAAGATCAGTACGTCCGAATTCAGCCATTTCCGGCTGAGATTATCCATCCTGTCCAGCCTCAATGTGGATTTGACCCTCTTGGGGGCATGCCGCGGCGCAGGGTGCTGCTGCACGAGGAACACCGACCGGAAGAACTCCACGGTAAGGCCGTGCGAGGCGAACCTGACCGCCAGGTGCCGTATTATCTTGGTGATCTCGTTCCCGTTCACCTCGAAGACGGTCCTGGGGTCGTCCACGCCGGCCATGAGCATGCAGATGAAGGACTCCCACTGCGTGCGGCTCATGGAGTCCCCCACGAACACCACCCGCTTACCGCGCAGCCGTTCAAGCGCGGCGCGGGCTGCGAACCGCGGCACGTCGCACCGGCTCGGCTTCCACCGCCACTTGAGGTAGCCCGTGTCGTTGCGGCCGTTGGCGAGGCAATCGAAGCCGCGCTCCGCGAACCGGCACTCAGAGCTGTTGTAGAGCGGCTGGCGGCCGGTGCTGTCGGGCACCCAGGCGCCGTCGAACACGTCGCACGTCTCGCCGCCGGCGCCGGCGCCGAGGCCCAGGCCGGCGTCCCCGACGAAGCCCGCCGCGGCGACAGCGCGCCCTCCCCGGCCGACGTAGCGGAAGACGTAGAGGTAGAGCGCGCAGGAGAGCACCAGCGCGGCAGAGGCCAGGAGGAACGCGTGCGCCGCGCGCTCCAGAGGCGACGCGCCCGAGGGCGCCCNGCGCGCCGGGGCGCCCCGGCTAGAGCCCGCGCTCGCGGTCACCATCTCGCCCCCACCGCCGCCGCCGCTGGGGCCAGATCTCTCATCCCTCGACTCCCCGCCCACCAAATCAGCAGTAGGACGCGGTCGCCGCCTTCCCCGAGTGGACCCGCTGAGACTGGCCGGCGCTGGGAATCCCTGGAGGAGCTCCAAGCTCGCCGCGTGGCGTGGGCGCGGTGCCTACGAGCTGGGCCGTGCGCTGCGAGCTCGCATGACGGCGGGGGCTGGTGGAGGCGCGAGCGCGACGCGACGCAGGGGGAGGCGGTGGCGGTTGCGGCTGTGGTTGGATCGTCTGATTCCAGTTCGCTGGCCGTGCAGTCACTGGATGTGGGACCGGAAGACGCTAGGGCCCACATGGGATGGGTTCGTGGTGGGAAACACGTTGGGATGGGAGGCTTGGCAGCAAAATCAAGCTTCTTCTGGAATTTGCTTGATCCGTGCAGACTTTGCGCTAGGGGAAAAATAGCCAGGTCACCTACCTGGAGTAGTGAATACTGGTCAGTGTACACTGTACAGTGTCAACTAAAGATGAAAGGCATAGAATACCGTGAATGGGTAGTTTATCAAACTGAAAGTCAGAGATCGACGGTGATTGGTCTCCAATACTTTACTCTGACAGTGACACTGCAGGCTATTGGGGACAAAAGCGCTCCGGTTGCGTCATGGATGACCTACTGTAGAGTGCGCACAGCTGGTTTGGCTGATTAGTATGCCAAAAAAACAATGGGCGCACACAATCAGGCTGATGGTTCTGATGGTTTCTGAACAAACCGTTTGCAAGGGAAGAAAGACAGGCGTGAGGTTCTCCGTTCTGCTATGAAAAAACCCCGGGTATATTAAAACAACATATAATCTCATCTCAACAAACATTGTGTGTTGCCAGTTGCTACATTCGAAACCAACATCCAAACATGTAATCTCACAAACATGGTGTGCAATCACCACAAGTTATCGACTGCATTCAATTTCAGGCCACCGCTGTTGTTAGTTCCAAAACTGGAGTGGACCATGATCCACAACCTAAGTCATGCGCCACGCCATTCACTTCTTGAAGGGGAGCTTTCTCCTCTTGGCAGGCCGTTCACGCTTCTGCTCCTTCTTCCTCTTCTTCAGCTGCACCTGGTGTGACCTTCCGACCAATGACGGCTGCTCTTTCAGCCCGAAGCTCCTCGCCACGTGCCCCAGATGGAGCTTCTTCACCATGAAAATCTTCTTCAGTTCGCCTCGGTGGGCAGTGTAGGCGCGAACCCAGGAACAGAAAGCATCCCTGGCAAGCTTCTTTCTTGCATCCTGGAAAAAGAACCAAAAATGCCAACAATATCATTCATCAAATCCATTGCTTAAAGCTTAACAAGTAATCAGCAAAAGTATTTCACATGTAAACGTCTGCTTATCGTTGAAGGGTTAAATATTCACCACACAGTCAATAGAGGTACAGGTTTAAGGCAAATATGCATTACCTCAGCAGTGACAAAACCCTCCAGTGATCTCTGCAGAGACATTATCCAAGGGTGCATGTCTAAAGATATTATCTTCCTTTTGTGAGGTTTCTGTGCATTTACAGGAAAACTATCCAAAACCTTTTGAAAGGGGTATTCCGTCAGTGATACACCGTGCGATTCAAGATCCTTCAAGTAGTCAAGTTCAACAGGTTGTAGAAACAGGAGAGCCTCCCCCTTTTCACCTATCCTTGCAGTTCTTCCAACCCTATAATGAAGTGGATGGTGTTATTAAAACATAACTAGCAATGGCAGAGCAGAATGCAAACTATTTTGTTGCTTATACATAGGGCGTTTAGCATCTTCACAAGAAACTATAAAACAGAATAGCAAGAATACAATGCACAAATGCCTTGCTATAAGCAACCTGCTAAATAAAAAGATATACTTACATCAGAAATGCAGTGAGCAGTATTTGAGAGAAAAACAAGAAATGCTGTGAACACCAGAAACATAATACAGAACTATGTAATAAGCAAGCAAAATGCAGGGACATATTTTGTTCAGAATCCAGTACACAAAATTATACAAGGAGATAATAGACCAAAAACCTACAAGTTCATCAGACAAGAAGAGGTTCCAGGTACCTGTGAACGTATTCAGAAGCTTCCCCTGGAGAATCATACTGTATGATGTACTTGACTTTTGGAAAGTCCAAGCCTCTAGCAGCAACATCAGTGGATACAAGAATTGCAGATTTCTCAGAACCAAAACCCAAAAATGACTTTTTGCGATCATCCTGCTCCATGTTACCATGCAAACGGAACACATTACAATTAAGAAATTTTTGCTTCTTGTCCATATCAAGTTGTGGGCCAGAGTTCCACTCAAGCTGGCTGAGTACTGTATGGTGGAAATCAACAGAGTCACAGGTTGAGAAGAAAATAACAACCTGCAAAAAAAAAAAACAATGTAAGCTAACTCATAGTAGTTAAAAGTTTCAGGACCTATCTCTGGCAAGTGAAACTTTTAGAAAAAAAAGTACAGTTCAGTGAAATTTAAACAGCTTAAGGACATAATATGCAACTCACCTTCTGAGAGATTTGCCTTTCAAATAGAGATTTGAGAATCGTAAGAAGAACTGCAAGCCTCGAACCGCATGAAACTAAAGAAAAGAAAAGCTTTGTTATACCTAAGCAACAAACAACAAACATGAACTTCAAAATGTTTAAAGTAAGCAACCTGTTGCTACCTTTAACGTATCTTTGGACCAATTGTGCAGGAAGCTTGAAATCGTCAACTGCATGTTCCAATATATCATTTTTCTTTTCTGGTATTCTGTCCTCATCATCATCAGATAATAGGTTAGTATGACTGTTCCCCAGCATGCTGGATTTCCCTGAAGGCTTCTTTTGATCATCAAGGCCAATCATCACTGGGTTTTTCAAACTTATTTTAGCCAACCGATTCACCTTCTCATTAAGAGTTGCAGACAACAGAAGGTTTTGCCTTCGGATATGCTCCCCTTTGTTTTTATTTTGATCAGGAGCACCATTCCTTGAACCCAAGTGCTCTAGAATATCCTCAACTGCTTTCCCAAAACCAAGTTCAAGAATGCTGCATTAAAACAAATACAAGTATCGTAAATCATGCCCACAGAATAAGAGATCTTGTTTGGAAAGCAAATGTTGAGACCATTGCTATCAGACCTGTCAGCTTCATCAAAAACTATCCAGCGCAGATTTGAATAAACAAATGATGCAGTATGCTGTAAATGGTCAAGAAGGCGCCCAGGGGTAGCAATGAGAATTGATATTCCTAGAAACAAATCTCCAGAGTCAAAGCATGATACATAGTGGTGCATTTGATTCCATGAATGACTTTATGGAACAAGAAATACCTTTCCGCAGTCTAGCTTTCTCTTTTGCTCTGTTCTCACCACCCATGACATACCCAGGGACAATCCAGTGAAAACGATGAACCAGCTGTTGTGCAATCCCATAAACCTGTAAGCATAACTCTCGCGTTGGCACGAGTACCAACGCTACCATCAAACGATTAGTAAAGTCAATCAGTATTAGAGGGAGGGAGGGAGGGTTGTCAGCAGAGGGTTTTATTCTTCATTATACAGCACTATGCAGATTTTCTAGATAGGTCATTATAGTAATTGACTGTGTGTGTCAGATGATTTCTTCTGGTTATGTTTAACATATACTCCACTTATCACTATCACTAGGATAGCTGGCTGCGCTGAAATTGCATTAGAAATAACCATATCCCCAAATCACACAGACAAGATTGCCACTTCAACCAAAATAAAATCCGTGATGCATTAAAAATTTTAGTATCTCATACTTTTCCCCATAGTGACAACAAATGTAGCGGTGAGTTCATTTTATTCTCCGAACAAAGATGAACAACAACAATTTCTGCAGAAGATCATATAATGATAGAAAAACCAGCACTTTGTGTCAGAAAGGAAACAATGAGACTGGCTTTACTGCACTAAATTTGATGGACACTGAGATAAGGATAAGGACATATTCTAGAGGAGAAAATGGATTTATCCATAAAATGCAGCACATGAAAAAAAGGCCCAACAAGCAATTACCAAAAGTTCCGTGAGTTCTATCGACACGAGGCTCCCTCATCTGGAGAAGGTGAACAATTGGTGCAAGGTACGCAAGAGTTTTCCCAGTGCCAGTTGCAGCCTTCACTAGCCTGAAATTAGTAATGTAAACATTATTCCTTATTTTTAAGAAAAACAGTGTTCATTTGATGGCTTGTGAGTTGTGATAAATTAGAGCATACATGTGCTGTCCAGACATGGCAACAGGAATTGCCTGAGCTTGAATTCGCGTCGGTGCTTGAAAACCCATCTTATCTAAATTAAAGAAATGAAACCAGATATTCATTTAGCAAGCAGGAAAAACACATCCTTTTTACAGACTTGTTCATTTGCTGCTCACATAACCAAGGAGCAGTCATGTTTTATGCAGAATGCAAACAAACAGAAAAAAACAAACTATTAGGGCACCCATTCATCGGGCTAATTCCATTAACAACCACGAAGGTCGTTTGTTACCCCAGTTTGTACATAAAACTAGGAAGATGAGATTTGTATATCAAAGTCGATTAGACGTTCACCACATAAGAAATTGTAACGAAGCTAATGTTGACAAAATGAAATTGATGGTACTGTGAGAATGATTCACAACCGAACCCCCAAATCACTGAAACCAAGATGAGCGAAAAAAGTAGAGTGGAGGAAAGAAAAGAGCGAAACCTTGAAGGTGGGCGCAGAGGGTAGGGTGGAGTCCGAGGTCAGCAAAGGAGCATGAAGCAAACAACTCCTCTCTCCCCTCCTCCTCCTGCGCCGCCGGCGGCGGCTTCCCGAGCTTCTTGGACATAACGGGGAGGAGCGGCGACGGAGAGGAGAGGATGGTGGCGACCGGGGAGAGCTCGCCTAGACCTCCGGGGCTATGGTCAGAGCGCCGGGGCCGACGCAGGGAGAACGGCGGCGTGGACGGCTGGGGGAAAAGGCGGCGCAGAGGCGGATGGAGACTTGGAGAGGGGAGCGATTTCCCGCCGCTGGCCGGCTAGGTTTGCAGCGGCGGAGGTTGCAGAGTGAATTTACGGCCCGTTTGGGACCATAGAATTGAAACTGATTCCAGGATTCAGATTCTAGAAATTAGATTTAATAGAAAATTAATTATCCAGAATCTAATTCAATTCAATTATCTTGTTTGGTGATACCTGGATTCCTTTTCTAACAAACAAATTCAATCTGTTGTTTGGCTGACTGAAAATACGAATCTCATTTCTCGTTAGTTAGACAGAAACACGTGAGCGCGCACACTCTCTCCACACACGCAAACTCAGACCGTGTTCGGATCGTTCCGAACAAAAAATTGTTCGAATCTTGCATGCATGGAGTACTAAATGAAGTCTATTTACAAAACCTTTTCACAGATGAGTGTAACTTTGCGCGACGAATCTAACGAGCCTAATTAATCCATGATTTGCTACAGTATTGCTACAGTAACCATCCTCTAATCGCGCGGTCAAAGGCCTCATTAGATTCGTCTCGCGAATTTGCCAGGGGTTGTGGAGGTAGTTTTGTAAACTGACTTTATTTAATACCCCTAATTAGTGGTCAAAGTAGGGTGCAAAAAATTTGTCCCTCCATCTGAACACGGCCTCAATATCTCTGCAAAACCCCTCTCTCTCTCTGTTCATAACACACACAAACTCAATCTCCCTCTGCACAACGAACATGATTAACATAGTATCGAAGGCAAATTTTGCAAGAACAAATTAAATTCTCTCGTCATCAAGCCATACAGTTTCATATACAGTAGGATAAAGATTGAGGCATACAAGACATAAGAATAACACTACTTGCTAGGAATGAGCCCTCTGTTCTTTGGATCTATGATTTTGTTGTAGAGGAGAAAGCATGGATCACACCATCAGCAAAGCAAAGCACATCACTGAAAGACTGAGGCCCTGTTTGTTTCAGCTTCTGGCGAGCTTTCCGTGCATAGCTTTCTATATATCCGAAAGCCGGAAAGCTCTGAACAGTGGAAAGCTGGAAAGCTCACGAAAAGTGGCTTCTGGCTTTCCACTGTTCAGAGTTTTCCGGCTTTCGGATATATGGAAAGCTATGCACGGAAAGCTCGCCAGAAGCTGAAACAAACAGGGCCTGAGAGTGAGAGATTCACTTCCAAGCAGCTAATCATACTTTTCCACCGAAAGAAGCCAAGGCAGGGAGCCACCAAAAAGGGAGATGTTTAGCCATCGCCACCAAGTACTAGAGATCACGAAGGAAATAGCAAGCAGCCAGGCATCAGTCACAGGAATACACTCTACTGCGGTTGTTGCCAATGCAACAAGAGCCAGCTTAATCTGCATCATTTAACTGCTAAAGACAACAAGAATCAGCAAAGCAAGGGGCTTGCCCATCTTGTTGCATTGGCAACAAGAATCAGCTTAATCTTGCCCCTCTTGTTGCATCATTTAATCTGCTAGAGTTTGAATGCCGTTTATTTTTTTCCATTTTTTATGCAAACTCTTGTGAAACTTGTACTCTACATGAGTTTAGCAACTTTAGCTTGGGATGGATGAGATGAGGAGACGAGACATCTTCTTCTTTGCCTAGGTACACTCAATGTAATCCCAAAAAATCTCAAATTTACAAAAAAAAAAGTTGAGTGCGGAGAGTAATATTTTTTTTAAAAAAAATAAAATATAAACACAATTTTTAAACGCTAAAAGATAAAGATCATTGCGCACTTAAATCAATATTTAGCACAAATTTATTATGTATATATTTATAATTTAAAGTTCTATACATGCTAAAATATACTGAATATAAACCAAGCGTTGCCTAAAAAACTTGAGGCCTTGTTTAGTTGGCGCGAATTCGATCGAATTGACTGTAGCAAAATGTATTGGGAAGCGTAAAAGCAGAGAGGGGGACACGTTTTTCAAAAAGATACTTTTGATCGAATTGATCGAATTCGATGTAACTAAACTGGACCTAAGTTTAGCATAACATGCTGACATATAAAAATAAGGATGTTTTAAAAATTTTGTTATGTAGAAACACATAAATAAATAGGTAACTGCTAGATGAAGTGGGGCTGTTTTGTTTAACTTCATTTGTTGTAAACAAAGCATATATTGATCTGGACACATTCTCCTTTATTGTGTAGTGGATTTTTTTTACATATATACTATACTTTTCATGGATTTTTTAAAATCTATTAGATTTGTATATATGTATAATTATGTCACCGTATAAATAAAACAAGTGTTTCGATATTATTCCAATGTGATACATCGTAGGGCCCAATATTGATGGTAAATATCGACTCATGATGCACGGTCAAACTGCTGACCAATTGTCATTACGTATTCAACCCCCGATTTCCATATTTCCTAAACCCTTCTTTGTGCAGGGTGGAAACGTAAAACCCCAGGACACGGCGGCTGTGGCCTTGTGGGTCCTGGGTGGAAATTTGGCAACCTCGCGTGCTCGCTTGCTGGGGAAGTTTCCGAGAAGTCGCAACGCGGCGGGGGTTGGAAGCAAAAGAAATATAAGAAAAACCCTCTGGGCCCACTCGTCAGTGTCCCGGCCCAGCTCCACACTCCACCGCCTTTATAAGAGCCCTTCCCCCCGCCACGCGATCCCCCACCCCCACACAAACCGCACCTCACCTCCATTGACCAGACGGCGGCGCTCCCCTCCTCCTCCTCGGTCCTCCCCATCGGCCTGCTGGCTTCCCTTCGTTTTCCCCGTAAGTTCCCTGGATCCCCCTTCCTCATCGTCTCTTGCGCCGATCCGTACGATCTTGCGACGCTGTGGACCGATTAGGTCGGGATTGGTATCGATCTGGGATTTGATTTGGGCGCCGGTAGTCTGGGTGGGGAATTGAGAGGTTTGGGCGATTAGTACGCCGATTCCGCGGCTGGTGATGGCGGATTGTGGATCGGATTGATTTCGCCTTCGATTCGATCGCGGGTGGGTTGTTGGGACTTCGAATTAGGGTTGCGTTTGATCGATTCGGTCGCTGATTTGGTATGTGGGATTGATCGGTTTGGATCTCGTATGTCTTGATGCAGTTTAGGATTTCGTTGATTGGGGCCTTGGTTTGTGCAGCGTTGACTTGTACTGGAGACTTGTATCTTGGTTGATCACAGTTTGGGGGCAAATTATTGGGTTTGGTTTGGTCGTTGACTTAGCTGGTTTACCAGAATTTAGTTGATTTCTTCCTGGATATTGATGAATAGGCTTGATATTATGGTGGATTAGGAGCATCTATTTGCTGATGTGTCAATTGTATTCTCTATCTTTGTGACACTTGTTTGAGTAGTTTGAGCTTTAGAATCAGCAGTCTACTGGAATGTTTTATTTGTTCGAATATGCTCTACTGTACTGTCTGGGTTCGATGGTATCATATCACTAAATCTTAGTCATGGCACAAGATGGTTTTTTGAAGTGTCCTGTCAGCATACTTTTTATATTCCTTGTATGATTCTTCTGTATTCATATATCATGATGTTCATGATGTTTTTTGTGCAGGATTCTGATCCTCGTCACTCATGTCTGCTGAACTCGCTGGAGGACACCCTTATTTCCTCTCGTGCTACTTCTGGTTCATATACTGCATAAAATTCCGAGATTTCACTTGATACAAGTGGAACACCAGGAGTTTTGTGCAAATACTTCCTACCATGTGAATCAGTTGTAGCTGGTGAATTTGGCAAGACTCAAGTTCTCTCATCTAAGTTCGGAAACATCCTTCGGTTGAGTGCTTGATCTCCTGCTTCGCTTGAGTCTTGCCAACTGCAGTTTCTCTCATCAATTGTGTTTTCTGATCTCTTTCTGTGACTTGACCAACATCTCTTTTGGTCTTGTCAACCTCCCTTCTGAAGGCTTGTCTTGAGGTTGGATTGTCCTGCTCTCTGCTCAAACAGTCTTCCGAAGTGTTCCCTTGCTGCATTCTGTGCTCACACTTTCAAAAGCGGCTCTCGTACGCACTGCTTTGCTGATTTGTGCACTTGCATTCTCTTGTCTGTGCACTAAAGCTTTTCTCTTCCTGGTCAACTAGGGATCTCCTAGTAGCATTTCTGCTTTTGTCTTGAGATCTCTCTACATTCCTGTTGATTAAAGGCAAGGCAGGAATTAGTCTGATGGCGCAAACTAGCCTGCCTCCTGGTTTTCGTTTCCACCCAACAGATGTTGAGCTTGTTTCATACTACTTGAAGAGGAAAATTATGGGAAAGAAGCTTATTGTAGACGCTATATCAGAGGTTGATCTGTACAAGTTTCCTCCCTGGGATCTCCCTGGTAATTCATTTGCAATTATGTTTTTAGCTTTCTGTATTTTTAATGGTTCTCAAACAAGCAGAAATATTGTGGTGTTTTTTAATTGATTTGATGTAATTTGCTCATATTTGTGCTCTGATCTTTCCTTTGTGCAGACAAGTCCTCTCTTAGAAGCAAAGATCTTGAATGGTTCTTCTTTTGTCCTCGTGACAAGAAATATCCTAATGGGTCTAGGACCAACCGTGCCACTCCAAATGGTTACTGGAAGACTAGTGGAAAAGATAGAACGATTATGCTAAGCTCTCGCATTGTTGGGATGAAGAAAACATTGATATTTCATGAAGGCAAGGCGCCTAAAGGTGACAGAACTGATTGGGTGATGTATGAATACAAAATGGAAGATGAGGATTTGGTTTCCGCTGGTTTCTCAAAGGTAATTCTGTTTGTTCCTTAATGCCCTCTAGTTCATAGTACAATCAATCACGTGGAAAGTTAAGCAGTTAAATGACTCCAATGTTCTCTCTTTGCAAAACAAACAAAATTTTTAAATCATTTTCATTAAAAAAATGTTGTGTGAATATGCATTTATGAGCTTTTATTACTTTTAACTGATGTTGTGGCTTATCTAATACATTCCGTGAGCCAATATATGGTAATATACTGAATAGATTGTGCTTCCTTTTATTGCACATGCAGGATGCTTTTGTTCTCTGCAAAATTTTCAAGAAAAGTGGCCTTGGTCCAAGGATTGGGGAGCAATATGGGGCACCTTTTAACGAGGCAGAGTGGGATAATGCAGAAGCAGAAACATCTATGTTTCCTTTGATGACCTCTTCAGAAGTAGTGAACCCAACTGAGGTCACTCAACATGCTGTCCCTTCTGGTGCTACTCATGATCTACCTCTGCAGAATACATCTGCTGCTTATGCTGGAGAGGAATCATCATTTGAAAATGCCACTGCAACTACTTGCGTCGATGGCTCTGCTATCCAAGACATATCTGCTCCGCAGTCTGTAGATGGTGTGGTTTCTGGGATCAACTTGTCCAATGGGGCCAACGATATGTACAATCCTGATGAATGTGATGAATTTCTATTGGAGGAGCTGTCTAGATTTCTGAATGATGATTCTCCTCTTCGTGGCACTACTCTTGGAGAGGTAAATCAATCTTGTTTGTCCTTTACTAGTTTCCTTAACTACACAACTTTGTATGCTTCTGCTTAAAATTTTCTTGAAGATGTTTTCCTTTCTCAACTAACTAATTAGTTGTCACTTCCTTTGCAGAGCTCTGGTCTTCCTCCGATGTCTGAAGCCGAGGCTCATGCTTTTGAAGTTAACACTTTTGGCCTCTACAATGAATTGTCAGGGCTTGCTGGGTTAGAAGGCATTTCTAACAACTTCAGCGCCAGCAATGTGGGTGCCACAGATTACACTATCGTGCCGCCCGACAGAGAACTTTCTACTGATGATTATATAGAACTGAATGATCTCCTTGCTTCTGATCCAAGCTTCCCCAGTGAATTTCCTGCACAAAACAATCAATTTATACAGTATCCTCCAGCTCAGTCCACGTACAATGGACATTATGATGTAGCAACTCTGTCAGGTCCTGTGGAACCAACAATGCCTAGCATATTTGATGTTTTTCCTCCCAATGATGGTGGTTTCACCACACACCAGGCAACTAACTACTTGTACCCATTCCCGTGATTGGTCTGCAAGTCAGGTAAAAATTGCTGTAATGCCTTTTGCTTGTAGTTGCTTCCTTGGCTGTTGTCTAAACTAGTTTGGTGTTGCAACTTGCAGTTCTCTGATGCTGGTACAACTCTTCATCCACCATGGCCGCCATGGCACGCAAAGACTGCTTTTGTGCTCGAAAGTCTGCTGCTCTACTGAACCAAGCCGCTGATGGCTGGTAACTCGCAAGCACAGTGCTGGATCGGACTGCACTGGCTACTGCATGCTCCCAACTGGTTGAGCTGATCGCCAAGCTCGGCTAGATGCCGAGGATCAATAAGTACTTGGCGTGTAAATCATTGCTTATGTTATCTGTGTGTATTTGCTACCTGCTTGGTTGCCTCCCTTTTATGCCATTTCTGTCAAAACTAGTGTGTATCGTGTTGGCATTATGCAAACCATTATTATTATTATTATCATCTTATTGTAATATCCAGTACCTTTTCATCATGAGTTGATTGCTTCTGGCCTGTTGGTTACTCTCTTTACTAGAATGCTCGTGCATTTCTGATTCAAGTGCAGGCTGACACCATGTTCGGATTGTTGTTTGCTCATGCTCTTTCGGAGTAGATCTGCTGTTTTATGTCGTCAGATTGTTTGATCAGGCTCTCGTGTAGTATATCTGCTGTTTTTAGGGCTGTCTATATTCTTCCTCCTGCAGTGTCCGAATCCTGTCTGATGTTCTAACGTTTTATTTAGCTTGATACTTTGATAGCAAGCGCTCAGTTGGATCACTATGCACTTTGATTCCACTTGTTGTTACTATTTTGAAACTCTGTCCGATACTTGTCTGATGTTCTAACGTTTTTTCTCGATTGCTTCAACATTTGCAACACTGTAAAGAGACCGAAAAATGACTGCAACTGGTTAATCTAAGAGGTCCTATGATACCCTGGGTAATTGTAGCCTCCATGGGGCAGGATCTGCTGCTGCTGCGGCCGCTGCTCCAGCATTGCCAAGGCCCCTTGCCCTTGCATTCCGTTTTTGCCATACTGCTGCCACACTATCTGCTCCTGTGTCAGAAGCTGCTGCTTCGTCTGCATGTCGGACATCTGAACATACGTCGGCGGCGCCACCAACGCCGACGCCGCGAAAGGGTCCGCGCCTGCTGCGGCGGTGCTGGCTCCTGGAGGCGCCGGCAACGCCAGCATGGGCGCCCCAGGTGGCCGCAGCGCCACGCTGCTCACGCTGCCGGAGAACGTCTGCGAGTTGGCCACGGCGGCGTTGGCCGTCGCGTGGCTGTACATCCCGTCCAGCATCAGCATGTTGAGGCCACCCCCGAGCTCGGCGCGCTGGTTCGCCAGCGCGCTCGCCGACTGGACCAGCGCGGTCTCCCAGTCCGCCGCCGATGGGTCGAACGCGTCGGCTCTCGGCGCCGAGCTTGCCAGGTTGCCGTCGAACAGCGCCAGCGCCAGCTGCTGCCCGTGCTCTTCGGCGGGCATGGCGTCCGCCTTCAGGTTCAGGAAGTCGGCCTCCTCGTCGACCGGGTCGGCCACGATGAGCGGAGCCTCTGCTTCGGCTTGCGGCGTGTCCTCCTCTGGCGCCGCGGCCGGCGGCTCCTCGGGCGCCGGGAGGGCCTTGGTGGCGTTCATGTCCTCCTCTTCGACGGGGACCGGCTCTGGAATCGGCTCCGGCGACGGGAGCCTCGGCTGCGACGCCGCGGCGTGCCTGTCGCGGATGAACTCGTCCATGAGCTCCAGCTTCTTCTGCGTGACGACCTCCACCTCCGGGACGTCGGACTGGCGGCAGACGCAGGCCTCCTTGCACCACGAGTAGAAGGCCTCGAGCTCCTCCATCTGCTTGGCGAGGCCGCAGAAGAGGGCGTGCACGCGCTCGCAGTCCGCCGTCTCCATCTCCGCGAACTGGTCGATGAGCGCCGCCATCACCTCTGTGAGCTCGCAGTAGAGCTGCACGCTCTCCTTCACCAGCGGGTACAGCGACACCGCCACCACCCGGTTCGCCTTCGCCGCGCCTGCGACGAGTATTTCTCGACGGTGAGCATTGTTCGGACTTCAGTTACCGCACCCGCACATTCGGTCGTGCCAATGCACGGACGGCATTGCCGACATGATCCTCCCAAGTTTGAGAGGACAAAATGTGGTGCACGGCCAGACACGGACTCACCAATGGGGCGGCAAGCGATGAACCGGTCGAGGAGGTGATGGAGCTGGTTGGCCTTGATGAGCAGCTGATCCACCGTCATCTCTCTCGCCGGCGGGTCCCT
The DNA here is from genome assembly GCA_004135705.1 of Alloteropsis semialata. Classification (NCBI taxonomy): domain Eukaryota; kingdom Viridiplantae; phylum Streptophyta; class Magnoliopsida; order Poales; family Poaceae; genus Alloteropsis; species Alloteropsis semialata. Next base: position 58,114,576 of record CM014272.1, on the reverse strand, counting down.
GGTCGCCAGCGCCAGCGCCCTGTCAGCGTCGAGGTCCGCGTCGTCGTCGTCCTGTCTCCCGTCGAAGGTGATGTCGCAGGCGTAGCAGTTCCCGGAGGACGCGTACATCTCCTCGAGGAGCGGCCTGCCCCCGCGCGGGGCGGCGCCGCCGTGCCTGCCCTGCATCCGGTGCTCGAGGCGGTCGTCGAGGTAGGCGGCGTAGGTGCGGACGAAGGCGGAGAAGTCCCAGGCGTCGGCGCGGGAGCGGTCGCAGAAGTCGAACATGTTGAGCATCCGCGTGCCGCGCCGCGTGGCGTAGAACACCTCCTGCTCGAACGCCGGGTCCCCGTCGGCGAGGAGGCGGTGCACGATGGCCAGCGTCTTGAGCGCGACGGCCCAGCTCCGGGTCCGGCCGAGGCGGCGCGACAGCGAGGACACGCAGGTGCCGACGTAGCCCCGGGAGAGGCAGGTGAGCGTGAGGATCTCACGGACGTGGCGCTCGTCGGGCGGGAACGACTCGCTGTGGCTGGTGGCCTTGACGATGGCCACGTCCAGGTCCGCCGTCACGGAGCCGCTGCTGCCGACCTTGGCGAGGCCGATGCTCGTCTGGTCCTTCACCGCGCCCAGCGCCTGCCGCAGCTTGCTCGGCGCCATGGTTTGCCCCCCGATCGAACGCGCGCGATGGATTCTTGCGCGCTTGGTCGGGTCGTGCGGGAAAATGGAGGGGAGGGGCCGTGCGGTGCTGCCGCCGTGCTGGGTGTTTGAGGCGGAGCGCGCCGCGGGGTGGCAATGCGCACGCGGGGAAAGCGGGTTGCGGGGAGGACGGAAGCCCGAGGGAGAAGTAGCCGTGGACGGTGCAGGGGGAGGTTGACCTTTGTGACACGGCGACAGCGGGGCCGGGATGAATGAATGGTTGGCCTTTCGTCTTTCGTTTTTCAATCATTTTACTACTCCTAATTGTATTGGACTATATATTGGTCAAGGTAAGTCCAAGATTCCTAAATGTTCCCTCTCAATTGAGAAATGGGCTTCTTTTGGTGGGCCTTTTATCTGGGCTCAGTTCTGCCTTCTCTCATGCAGCCGCTGTTCTTTAAGGGTACAATGCTTTGCCACTTCGAGCAACTCATCGCGCTCCCTCCCTTGCAAACTTTGCAACCTCCAGGCAGCAACATAAATACATAATCGCCATGCATCGATTTGTGCGCGATCGAAATGAATCGAGCAAAAGATTTGAAGAAATTCGATCATTTGAACAGTTTTTAAATAGAACCCCATTCTGTGTTTCGCATCAGGGCCTCAAAATCTCAGAGACGGCCCTGCCGCTCGAGTATTAGCACAACACTTGTGTACGTAGCATACGCACACGGCCCACGTGCCAGCCCTGGCGTCTTCTTCCACTGTCTTTTCGATCGCCATGCTTCTCTGTCAGATTAATTAGGAAACAGCAACTTAACAAGCAAACCCCGCGAGGTAGAAATGTAGAATGCAGTCTCTCTCATGCAGCTGCATTTCTTCAAGGGTACAAAGCTTGCACTGCCACTTCAAACTGCCCATCACTCTCACTCCCTAGCAAACTTTGCAACAGCAAAATCGCCATAATCGATCTGTGCGCGATCGTCAAATAAAGAGATCGAGCAAAGGATTGCAAGAAACCAGGCGTGAGATCGACCGATCGATCGCTGTCGCGAGACCGAGACGCCGCGGCACGGCAATATACTTCACCACGCGCGCGCTCGATTCGTCGGCCACCTCGATCGATCGGTTGCGCCTCTTACCGTCCACGAACATCCTCGGTTGTAGCCAGAGATTCTCTCAAGTGACGCGGCAAACAGGAAGCAGGAATAGGGAACTCACATGCTTGTGGCCAGAGTTAGCGCCCTTGATTGCATGGCAATGTCAGAGTCCAACAAAGTTCAGACCAGAAACCTCTCCTCCGATCCAGTGTCCAGTGTGCTGCTGATCACTACTGGATCAGTTAGTGTAGCCCTTCAAGTCAGGGCGCATTTATGTGTCTTGCTTGCTCAGTGATATGATTAGACATGCATATGTTCATCGCCATGATAGGCAGGGAAGCAACATTAGCCATAACTAAAGTTCTGGAGTTTTTCTTTCGTCAGTGGTCTAAGAACCCTAAACGAGCTTCGTCGTTTTCCAATGATACATGCATGCTCGCACAAAGTGTTCCATCGGATTTTAAACGTATACTATGCAGCTCGATAAGTAGTTGCTACTTGCTAGTATATGCGTTTTTCCTTCCAAGTGGAGCTCGTTCGATCCAGCGGGAGCAGTCATCAGTTAGCACTTCTCTTGCTCATCCAAAATGGAGTGCCGATTAAATAGAGTGTACTCATGTGGCTCTTGTAGAGTGTACTCATGTGGCTCTTGTAAACTAACCTTGAGTCCATGGCATTGCGATCGACTGGCAATAGAGGCGAGATGGTAGTGACATTTTCCTCTCTCTTTTTTCGTTTCTAATATAATATACTAGACCTGTCACTGGAGAGGGTATAGGCAAACCCACTCTTATTCATACCCAAATCCAAATATATATTATCCAATCCCCACCCTCCCCATTCCCACTCATATCCAATGGATAATTTTTTTACTAGATACTATACATATCTAGTGGATAAGTAGTTTTCTCCCTATACCCTACCCTCCCCATTTGTAATGGACAAGCAATTTTTTGTCCATACCCTCCCCATTTGAGATGGGTGTGGATTTGGATATGAATTATGGGTACCCACCAACAGGTCTATAATATACTATTAGCGATCGATGCAACGAACAAGCACCCTTCCTCAAGATCCTACTATGTTACTATGTACACACTTCGTTCTATTAGAACAGGTCAGTTATTTATAATTATTAAGGCAAGTCTTTGATGAACAATTAGTCTGTTGATATAATTGTAAGTAATTGTCAAAGAAAAAGTTGTATGTTGACGTTAACGGAATTGAGTTATGGAGAGTGAAACTCAAACTACACATATATTTCAACCTTATATGAAATGCTTTATTAACTTAGTATCCACAATTAACTCAAACCTACTCCGATCGAGTAGCCACATACACTTTCAGTCAAAGTATCAACGAAAGACATGATGAGCAGTCACGTCGGTACAGCAGATCGACAGCGCCATGTAATCTCGGTGACGCGAAGTGTTAGGCGCGGAAAGGCCGTCGTCCAGGTCCAAGTTAGGCGCCAGTGAATTTGCCGCGATCTCGAAAAGGTTCCCGTGGGCAACGGTCACCTGTCACGTGTACACTGCAACGCACGGTGATTCCCGGCATGCTTTCGTGTGTGGGCAGCGGGCAACTCCTCTTGTCGCGCTTCACGGCCAAGTTATGCGCGGCCGGAATCTCTCTTTGGATCCACTGGTCGTGCATTCGACGGGTGTCCCGATAGAGAAGCAACGACGATGCAGGCAATTGACAGGACACCTAGACCCCACATGATGTCCTCGTTTTCATGATTATTCACATCATCATTCACACTGATCCCACATGATATCCTGATTTCACAGTATGTATCCTGATCGTGCGTGGGAGTCCCATCTGTTCCCAATAAAAATTTATAGTAAAGTACACCAGCGGGGTCCCTAAATTTGTTCTGGTGTGTAATCTAGCCCTAAACTCTCAATATGTATTTTCAGAATCCATGAACTTGTTCCAGGGTGTCATAAAAGTCATAAACTCTCAAAATGCATTTTTATCTCCATAAACTTGTCCCGCGGTGTCATGCAGGTCTCTGAACTCCTAATATACTATTTTAAATTTAATAAAAATGTTGTTTTGCTACTTTAAGTTAACAGAATGATTTTGCTACTTTAAATTTAATAAAAATGTTATTTTGATTTTTATTCAGAATGGGAACAAATTACAATAAAGTTATACAAAGCCTATGCAAAATATAATTAATTAGTAGGAAATATTTAAAATTATTGTAGATATTGCCATGTTAAACGAGAAAACTATAATATCCACCGTTGATTTTTAAAGACACATTGATCTTGATTAACCCATGTTGAGTATGATTAATAAGCAGTTGATTCAAAATTAAAATGCTCAATAAACATTCCATTTTAGGGATATGAAAATTTACCTTGAGAGTTTAGGGGCCCAAATGACACATTGAGGCAAGTTCGGGGACCCAAAAATGCATCTTGAGACTTTAGGGACCCAAATGACACCTCTAGACAAGATTGCTGACCTAAAAATGCATATTAAGAGTTTAGGGACCTAAATCACACCTCCAAACAAGTTCGAGGACTACTTATGAATTTTATTCAAAATTTTACGTAGGATTCTGATACTAACAAAAAAGAACTTTAACATCTTAAATCATGTAATTTTTATAGGAAGTTGAGTTTTGTCAATTTAATTTGCTATTTTTTTAGAACTTTAGATGTTTTGATACATGAAATAAAATAGATGATATATTGGAACTTTCAACTGATTGAATTGTGATAAAGTATTATTTAAATTAAGGCAGATTGAAAACAATGTGAATAAGTCAGAAGTTGAGTTTTGTCAATTATTCTCATACTGTTTTTAGTGCTATAGATGTTGTGATACATTAAATTTCTAATAACTGATATACCAGGACTTTTAACGGATTGAGTTATGATAAAATACTTAAAATGAAGGCGGATTGAAAACAATGTGAATAAGTCTACTCATGCTTATAAAAAATAATTAAATAGTCAAAATCAATACTACAAACTTGCATTTTGCAACATATTAAAAAATGTATATAAAAGGACATAGTTTGAAAAATCTAATAAAAATACCGATCCTAAATGATCCTATTCTACTATTCGATCCTGGCAATCTTGTTGTACCTCCCCTCTAAATATTTGAACCATCGATTTTCATAAGGACAGCTTAGGAATGGAAATATCAGCAAATTAATGTGGCTAGATTACAAACTGAGCTTCCGAGACTAAGAACACCTCCTATGATCTTGTCTTTCCATCTTCAATTCGGTGCAATCGTCATGAACACAGAGAAGAACAAAATAAAGGCCGCACGCCACTTCTCTAGTGGAATAAAAACATTTGAGACTTTACAATTCAAATTACGATTATTAAACTTTGTATTTTATTAGTAAAAGAAAAATAAAATGAAAACAAACTTGACTACTCTCTGCTCTGATTTTGATGCGAAAGTGAAATTGTGCCTACCCTTTCCATACATAATCCTATAATTGGTACCAGGTCTACCATTTTTTGGTACTATCCAATGACTTAGTGACAATTAATTGATACTCACTCTGTTTTAAATACTTTGGGATTTCTATATTAGACAAAGAGTATATATAAATGCATAACAAAAGTTATGTATACAGAAAAAACAAAGTGAATAGTAATTTGGAATGGAGAAGAGCACCTTCATTCTTTAACGGTCAATATAAAATAGTTTAGAGAAAAGGTGTCCAAGATTCCTTTCGGTCACTGTTACACGCATCATGAATAAAAATCAAGTTTACGTGCCCGTTCAAATACTAGGCATTATTCAGAAAATACACCATTTCAAACTCAGAAAAGGTACAACGCTGAAAGCAACGAATCAAAAGACACCACGTTAGCATGGAAGGTTGGTGCGGCCATGCCAAATCAGGGCCCCTGTTTTCCTTGCCCGAAGTTTGCCGGCGTCCTCCATTTGCCTGTAGCTGGACTGGCCAAATTTCCTTTGGCCTTGCCGAAGTTTGACCTGAAGCCAAATGGAAGCCAAAATCAGGTCTGTTTAGTTCGTCAACATTTTTCCTGGCTACAGTAAATTTGAATGTTTGGATACTAATTAGAAGTATTAAATGTGGATAACTGACAAAACCCATTTCATACCCTCCGGGTGAAATTGTAAGACGAATCTATTAAGTCTAATTAGGCCATGATTAGATAATGTCGTGCTACAGTCTCTAATGATAGATTAATTAGGCTTAATAGGTTCATCTCGTGATTTCCTGTCCATCAGTGTAATTAGTTTTATAATTAGATAATGTTTACTCCTCCTAATCTTCGGTTGAAAATTGCTACAGTAAATTTCACAAAATTTCTCGCCAGGCAACTGAACCAAATAGACCCCTGTAGCCGAGGCAGTTCCAACACCCAACTTCCAACCTCCAACTCACCCATTTTCCAAAAGAAAAAAAAAACTCCAACTCATCGAAGGCGCCCACGGCCAAGGTAAGAGAAACTGAGGAAGTCGCTGTCCGGTAGAATATTCCGCCGTGCCGTCGCCGGAGTCGGTGGTGCTCGCTGCACGCGTGCCTCGACCGTAACCCTGTGCTGCCATGCCACACCTCCCGGCCTCGCTAAGGCTGCCCCGCCTTCTACATGGTTCGGTGGCCAAAGATGCACTGCATTTTTAATTTGACAGAATTGGAAAGCCCATGGATTCGTCTTTTCCACGACAAAATAAGGAAAAAAAACGCCTGCAAATCGACAAAAGTGGCAGGAATTCTGGACTGGATGAAAAAAGCAAAAGATATTCGGAGTGGATAGCATCGCCACATGGACCAGCGGCCGTAGCATACAGTCTACAGATATGATCTCCGTAGCCGTTGATGTCTCGGGTCTTGTAGCAAGTGTATATCCACAATCCACTGCTGATCGATGCGTGTATACTGCATGCGGATGTATATCCTCGGATCACCTGACGGCCGACGCATTTAATCCCGCCGTTTGTTTCGTGCCGACCGAGTCTGACCCCATCCTGACCTTCTGTAATGTTCGCCAGCGTGGCGCGACATGTCAGCGATCAGACGTGTTCAGATACGCACACGCTCGCGGCACTATCGCGCAGTTCAAAGCTGTATATACGTGTGTCAAGTGTGCGCGCGCGTCGTCCAACAAAGATTTGTGCAGTGAAGCGAAAGATTGTCGCGCTGGCGGCGTTGCATGGCGGCGCCGTATTGGCTGTCCACGTACGTAGACCGGTAGAGACGTACGTGCGTTGAATGGCCGTATGAGACTGATGTACCAGCAGTCCAGCTGTAGAATACTCCTGCTACCTGTGCCCGTTTCTTTAACCTGTACGTGCACGGTGTCCCTTCTCGATAGGCATCGTTCAGTACTAGCCGTTAGAAATGGATATATAGCTGCTTTCATTACGGGTTTATTTAGGGGTTTGCTGTAGTTGCTTTTAGTAGCTAATATTACCGTCTTTCAACTAGTTAGACTGTGTTTGGATAACTAAAGATTATGAAAATCCATCCAAACAACCTAGTTTATGGAGTGGATTATAGAATCCAATACCCAGATTCTTATAATCCCACAATCTCTCTCCCCCAGCTATTTTGAGATTATACACACAACCGACCCTTTAACCACGGGCTCTGCTATTTATAATCTATAATCCCGATTATTATAATCTATAGCTATTACCTAGATTCTTGTAATCTATATAAGACAAAAACAGAGTCTTAATAGACTAATTATTTGTAGGATGGTTGCTAATAATTAGTAGGTCTATTTGGATCATCGTTTGCTAATTTTAGTTGCTAGTTTTAATAGATCCAAACACATCTATGGACTGCTGCATTCATGAGTATCATGAGAAATCATCTTGACTGAGACACTAGCTAGGAGTATCAAGTGTAATTGCTAGTAATTAACTTCATGCGCCCAGAATACTCTGCTGCTCCGTCAGGAGTTAGTGCCGGTCGGTGTCTTATTAGGCTTTGCACACACAGACCTAACTTTGAAAAAAAAAAGAATGATCGATAAAGCTACCATATGTACTAGATTCTTCATTCTCTCTTTTTATATAATTCCATATTCTTCATTCTTCTTCCCTCCTTTTGTCAAACAAAAGTGCATGAGATCCTTCCAAACGCATCATTTGCATCATGCAAATGATGCAAAAGCAGACAGCATTTACCACAAAAAAGTTATAGAAAACACCTAGGTAAAAAAGGGTACAAAAATTCGTCAGTCAGTAGGTTCCATGAACTAGTGGACACCGAGTACTAGATCGATCAAGATGCGAAACTCTGACTTCTGTGGTGGGAAGCAAGAACACCGGGATCTGATAGCGCTGGAAGCCGCACTGCTCACTGTCCCAGCGCTCCACGTCTGTGGTTGGGGAACTCGTTTTCAGATGGTGGTCCAGATAAGAACGCAATCAATGGGCGCAGGCAGCCGGCACTCTCGCCCCTGGCCTGACTGACACCCCAGAAAGACGATGCCCTCCTCTCTCCAACTCTTCCTATATATACATGCAACCATCCATGTATCCATCCACCACACACACACAGCCACCATTGTCACTTAGCTGTTCTTGCTGGGCAGCTGAGCACCCTTTGAATCTCCTGCTCTCCGGAGAACAATTTTCAGCTTGTCTTGCTTGGTTTTGCTCTAGGAGTTCAGAAGGAGAAGGTTGCTGAACAAGTGCAAGGGCCAAGAGGTTGTTGAGATTGGGTTTGAAGAGATGGAGGGCGTGGTGAAGTTCATCTTTGGAATTTCTGGTGAGTGTTTGCAGTTCCTCATGTCAGTTTGGTGATGTTCTTATGGGCTCTTTTACTTACTGTCCGTATTCCTGTTGCAGGAAATGTCATTGCGCTCTTTCTCTTCTTATCCCCAGTGTAAGCACTCATGTAGCACCATTCGTTTTTTTTTTTGGTCATTTGTCCAGTTTTTGGTACAAACAGGAGAGGGGTAAAATCATTGCATCAATTTCGTTGAAGAACATAGTATAGTAAAATGGAAAATTATATTAGGAGTCACTCGTATCTGTCGTGTGATGATATTGCAGTTCATATATAGAGGTTTGTTACGGTGCTTGAGGGGAACCGGCGGTTCCGGTTCCAACTATTTTTTTTTCGCTGTTTGCACAGGGAAATTGTGGTTCCCTGTGGTTCCTTTGTACTTAAGGGCAATTAAGTCTTTTTCATTTATAATATAATTACCAGCCTCAAAATAAAAATGCACTGGCTAGAGAGCGCCGCCGCAGATCCTTGCCTGGGAGGCTGTCCCTGCCTCCCAGGACCTCGCCGCCGTGGGTCTCGTCAGCCGCCTGTTTCCTCACCCCGCACAACGCCCACCCGTCGTTGCTCACGACGAGGCGCAGACTGGCCACCGGCGGCGTGCGCGTTAAGTCGGCGCCGGCGCGCTCCTCCTCGGCGTCGCGGGGGGTCCTCGATAGAGATGGCCACCGGCGGGAAGCGAAAGTCGATGCACCGCCTCCCGTGCTTCTTGAGCGCTTGTATAGCCATCCACCGTAGCGAGCCGATCTTGCGCCGCCGCCGCTCGTCGTCCGAGCTGCCGTCACACAGCGATATCTCGATGTCCTCCGCATGGCTCACTGCGCCTCGGGATAGGATATACATATACACCGGTCATGGCCTTGTGTGCCGCCCGATGCGAGGGACGACGAGATGCGGCAGCACCTACTGCCGCGGCCCACGGGCGAGTATGCGACGCGAGGATCGAGGGGGTCGAGGGAAGAGGTCGGCGGCCGGCGGCTGCTACGACGGTGTCGAGAAGGATGGCCGGCGGAGTAGTTATGGGCCAACTGGACCGAATGAACTTCCGGCCCAACTCGCTAATTTGTGTGAAAGTACAAGCACGCCCTTAGCGATTTTTTTTGTCCGGTTCTGGACTCACAAATTTGGTTCGGCTCCTAGTTCCTTTTAGGTGGTTCCTTTGATTTTAAAACCATTAGATCTGGCTCCATCAACGGTTCATAAAAACTTCAAGCACCGGAAAAAATCTCTATACTACGTCATACACACAAACCACAAGCATGCACAACTTAACTTTACTACTGTCTATATATACGTATCTTATTTTGCTTCACTTATCTAATTATTTTAAGCTGGGAACTTCCAGCGTCCAATACACCGTGTAGATTTTTGGCTTTTGGAAATACCAAAAGCTCCCAACAAGCTGAAACAAACAGGGCCTTTGTTGCCCCCTTCAGCTACGCAGACGTTTCTTTCATTTGTCCATTTCTGACACTCCGTTCATCAAACACGTTGCTGTCCTTCGATTCTGTTGCTAATCTCTCCACTGATGCGAGCCCCCCAGTCATACTGCTTAAAGCTTTAAACTGATGTGCAAATTAAAACCTTTTCATTTCACAGGCCTACCTTCTGGAGGATCATCAGAAGGAGATCAACAGAAGACTTCTCAGGGGTTCCGTACAGCATGACGCTCCTCAACTGCCTCCTGTCAGCTTGGTAAAAAAACCGCTGCTCACTATTAATATCCAGAGTAACCGACACAGCCTCTCTTTTTTTTAACCGTCCTTAGGTGATGGTAACCACAAAATTATGCCATCAAAATACTAGAAAATCTTCTCGCAAAAAAAAACATACTGGAAAATGTGCAGTTCTCTATATACCCTGTCCCTGCATATTCGGTAGCTTTTGTACGTAAATCATGGCTCGCAGGATTTCTAATGACAAAAAGCCTTAGAGTTCAGTAGTTCACAAGAAAACCCATCTCATCCTAAAATTCTCGATGAATTACCTCAAACTTTACTGTTAGCACAGGGACCTACACATTTAGGACACAGAAAACTTAGCGGTCGGTACTGTCGTTGCCTGTCCGGAAGGGACAGTGCAAGGTGTCGACAAAACGAGAACAGGGAACATCTGCATGAGTCCATCGGCACGTATGAAGATAGATTTTGTACGTTGCAGATCGAGTGTGTCGCGAACGCCAAAAAAAGAAAACTGCTGATTGTTCTGTGCGTGTGGTGCAGGTACGGGCTGCCGTTCGTGTCCCCGAACAACATCCTGGTGTCGACGATCAACGGCGCGGGCGCGGCGATCGAGGCCGTGTACGTGGTGATCTTCCTGGTGTTCGCGTCGAGCCGGCGGACGCGGCTGCGGATGCTGGGCCTGGCGTCGGCGGTGGCGTCGGTGTTCGCCGCCGTGGCGCTGGTGTCCATGCTGGCGCTGCGCGGGGACGGGCGCAAGCTCCTCTGCGGCATCGCCGCCACCGTCTGCTCCATCTGCATGTACGGCTCGCCGCTCTCCATCATGGTAAGGAGGATTTTTTGGATGGCTCGCCGTGGTGTTGTGACATGCATGATCGATCGATCAGTTTTGGTGAACCCTAGCTAAGAACTCTGTTCCGTCATCTCGATCGTGTGTGCACGCAGAGGCTGGTGGTGAAGACGAAGAGCGTGGAGTACATGCCGTTCCTGCTGTCGCTGGCGGTGTTCCTGTGCGGCACGTCGTGGTTCGTCTACGGCCTGCTCGGCCGCGACCCCTTCGTCGCGGTAAGCATAAAATATACGCATGCCACAAGAGTCGCCGTCGTGATCGTCTCCTTCATTTCGACAGGGACGTAAATTGTAGGCGTGTAAAGTTGATGTAGCTTCTAGGCGTTTGTGCGTCCATCGACGACGTTTCCTTGTCCCAGGCTTTTGGGATGCCCTTGACCTGCCGGCACATGCACATGCTCGTCGGAGCCGATCGAGCAGACTGCAACGCATGGTGCATGAGCATGACGCATATGCGTGTCTGGTTTTGGCGTGCAGATCCCCAACGGGTGCGGGAGCTTCCTGGGCGCCGTGCAGCTCATCCTGTACGCCATCTACCGGAACAGTGGCGCAGGCCCGGGCGCCGGGCGGGGCGGCAAGCAGCACGCCGGCGATGGCGACCACGATGGCGACGTGGAGACGGCCTCCGACGCGAAGGGCAGCAACAAGGTCGCACACGACGTCGCCGGCAAGGAGGACCGCCTGGTCTAGCTAGCCACGTCGGTCCGCGGGATCTGCTGCTCACTTAGTAGTACGCTATAGCGCGCGTGTTCTCTGCCATTTCAATTTTTTTCCCCCTGTTTATCTTTTCGTGTGCGAGTGTAAGTTCTCTCCCTCTCTGCAGTTGCAAGTCGAGCGTCCTCTTCTCCCGTGATCAAGTATCTGAGAGTTCGTGTAACATTAATGTACTGTCATGTAACTGGATTATTATCTTTATTACATAGAACAAGTTAATCCTTCAAGCAGCAGGTTTAGTTTGCTTCAGTTCCGCTCGGTTGATCTCAGCCACTGCCCTTCGGTCCAGCGTCCACGAGAGGCAATAATGGCATCCATCGCTTCGCAACCCAACGGAATGTGCTCGCGCGTTCATCTCTCTTCTGTTGTTCTGCTTTGTGTTAACCCGTTTCCTGTTCCAACTTTGAATTTCCGGGCTGCATCGTGGCCCAAGGCCATGGGTGATGGGCTGGAAATTAGCCCGTGGTTGCTCGCGGCCCAACAAGTTCTGCACTGAATTCATATGGGCCTTGCATTTGGCTCCGGTCAGGACACATCCCGTGACCCTTTCTTGGGAATTTTTTTAATTTTATTTTTTTACGATTTTTCAAAAACAACTCATGGGTGTCATCCAACCGCCGTATTATACGGCTACCGCCAAATGATACGGCGGTAAGCCCCTGTAACCGCCGAATCAACCGCCGTTTGAACCGGCGGTTCAATTTTGAATCATATTTTCCCATCCTAACCGCCAGTTGAAACGACGGTAGCGGTCGGGCACTGGACCCGGAGCACCTAACCGCCGAATCATTCGGCGGTTAGGTGGTGCGCGCACGGTGGGCGCACCTACCGCCGAATGATTCGGCTGTTAGGTGCTTTCACCCTATAAATCCCTAAATTCAATTGAAAATCTCATTGTAAATCAGAAAAAAGAAAAACTAGGGTTTGAGTGAGGGGGTGAGGGAGAGGGAGATTCAGCGGCGAAGCCCTGCCGGTTCTGCTTATCGGTTTCAGGTAAAATCTGAACTCATAGTTGTAGCTTCATTATGGAATTACTTACTGATATTAGATGTACTGATATTAGTTTTAGTGATATTCGATGCAGTGATATTAGATGTGATATTAGTTTTAGTGATATTAGATGTAGCTTCATATTGATATCAGATTTATTGATATTAGATGTGGTGAATTAGTTACTAAAATTAGATTTACTGATATTAGATGTAGTGTTATTAGTTTAAGTGATATTAGATGTAGTGATATTAAATGTGGTGTTATTTGTTTAAGTGATATTAGATTTAGTTATTCTAGTTAATGCACACTCACTGTTTTAGTGATATTTGGTTATTGTATTGTTCATTAAGAGGAATAATAAGCGTTCATTAGTACATCAGTGACATGAAATGTTCGTACGATCAATACTTTGCATCTTTTTTATTTTAGGAGAAGTTGTCATTTACAACCCACGTTATTATGCGGAGAAACGGGATATGAAAAATTTCCCAATGAGTGGGATGAAGACACTCCTGTGCCTCCAGCCCTCCCTGTCCCCTATTGTTTATATGGTGTCCCTGCTTATGTTAAGCAGTCCAGGTGTCCTAGCATTGCTGGTAGAGCCTTTGGATAAGGGAAGATGGTGGTGATGCAGCTCCGTGCTATTTTTTTTCCAGTGGATAGATGGTCCTGACAAGTTTGATCCTAGGATTCGTCTTTTCCCATATTGGAAGCAGGAGTTGAAGCCATATGACGAGTTTAGGCGTTGGGTCCCTCCTCCACCGAATCCACCACCAATGACCAAGGAGTAGAAGCAGCTGGCTGCTATCGAGCGAGTCCAGAACCCTCCATTATGTGACTGTGGAGTGCATGCTTATCTTCAAAGGCCTAACATTGGGGCTCCGATTAAGTTTACACATTTCTTCCGCTGCTCGCTAAAGACCCCTGTAAGATGATTTGTTCTTGTTTCTTATTATTCGATTCCTATATTTCTAATGGTTTTCAATGTTTGTTGTGGAATTCAGGGGGGTGGCCTAGGTGTGAATTCAATGAGTACATATATGGACCGAGATCCCAGTGGCCAACCGAAGCTCAAGTCAGGGAGTTTGAGTCCAGGAAGAAGCCGTGGCGTGCGATACCTATCCACCCTCACGATGCAAGTGTGGGATACTAGCCACAGAAGGTGTTGTTCCATCAGAGCTTGGTTTTAGAAAGTTTTGTGGCAACGCGTATGGAAACTATTGGGTGAGATTTATGTGGTCTTGTTATATTCTGTGGTTTTGCAAATATTTTTGGATCAGTCTAATTGTGGAATTTGGTTTTTCAGGAGGGAAGGACTTGTGACTGGGAGGACTTTCTTGGTCGACATGAATTAATGTTAGAGTTAGGCCGCACATCTGAACCTTGGAAGAGGTTGAAGACTAAAGATATTAGAAACAAGATCAGGAGGGAGAACGGTGTGCCCTTACCAGAAGATGAGGACATCAATGGTCCTATTTACCAAGAAATGGTTCGTGAAACAGGAGAGGAGCTAGGATTTGTAGTGGGATACGCCAACTATGAGAAGATCTTGGCGTATTGGAGGGCGAACAGAGAGAAGTTCTTGAAATTTGGGATAGGTCCTCTGACTAAGGAGCAGAAGAGAGAGAAGAGGAGAAAGAAGGAAGAGGAGCGGCAGGCATTGAAGGAGAAAGTAAGGGAAGAGAGAGCTCGCAAATACAATGATCCTAATGTGAAATATCCTTATGGCACATGGGAGCACTATTTTCAGCAGGTTGAGGATGACAAGAAGAATAGGGAAATGGAAGAAATGCAGGAGAGAGCTGTCGAGGCTCAGATGGAGGTAATGAAGGCGGTTGTAGCTGACTTGCCTAGGGATGGTGCAGGGACCTCCAGCGGCAATGCATAGAAGAAACGTGGTTGATGATGATTGCGGTGTTGCTGAGTACTTACCTACTTTATAATGTATTGTTGTACTGGACTATGTTATGTATTTGCATGTGTTGTACTAGGAGAATGTGTTGAACATTTCCATTTCCATTTGCATGTTATGTACTAGCAGACTATGTATTGCTGAATATTTGCTTATCCATTTGCATGTGATGCATGTCATATCTGAGAAACAAAGGAGAAGGATGGAGGCAATAATGCTTCTGATCCCTACAAGAGTGACTTGGAAGAGGAGGATGTGTTTGTACCACGCAAGAGAACTCGTCTTGCTTCCCGTTTGTTAAAGGAGAAGCCTATGCAAGGGCTGCGCCGGAGTCAAAGAAACGTGAAGAATGATGAAGAGGCTATGCATCCAGGTCAGCTCACGCCTCCACCAATGACAAAGAAAACACAAAGGCAAAGGCCCACGCCGGTCTCTAAGCAACCAGACACCAGGCTCTGAAGACGATCTTGCACAGTTTGTTGCAGACTCAGGATGAATCTGAGTAATCTCAGCTGAGAGCACATATGGTATTTTGCATTTTCACAGACTCAACATGTCAACACCATTTGTCCATAACTGTGAGCCAATTGTTGAGATGCCACAAAGCCCAGAATATGAATACAAAGAAGCACCTAATGAGCAAGAAGATTTCTACAAAGAAAATCAATGTGATGTTGAAGATATTGTACCAGAATGGGTTCAGTATGACATTGAGTTAGATCTTTGTCCAAGCAAGCATGAGGATTACAACTAGTGGTACAGATTAGCTTAACCCCCTCAACTCAAAGGTCGGCCGAGACGTCTCCTCCCGTGGTAGGTGTCATTAATGCTGGGGTATTGATAACTCCAGAACGTATGGATGCCCACATCTATGGACCTCACGGAATCAATGGCCCACATTAAACATAATTGAGTTTAATGTGATTAAATGAGCTAAATGACCATTTAATTTATAATTTATTCAATAAGAGGATTACAACTACCACAATCAATAAGAGGATTAAATGAGCTAAATGACCATTTGGTAGAATAGTTACTTTTTATATATGTCCCATTGTTTAGGCCATTTAACTCCGTTTAAACACCGTTTAAACGGCCTAAACGCTAAACAAAGGGTGTCCCACTGTTTTTTCTGACTGACTGCAACGAACACACCTCACGGATTCAATGGCCCGCACCATCTCCTTCCAGAGTGACTGCAACAAACACACCTCACGGATTCAATGGCCCACAACATCTCCATCCTGAGTGATTGCAACAAACACACCACACGGATACATTGGCCCACTGCCTGGGTACTCAGTGGCCTATTAATATCGTGCTCATTTGTCCCCTTCAACCCACATCACAAAAACCAAAATGGCAACCGACGACGACTTAGGGCCAACCATCTATACTGAACTTTCTCTAGAGTTTGCAGAACATTTTCCAATCGAATCCAAGAGCGATTTCGGCCCACAGCGTAGCCTCCGACCTTATGAGCTCAGAAAGTCGGTGCAGTGGCCAAGATGTATGCACGGTGAGTACTGTGTTGTGCAGGTTCAGCATTCAGCTTCGGAGGGCGGACGGCGATTCTGGCGATGCCCTAGGGGATATGTAAGCCATAACCCTGGATTTGTATGTTTCCATCCACATTTGTCATCCTAATCGTTTATCTACAATGTTCAGAGCTCGTTGGCTCCCGACGGCTGCGGATTCGCAAGGTGGGTGGATCCCCCACCAATTCAGCCATATGAAGAGTACATCGCCTACCTTCACCTCGTCATCGATGAGCTACAGCAAGAGGTGGACAACATTAGACTCCTTCAAGATGACATTCCTGATGATTCTGAGGAGGGCAGTGCACCAAGCTTTGCGCCACCAGTTTGTTATGACCCTAACTGTCGGTGCTCATGCCACCTAAACAGTAGCCAACCACCACCACCAGCGCCACCGACCGAGCCTCGCCCTAAGTACTACTTTCCCTCGCAGCACTCAGGTGGATCTCTCTTCTCTTTGGAGCAATAGAACTGGACGCATCGTCGAAGCGTCAATTTAATTTCCCTAAGGCATGTTAGAATTAGCAACGGCGTATGTTTAGGTTAGAAAGGTGTGCCGTTCATGCCATTGCAAAGTCAAGCTATGTATCTTAGTGCTACTCTTCATCAAGTTAAATGCAGCTTGGGGTTTAATATTCTTATTTTTAAGCTCATAATATTGTGTTCGACTCTTCATTGTTCTTATTTTTAAGTTCATAATATTGTGAGAACGAATGCACAGAAAAGACAACACATCACTGCATTCAATTGCCTTGGCTTTCATTGAATTTAAATTGCATGACAGAAAAGGTCATGGTGCACCATTAACCTTTGACCTACACAATCTATTACATTTTGCATTAGCATGTGACGCGACACAATTAACATGACTCGTCCTAAACCTAACATGCCTTAGCGAATTTAGATAGCCTGGCAGATAACTTCAGGGACCTCATGAATCCCTCTTCTCACGAAATTCCTTCCTAATTTCTTCAATCTCCTTCCTGAATTGGTCACCGGCAAGTCTGTTAGCTTCAGTCCTTTGTGCCGCCTGTCGTCCTTCCTCGGCTCTCATCTTCATCTCGTCCCAGCGCATCTGGTCCTTCTAGCTGATGGAGTTGTCGATCCATTCGGTGAAGTGACATGCCCTTGTGTCCGATGTAGCGGTCCTTCTGCCTCCCCGTGTCAATTCGTAAAAAAATTATAACAATGTTAGTACTACAAACAATCAACATTTCATATTCTTTAAGGTCATTACCTGCGAACTGTTTGTTATCTCATGGATCCTCTGGCAACACCAGTACCTCCTCCCGTATGTGCCTTCTTCGAATGAGATAGCCATCCCGCTGTTTGTAACGACCCAAAAATTCAAAATCTTAAATCATGGTTTAACGAGTTTTCAAAACCTTTTATCGATGAGTTTCCAAATTCCAAATCTATCTAAATCCTTCCCGTCGTTTCCAAATTCTAAATTTCCAATCTTTTCGAAATTCCGTCGACCGTTCCGTTCCTGTCCTCGATCCACGCGTCGCGTCCTAATCTGCTCGCGTGTGCTCCGACCGAACCCGCGGTCGTCGCCGCGAATCTCTCCCTTTTTCCTCTCTCTCCATTTTCCTTATTTTCTTTTTCTTTTTCCTTTTTTCTTTCTTTCTTCTTTTTCTTTTTCCTTTCTTTTCTTTTTCTCCTTTTCTTCCTTTTCTTTTCTCCTTCTTCTTCCTCCCTCCTTTCTCCTTCCTCGTCTTGGCCCGAACACCCGCACCGCCGCGCCCACCTCTGCTCCCCGCCGACCCCAACTCCCCTCGGCTCCTACGCCCGACACCGCCGTGCGCCCACCTCCCTGGCTCCGC
>CM014272.1:58041160-58086419 GCA_004135705.1 Alloteropsis semialata | reverse complement strand
CGGGACGACTACTCGGCGTGCTCAGCCCTCACGCTCGGGGGCTGGCGCCGGGACGACTACTCGGCGTGCTCAGCCCTCACGCTCGGGGGCTGGCGCCGGGACGACTACTCGGCGTGCTCAGCCCTCACGCTCGGGGGCTGGCGCCGGGACGACTACTCGGCGTGCTCAGCCCTCACGCTCGGGGGCTGGCGCCGGGACGACCACTCGGCGTGTCTCGCAGGACTCCGCTGGCCCTCACGCTCGGGGGCTGGACGCCGAAATTAACGTTGGATGATTTAGCCAGATGCTCCTTGACTAACCCTTGGACCGATTCCTTCGGAATCGCTTCAAGGCTCGGGGGCTACGGCCAACGGACGCACCTCGCGGCGCATCCGTTGATTGTCTGACGACTTCAGAACAAGGCTACTAACCCTTGGACCGATTCCTTCGGAATCGCTTCAAGGCTCGGGGGCTACGTCCAACGGACGCACCTCGCGGCGCATCCGTTGGGTAAACGGCTTTTTTCTCTCCAGTATCACGCGGTTTCGCTTCCAACTGCAGCAGGATCGACGCTCATCGGACAGCGCGACCTCGCCGACTTGTCCCTCAACCACGTACTACTCGGGGGCTTGTCGGGGGTAGACCCCCAGGGGTACCCAGAAGGCGGATTGGCCCAACCAGCAAGGGGCGGCCCAATCCGAGTGCATCTGGATCGGTTTGTCGGACTGGGAAGCCCACCAGTCGGAAGGCCCACCAGTCGGGCGAACCGGATGGGCGCGACGACGCGCGCGGCAAGGAAAGCACACGGCGTATCCCGCAAGAAGCTCGGAGATCAGGATAAACTAGCCGGAATTGTAGGGAAAGATATCTGTAATCGTTATAGGATCAAATCCTTGTAATTCGGGTAGGTTACGATCTCTGGCCGACTTGTAACTCAAGGCAGCCGGACTATATAAGGCGCCTTGAGACCCCCCTCCAGAGCATCAACATCCACAAACATCTACGCTACAACCCACGATCATACAACCCTAGGACAGAACCCAACTACGGAGATCCTTCCAGGAACTTCATACACAGCAATACAATCGCCGCCAACACAGGACGTAGGGTGTTACGTCATCTCGACGGCCCGAACCTGTTCAATCCTTGCGTCTTGTGTTACCATCGACTTCTGATCCTCGATCTGTCCCTCAACAAATCAACCACGTAGGCTACCCTGTGTGGACTGCCGGGTCCAAACATCCGACACTGTTCCGTCTCCGTCTCCGTCTGTTCGGATCACAATCCGTTTGCAATCTCCTATGACTTTCTGCTTCTCGAGTCCACTGGGCTACCACGTATAAAGAACCGGCTGAACACGGCGTAACAATATACATGAACATTCAGGGTGCGTTTTTGTGATGTGGGTTCAAGTGGATGAATGAGCGCGATATTAATAGGCCACGCCACCAAGTACCCCAGCCAGTGGACCAAAGGATCCATGTGGTGTGTTTTTGCAGTCACTCAAGAAGGACATGGTGTGAGTCATTGAATCCGTGAGGTGTGTTTGTTGCAGTCACAGGAAGGAGATGGTGTGGGCCATTGAATCCGTGGGATGTGATTGTTGCAGTCAGTCAGAAAAAACAGAATATATGATTATTAATATAAAAATTTAATAACCTATATTTAAACAATTTTCAATATTATAATAATGGAAATAATAATTTTAAACAATTAAACATTTTTCATACAATTTACCTATATTTAAACAATTTTCAACCATTATAATAATAGAAATAACAATTTTAAACAATTAAATAATTTTCAAACAATTTATCTATAAAAAAATTAATTGAAAATAGTTACCGTCAAATGAAACGGCGGTTTGATTATCAAACCGCCGTTTCATTTGGCGGTCAGAGAAACCGCCAAACCATTTGGCGGTTGGGACCAGAAACCGCCGGATGGTTCAGCGGTTTGCTGAACCGCCGTTGATTCGGCGATTTGCAAATTCTGTCACCCATGAGTTGTTTTTGAAAAATTGTAAAAAAATAAAATTAAAAAAATTCCTTTCTTGGAGTAGAATGTAGCAGTCAACAGAGATTTATTACTATTACATTGTCTGAATGAAATTGTTCCGGTCCTAGAAAGCACATACAAAATCCATGTTTGAAGCGGGATCATCAGTGTGCACGCGCAGCAGCCGCCAGAAGGAGAGACCTGCAGCCACAGGGTGTTTCGTCAAAGCTTCATGTCGTTTGCAAATTGCAAGGTCGCGACTCCCAAGTGGATAGACAACAACACTTCCAGCCGTCAGTCTTCGCTGAATGCCTGTTTTAGGAGGTGGCACATAGAGATGAACGGGCAAACCGCTGCATTCGCAACCTCGAATGTCCAAATGTTGACCCACACAAGCAGTCAGATTCTCATGATGCAGGCTGGTGCTGATTTGTTGGGAGACTGAAGTACTGGTGACTGGCTGGTGGCTGATGCTGATTTGTTGTGAGACTGAAGTACTGCTGACTGGTGGCTAATAAGCCAAACGACAGGCTGGTCATGGATTAATCTCATGGCAATAGATTATGGATAGTTATGTAGTCATGCCCAGAAAAAAGAAAGAAAGAAAGAGCGAGACCGTGTTTAGGATGACAACCACAATCTGCCAAACTTTGCCGCACATTTTTTCGCAGCTGTTTTGTCCGAGCCAACCGTGTTGACCTGGAGGCCGGATGAATTTTAAGTTTTGTTGTATCATCTTCATGTAACGTCTTTAAAATTAATAAAACTTACCCTTTCGGAAAAAAAACAGTTGTTATGTCGCTTAGTGTTTCAATTCTAGACGCTACTTGCCATAGACCTTATTTCTGCCAAACTTGAAGTGACAAGATTTGGCAAGGGATGTGGAATAGTATGGATGAAAACCAAATACTGAATGACGTTTTTTTTTTGGTTATTTATCCCATCTATCAGCTGCTAGAGCATCCATACAGTGTACTTTATGCATGAAACGATGTCGACGTATTGAGATCCTACCCCTCCAAAAGAAGGGCAAAATTAAGTACACCACAGTGGCCCTACACAAGTGTGTACAATACACGACATATCTCATCTAACAAACTAGGCACGGGCAGACCTCACAAGCAGCACGCTAAGGTCAGATATTATGTGAATACGATAGGATGTCAACAATACGGTGGTAGAAAACCCTTTACAGCCCTTGCATCAGGTGCGCCTAAAATGCAGCAGTGCTAAGACCTGCGACAGGGGCTTCTATTGCCATGCGGACGAGACGACGAGCGTCTTGTCTCCCCAGCCAAACTGGAGGCCCTCATGGACCTTCTCGAACCTGTACTTGTCGCAGTACGATTTCAGTAGTGATTTTATGCCTTCAAACACGCTGCTGTTAAATGGGGACGGCACAAAGCCAGCCATCGCCATCCTCGCTCTCCATTTCCCAGCCACTTCATACCTGCAGCATGATAGCATTGTTTTTTATTACAAGTGCAATCTAGATATAGGAGTTTGCAACACGCAAGAGACGAGCCCCAGAAGAACCGTGTTAAGAATTACCTTTCCACACGGTCAGCACCTTCACAAGCTAAGATGTTGACAATTTCTCGTGCGAGGCACTGCCTCTCCACATTCAACCTATCTGGGCTTTCCCTTGGAAGCGTTGCATCTAGTGAATCAAAAAGTGCCAAGTAATAGTCATAGACTTCGCGGAACCTGTGTCAAACAAAAATTGCAAGTTAAATGAGGAATAAATGACTTGGGTACTAGGGTGTAATGCAAATACTAAAGTTGAAGGCAGTATTTCTTTCACAAAACCCTCAACAAATATAGTCATCATGACTTTTGACGAAGTGTCCTACGTATGATAAAAAAAAAATCATGAGAGAACTGACCTTGGAAGGAATGGGGTGGTGTTAGTATTTGCATCCTGCTCCACCAATGTCACTAGTTTTGGTCGGAGACCCTTCACCATACGGAGGAGCTGGTCCCTTTCATTCACCATAGAGACGCTTTCATCGGGCAGGTGGTGCAGCAGGAATGCAAAGTTAACAATGAGGGCCTCTCCAGGACGGCAATCCAGCATTCCAGGTGTCACATCCTCGATGTTAGAAGCCACTGCCCTGAACTCAAATGGTACTTCACAGTCCTCTGCTAGCTTCTCGAGTCGCTGCCCAACAACCTTCAGTCCTCCAACAGCCCTGTGTACTGACTCTGGGTCATCAACACCGGTTACCCTCAAAAGGCGGGGCTTGTTACTGTTATTCCGTAGGAACTGGATCAGCGTTATGTACTGGCTACCCTGGTTGATGTCAAAGTCAATAATGTGCACAACTTCTTCACCTTTGCAGGCTTCAAGAATAGCATAGTTAGCGGCCATGAAGCCTAGCCTGAAGCATGGGCAGATTTCAAAGAGGATCTGCATAGCTGAAAGCTGGTACAGAGTAGGGGCCTCCTTGCACCTCAGGGCCCTGTAGATCCCTTTTCCTGAAGACTGTATTGTGGCAGCAAGGCCCTCCACAAGATAGGCTGCAATTCTCTGAGAAGGGTCTCCCTGAATTGCAACCTTCTGTCGTAGTTCTGCTATGATTGACTGTGCTTCATCTACACTATATTCAGATATTGCTTCAGCGCAGTCAAAGAGCAACTGTTTTGGATCCCGCGCTTCTCCATTATTGCTGTCAGGACAACAGAGGCTTGATTCTGGAGAAGACTCCTTCGGAGAATCTGGACTCATGATATTCTTCATAGTCCAGTCATTGTTGTTCTTGATGTTACCATTCCACTCATCGTTAGTGCTTCCCGACAAATCAGAAAAGATCTCATCATCATCGAGTAAAGCATGCTCAAGCTCCTGAAGCTTTAGCCTGATCTCATCTTCATCAAACTCTACTTCAAGATCGGAGGTCTGGTTGTCGGATAAAGATTGAGAGTTCTGCTGAGATATATTGGAGATTGCTGGAGAACATGTTGCATCATTGAAGTGAGATTCGACATGGCTATTAGTATTGTAAAACGAGTTCTGAAATGCATGAGGCGCTGTCCCATTGAAACCAGACTGTCTATAACCGTCAGCATTATATGGTTGAGGTCCATGGTGAAGCAATTCTGTGCCAGAGGCAAACCTTTGTGCTGGGAAAACTGAGCCTGGTGGCCCAAATTTGTGGATGTAAGGACTCTCCGCACAAGATGTTGATGGGTCTGCTTGCCTAATGAAAGACATTATCTCAGAATTCACAGCCAGCCAGATCAATTTACCACTTTTCAGATCAGAGATAAAAGCAGTGAATCTGCAGCTTCAACCGATCAATTCAGCCCAAACAATTCCTAGCACCTGCAGTTAGAAGAAGAACAAATAAGTACAAGAAGGCACTTATGGTTTGCCACAACATTCTTTTGTTTTGTTTTTGTGACATATTTATGTGACCACATATAAGGATAACAAAAAAAAACATAGTAATACATCGTCATCTTTAAGTCTTATTCATTTGACTTTGCACGACAGTTGCCGTCACAGCTGTACTTCTTCACGGCAAAGCAGGTCGATTGATAAAATCCATCAGTCCATAATAAAAACACGCTGTCCACAAACATATTCGTAAAGAAATGAAAAAAGGTAGCCCACCCAGAAAAGGAGTTGCTTCTAAGACTTGGTAACCTTATCCCCCAGACCTGCATCGTTGACTAGCTTGCTGCTCTTGCAACGAAAATCAAATTGAGGGCAAAGTATACCTAAAGGCTAAAAATAGGCATACATATACGTATCAGTTATTCCCACCTAGTGCACATACCCCACCTAGTGCTAAAACCAAGACAATACTGTAATAAACGGGTAAATAAAAGTATATGAAAGGTAGACTACTGCTAACCAACATACTTGTATTCTCCAACAATATTATACTAGTATGTGCTGGTGTAAAAAATAAGCAATAAACAGCTACGGAAATCGGAGGACGACCTAGAAAAATCCCCCACGAACTCTGACGAAATCAGCCCCAAGCATAGCTGAAGTACAGAGATTAGATTTTTTTTCCTTTTGTTTTGTTGAGCCAAGAGCAAAGATCAACAGAAAGCTGAAGCATCGGCGTCTAACTCCGATCTAGCCCTGCGATTCTCCAATCCCCACTAGCTGCACCGCCAGATTCTCTCCCCCTCGTTTCGATCAACGCAGCGCCCCTAATTTAATTTAAATTACCCCCTCTCCCTCGAAGCCGCGGAACCTCGCCCCAACCCCGGAGCATCTCCATCGCCCCCAGCCCGGAGCATCACCGAGAACGAGGCAATCACGCGGTCCACCACCACTCAAGCTAAGGCGTGGACCCCAAGAGAGAGGAAGCACGAGGATGATTTGCGCGAAGTAAAGGGAGGGAGCGAGATAGACCGACGTACCTCCACGAGGACCGGGCGGTGCGGGCCGTCGGCTGGGGCAGGACGGCGGAGTCGGTCGAGTCGAGCGGGTAAACTGCCTGCGGCGGGTGAGACGGGAGCGCGGAGCAGGACGGGAGGGGAGAAGAAGACAAGCGAGCGGGGTGGGGGCAGGAGAGGACGAGGACGACGAGGGAGGGGGTCGGGTCAAGAAACGGTGGGCGCCGCGCGTGGGTTAGCTGGGATCGGGTATAACAAAGGCTCCGCCGACTGTGACGCGGCACACGGCGCGCGGTCCGCCTGCCGCCGTGAAGCCCATCCGAATTCTCAACCGAATTCACAGGAAAACGATGCAATTCCGCAGAGTTTCTGAGAAATTCGCGGGTTCTAACTGCAACACCATGCGTGTCCCGTTGTGCATGCTGTGGTTTGGTGGGGGAGCCTACTGTGCCGCTAGCCGTGGACCCGGTAAACGCATTGACCAGGCGCGTACGGTACTTTTCTGCGGTAGTAAACTTCACACTAGAGCGGCTGGCTAGAGCCTAGTAGAATAGTAGCAGCGGTAGCGCGATGCGTGCCGGGGTCAGGCCTTCTTGTTTTGTTTAGTTCCCAAATTTCTCTAATTTTTTTAAAAAATTACAACTTTTCAATTAAACACCTCCTTCAACCAATTTAAAAAATTACAAAAGTAACGTATTGGAAAACATGCCTCCTCTCTATTTTTACGTTTTCCAATGCAACTTTCAACTAAACACCTCATTCAACTTGCTTTTCAAACTTTGGCACACACTTTTCAATACATCAAAGTTTAAAAAATTTTGCCAACTAAACAAAAGGCCTCATAGAGGAACGGGGGAATTGGGGATAATGATTCCGGAAAAGAGGGCGGTGGTGCTGCTGCTGATGAGTGCGGATTGTTGACTTGGCTGGCGCAGCGGGGGCACACACACACGGCAGACCGGTCCGATCTTATCCGGAATGTCCCCGTCCAATCAGTGGGGGGCGTCGATCGGAGACTACCTACGCTGCGCATGCGCTTGTCACAAAGGGAGAAAAGGGAGGAGCACGGCGGTTTGTTCGCTCGCCTGATGGGGAATATGAATAGGAATAGGGGTCGCTTTTCGTGGCAGTAGGTGAGCCACCAACCAGGACCTGGTGCCGGACCGCCCGATCGGCGGAACCCGGGAGCGGGCATGCTGCCGAGAAGCGGCGGCAGCGGGGATGGGTGGACGGGTAGTGGAGCGAGAGCTGGCTGGTGCGTGCGGAACTGCGACCCGTAATGGGGCGCGGGCGCGGCGACCTCTCGTGGTGCGTGCCGCCATGCGTCGACGCGCGCGGCGCGCCATGGTGGGTAGAGGCAGAGCACGCGCGGCGGGCCGGTGTCGAGGGCACGGCCGCACGGGACAATCAGTCGGCGCCGAACTCGTCGCGCACATGGCCTGTTAGTTCGGCACCGGAAACAGGAGAAGCGCGGAGAAGAGGGGTGCAGAGAGGGGGCTCCTAGCTTCCGAGTGCTAATAACTCAAGTTAGATTTAAAGCCCACCACGGTCCAGTTTATCCTCCACGCACGTACGTTAATGAAAAAGAAGCCCCCGCGCAGAGTTTTTTCCCGCGCAGTAACCACTCACGCCGCGCCGTGCGTTAATGAAAAAACAACGGACTTCCTCTATTCCGTTCGTAACGGAAAAAATATAAACTAGCTGGACTTTTTCTTTGGCGCGCGGAGGGTTCGTCCGTTGTTTTTTAAATATCACGCGCATGACTTTTTTCGGGCGACGTGGTTGAAAGGGGAAAAAGAACGGGTGGGAACTTCAAACTACAAATTTGAATTTGCAATTCCATAAAAATACAATACAAACTATGAGTATCATAGATACGAAAATCACATATTTTCAAATACAAATATCACAAATATTAATGAAACAGTTTAGTCCTCAACAGCTACCCAGTCTTCAAATTTGTTATCAACTTCCACCTGTCAAAGTAAAAAATATTGAGATAGGTTAATACAAATGTTAAAACAATTAAGCAGAAGTATTGAGTGATATAAAGGAAATTGTTGTAACATTTGTAGCTAAATGTTGACATAGCTTACAAATAAGTTGGAAACATATCTTTACAAATATTGAATCATTCTGTAAAAAGTGTTCACATAGTTTTACTTAAATGTTTAAAAATATAATAAGTAATGTTCAATGAGTTTGATTAGATATTGAACCATTTTGATGTTTAAAAATATAATTAGTACATAAATGTTGATGTACCTTAAAACAAAAGTTTAAACTGTTTCACAAAAATATTGATCCATTTTACAGATAATGTGGATATAATTTTATTGAAATGTTGGCATTGCTTAACAGAAATGTTGAAACTGTTTTACATAAATATTGAGCCTTTGTACAGATAATGTTGGCAGAATTTTATTGAAATTTTGACATACTAACAGAAATGTTGAAACTGTTTTTGAAAAATGTTGAACCATTGTATACATAATGTTGATATAGTTTCATTCAAATGTTGACATAGCGTAACAAAAATAAATATTGAACCATTCTACCAAAAATGTTGACATAGTTTCATCTAAATGTTGACATAATTTTAGCCTTCTATGGCGGGGTACAGGGCCGCCCCAAACCCAAACATGCTTCTGAACCCGATAGGACGGAGTCGCCCCCAAACAAACCCTGAACCCTAACTGGTATAACCGAAGCCGAAGCAATTTGGCCTTCTATGGCAGGGGAGCCGAAGCCGAAGCAATTTGGCCTTCTATGGCAGGGGGTACATGGCCGTCCCAAACCCCAAACATGCTTCTGAACCCGATAGGACGGAGTCACCCCCAAACAAACCCTGAACCCTAACTGGTATAACCGAAGCCGAAGCAATTTAGCCTTCTATGGCAGGGAAGCTGAAGCCGAAGCAATTTGGCCTTCTATGGCAGGGGGTACATAGCCGCCCCAAACCCCGAACATGCTTCTGAACCCGATAGGACAGAATCGCCCCCAAACAAACCCTGAACCCTAACTGGTATAACCGAACCCAAATCAATTTAGCCTTCTATGGCAGGGGAACCGAAGCTGGAGCAATTTGGCCTTCTATGGCAGAGCAATTTAACCTTCCATGGCAGGGGAGCCGAAGCTGGAACAATTTGGCCTTATATGGCAGGGGGTATATGGCCGTCCCAAACCCCGAACATGCTTCTGATCCCGATAGAACGGAGTCGCCCCCAAACAAACCCTAAACCCTAACTGATATAACCGAAGCCGAAGTAATTTAGCCTTCTATGGCAGGGGAACCGAAGCCGGAGCAATTTGGCCTTCTATGGCAGGGGGTACATGGCCGCCCCAAACCCCGAACATGCTTTTGAACCTGATAGGACGGAGTCGCCCCCAAACAAACCCTGAATCCTAACTGGTATAACCGAAGCCGAAGCAATTTAGCCTTTCTTGGAATTTATATCAACTTTGACCATCCTAAAATATCATGCAGCAGTCCCACTCTTACAAAAAGGCTCTAATTGGCAAAACAATCTTGTACCATGCATATGGTCAAATAGTTGTCAGTCAATATTGAAATAATTAATATGTAAACTAATTATAGGAAAGAATGAAGACCGCAAGATTTTGTATAACTAATTCACAGATCCTAATTACAACTTCCAACATTATTTAGATCTAAAAGAGGCATCAACTTCAGTCAAATTCACAAGAACTAATTCACATATTACTCTTGGGGATTCAAGAATAAGTGAATAAAATAAATTTAAACTGAAACTCACAAAGGAAATGCTGCCATTAATAAAGGCAATAAACAAGATCTCAACAATTGTGCTCTGTTCCTGAAATTAAAACGAGTCTCAACAATTGTGCTCTATTCCTGAAATTAAAACGAGAATCATTTTCTGACAGTACAACATAACACTTGAGTTATGTCAATATTTGTTTAGAACTGCTTTAACATTTTGTTTCATATGACTCAATACTGGTTCAAACTCATTCAACATTACTTATTATATTTTTAAACATTTAAGTAAAACTATGTCAACACTTTGTACAGAATGATTCAATATTTCTACAGATATGTTTCCAACTTATTTTTAAGCTATGTCAATATTTAGCTACAAATGTTACAACAATTTCCTTTATATCACTCAATACTTCTGCTTAATTGTTTTAACATTTGTATTAACCTATCTCAACATTTTTACTTTGACAGGTGGAAGTTAACAAATTTGAAGACTGGCTAGCTGTTGAGAACCAAACAGTTTCACGAATCTTTCCGATTTTTGTATTTCAAAATACATGATTTTCGTATCTATGATACTCATAGTTTGTAGTGTATTTTTATGGAATTGCAACTTCAAATTTGTAGTTTGAAGTTCCCACCCGTTCTTTTTCCCCTTTCAACCACGTCGCCCGAAAAAAGTCATGCGCGTGATATTTAAAAAATAACGGACGAACCCTCCGCGCGCCAAAGAAAAAGTCTCACTAGTTTATACTTTTTCCATTACGAACGGAACGGAGGAAACCCGTCTGCGCGCGTGGGAAAAAGAAAAACTGCTGGTAGTTTTCATTAACGCACTCGATAGTTTTAGCTGGTAGTTTTATTCCACATGTGGGAGTGGAAAACCTATCTACCACTCGAAAGATAGTTTTAGCTGGTAGTTTTATTCCTGCGCGCTGCGTGAGTGGTTAAAAGAAAAACAGCGCGCGCTGCGTGAGTGGTTAAAAGAAAAACAGCGCTAGATAGTATAAACAGCGCCCAACGGCTAAAAGAAAAACACCCCGGCGGAGGGAAGCAGTGGGTGCGGGACGTGCGGATCCAACGGCTCTACTGGATCGCACGAATCTCAAATAAGTGGGTGCCAACTTGAGTTACTAGCTCCCGAGTGCTAGATAGGTTTTCCGGTGCAGAGATGGGCATAATCGCGTGCAAACGTGACTTGACGCACGATTGTAAGGCCCGCGTCCGGCCATGTTAATTGCGTGGCCCAGCCCAGGTGTGCTTGAGGAACTCTGCATGATGTCTCTGGGCCATCCCGGCCTCTTTGCGGCCATAGTCCGGCCCGGCCTTCGGTTAGGATTTATGAACTACGACGCCTGTAGCTAGTGTAGCAAAATCGCTGGCAGCGGGTGTTTGGTGGATATTACCGTATCAGTAGAGAAGTCAGTCCTTGCGATTTCGGTAGAGTGCATGCGTTTAGTGTCAAAATTTATGTTCAGTTGGCAGTCACGGTGATCACGAGTTCTGACTGCGACGATGCAAATACGACGACAAAAGCAGTTGCACAGGGCCAGTGCTTCTGCGGGTGCCTCTCCAGCCTCCAGGTCCGGCAGAAACAACTTTCGATTAGGATTCGGTGCGACAGGAATGATTGAACATAAATCGCACTGAAATTGTGCCACGTTCTCAACTAGTCCCAAGGTCCCCAGTTCTGGGTGTGTCTCGGAGAGAATTTCGAAGTAACTACAAAGGTAACACTGCAACTCCCCTAGTACTTTTCGCTCTGGCAAATTTACCTGCAGAACTTTAATCTGCCTCCCAACTTCATGAAATAAATACACAAGAATTACCACAGAAATCCACTAGATACCACAACATTTCTAGTCGATGTCCAGGGTGTGCAACCCTCCAGAAACTCACCGCCCATGATTTTCTCACAACGTCCTACCCTAACCATAGCGGTGTCTTCTTATTACACCACCAAGTTCCAAGTTTATGTACACAGAGGCCTTCCTCTAGGCCGGGAGCACAGCGCCACCACCAGGCAAACACCGGTTGTTCACGAGAACCATGCACGCAAAGCCCACCCACAGACAGGCTCAGTACGCATGGCTGGGCATCAGAGCTCGCCCGGCGCGGTGAGGGTGCAGGGCGCAGGCACAGTGGACCGACGTGAGGCTAAGGCAGCCGCTGATGATGAGGGAGTGCCTCTCAGGGCAGGTGTGGAGCGCCGGGAAGGAGTCGCATACTGCCTGCACCGCTGGGGGCGTCAGGGCCGTGCACTGGCTGATGTTGAGGTTCGCGAGCCCGTCTTTCACCGCGTCCCACCTCCCGCGCTTGCTCTTCACGCTGCTGTTTGCGAGGGAGTACATGGCGCGATCAGTGATGTTCTGGCAGAAGTAGAGGCCTAAGGATCGCAGGTGTGGGCATCCGTTGGCAAGAGCAACCACACTCTCGTCTGTGATGAAGAGTTGAAAAAAATGATTAGGTTAAGATGCTCAAGAATCACTAGAAGCTATAAGAACAGGCATGCAAGTAAGTCCAAACCCAAAACATTTAGTTATTCCAGAGACTAAGCATGTATGCTGGCTGACATGAACATGCTCCCTATATGATATTTGCACATGTACAGGTGTAACTGTGTGTGGGCAAACCACATGCAAAGAGCCCATAAATTTCGTCAGAAAACTGTATCTCAGGGGGCAGGACTGATGTTTCAGAAAAGATACATGCTCTGTACATATGGTGGATATATAGCAAAACAGTCTATTTGAACACTGCATAATTCCAAACAATATATAGCAAAACAGTCTATTTCTAAACAAAGTGCGATGTGTCTCTATTAAATGACTAAAGTAACAAACAAAGGGGAGCAGGGGTTCAAGACAGGATGCAGCTGTGTTTCAGCAACATCTACACCTCACTACAGTTAATCCACAAAATCTGCTCCCTCCCACCAACAAGACAAAATGAGCTTCCATTCAAAACACAGCTTCTGCATTCATATATTACCAAGGATAAGGTAGGCTGTGAAGAAGGCATCTAAGTTATAGAACACCTTGCAGAGATGGCTGATGGCAAGGCTTCTATATTACCAACCAACCTGCCATTAAGTGCTAACTACTGCCTATTGACACACCAATGAAATTAGTCATAATTTTTTTTGTCAAAATTTGCTAATCGCGAAAGAGAACTGGAGTTACAAATAATCAGATCAAATACCTGTTATAAGAACACAACCACATAAGTCTACAGCTCTGAGATCAGGACATCCTGAAGCTAAGCTGGTCACTCCCTTGTCTGTAACAGCATCACACCAGCCTAGGTTCAAAGATTGCAGCTGACCACAGTTCTGAGCAATGGCCTGCATCAAATATATAAAAACTAAGTAGGCATTCATACTAGATACTAGAAAGCAAGTAAATTTTGAGATGATGAATAGTACCTGCAAAGCTCTATCACTAGCAGCCTTCACACATCCACATAAATTCAAGCACTTCAGGTTTTTACAGTGGCAAGTAAGGTAAGTCAAGGCAGTATCGCTGAAATTGGAACATCCACTGATGTTCAGCCTTGTAAGCCGCGGGCATCCATGGGCTAATGCATACAAGGAGCGGTCACTAAGCCTGAAGCTTCTGCTGAGGTCTAACTCGCGTAGGTCATGACAGTAGTTGGCAACAGCCTCTACTGCACTGTCTTCAAGCTGAGGTTTGTTTTGACGAAGAGTGAGAACTTGCAACTTTGTAAACTTGTGAGCAAGAGATATCATCAAATTATTCATGCTCTGCTTGCACCTGCAAGGGATACAATTTAGGTCAGCTAATCCATCATTTAAAAGCTACATATACCACGAACTACAATTCAGCACACAAGCACAGGGGGCGGCTGGTACAAGAAAGCTGAAAGAAAAATGTCATCTAAATGGTTGACAAGGAACAATGCAAAAAATAGTATCGAAGGAGGACGAAAGTAGTGTTAACTACAACAAATCATCCAGCAGTAGAAGATATCATCATGAGTTTAGTATTAGTTATTAGTGTACACTTACTCCATACCTATTGCACTGAGCCTCCACAGGTTAGTAATGGATCAGCGATTTGTTTCAAGACAACTAAAATTTGTTAATGTAATTTGGTACCAACTAATCTTTTGTGAAAGCGAAAAAAAGACTATGATGATAGATGGAAGGAATTCCTCGAGTTACTTTTCTCCACTCATACCACATATCTTTAAATAAGGGAGCACAACTCTGTGACTTGGCAAGTGAAACCAAATAGCCGCGACCCAGAAGGTTTTGTTTGAAGGACACCAAAGGGGAGTCAATGAAGAGTAGAGGCGTTTCGAAGTTTCTTATGACACAAGCATGTGGATGTCCATAGCATACAAGATGGAAAGTTACATACACCTAAAGCAATCTCAAGAGGTGGCTTGTTGACTTGTTCAACAGATTTGAAAATATTCAGGTTGCTTTCAGAAGTAAAAGCAATTTTAAAGTAAAGGATAAGGTGGAAAGTTTACACTTTAACTGTAAGAGCAATGTGCAAAATAACAAGGAAAATGAAACAAACGAACTTTCAAAACACTCTCCTGGAACACAATACAAAACTTGGCTAGTTGGTTCAAGCACTACGAAGGAAGGATGAGACAATCAGTGAAATTAATATGGATGAGTCTAGCACATGGGGTTAGTTGATTTTCACTGGCAGAAGACATGACTGAGTAATAGCAAAATGATCTACAGGGAATGGAATTCAACGTGCTTGCAAGGATTTAGTACGAATACAGCAAAATCATATTTAGCATTTTGAAATCCAACAACCAGTGAACCATCTTTTAAACCATTAAGGGAAATCTAAATCATTCTGCCAAAATTGACTAATAGGTGTAAATATGATGCTGGTCGAAACTATTCAGAACCCCAGGATAGAAACATGCTCACCATGAGAGGGAAAGACTAGTGACCCCCCATCCCAGTGCATCACGCCAGCCTGTGCAAACGCCAGATGCCACAATGACCGTCCTATCATCTCCAACAAGTGATATTATCCTCAACAGTAGCTCCACTGGGAGGTCCTTCCATCCTGATAACGTGGGCAATGGACCTCCACTTTCAGCCTGGCCCCTCTGGCTGCTTGAGGACACCATGAGGCTCCTGAACCATGCATCCAATTCGCCATTCGCAGGCCTCCCGCTGACCATTTTCAATGATTATATTTCGAGCACCAAGCTGTTCCTGCAATTATAAGCAAAATTACATGAGATGGCAGATTTTGGAGCATCAAGGCTTGGAACCGGAGGGAATGAAATGATGATATATTTGGAAGGTCTCATTGAATTGGACAGGCATGTCCCTTTTTAGTGTAAGGCGCATAATAAACCCACAATCTAGCAAGGATAACAGTTGAAAAAACAACAGCAGGAATGAACAAGCACACAACCCACTTGATTGGATATGTAAGGCACCCATGCCTTTCTATGAACTAAACACCCGCGATTAGACCAGAGTTGCTCTAAACAACTACTACATGAGTGACCCAGAAAATACTCCTCCAGATCGAGATTGTTACATGGCAGAGAAGACGCCCACGGGGCTACAACAGAGCAGCAACCTGAGACGGAGAAGAATGCGCCGGACACGAGTGTATCGGCGATTTGCAGCCGAACTTTCATAGAACTGGGTCAAAGTTTAAACATCTTCGATCTCCAAAGAAGGTTATACAACTCGCTAAGCGCGAGGGGAAAAGCACAAGGCGAGGGGAACACGGGGAGCTTTCTCAGGGTACCCCCATCCCATTTCCCCCGTATCTCCGGACGCGCAGAACAACAAAGCATATGAGCGCCGCTTCCAACGCCAAATCAGGACTAGAAAATCCGCTGGAATCGAGGGCCCGGGGAACCGACCCACAGAAGGTCATCGGAAAGCCAGAAATTGGGGGAAACGATCTAGAAGGGAGCCGACACCCGAGCCATCGGGGCGGCGGTGAAGCACCAGGAGATGGCTTGGCGAAGGCCAGCACTAGCTACAACTACGACCTTCGTCTTCGTGCTCGCAGCGGACGATTGATCCCCCGAGGGATTCAATCTCCAAGAGTCGGAATGGTAAAATCGACAGGGAATCGGTAACGGGAAAAGATCCCCAAATCCAAACCGAGAGAGAGAGAGAGAGAGAGAGGAGAACTCACCTTGCCCAAGTCTGTCCAGCCGAGGCTGAACTGAAGGGCCGGTGAGGCCCTGCTAGGGCTATTTAAACAGCGACGCCTGTGGCCGCCGCCCGGCGCCTGCTGACCCGATCACCCGAGAGGTGGGAGGCGCGCAAGAGGGGACTGAGCGAAACGGACGTGCCCGCCCCGCTGCACAGGCCACAGGCCGTGGAGCCCGTGATGCTGGGCGGATGGGATGGGCGAGCCGCGGGGTTCATCGCGATTCGCGAACCCTCGGCTGGTGTGGTCGCGTGGCCCCGGCCGGCGCGTGGGAGGAGAGGAGAAGACCGTGGCGTCTGATTAGAATAGCGTTATCCGCAGGCCGCAGCGCGCCGCCCTTGCCGGCAGCTGAGCAGGGCCGGCTGGGACCTGCGATGGTCTTTTTCCTCTACGCCGAATCGTTCGGGAAGCGGCCAGAACCGGCCGAGTTTCTGCCGATTCCGTGATCGTTTCCAGTCGGCGGCGTGAACGCCACGGATCTCGGGCGTGGTCCACGGTTTGGGCAAGGACGAACGATTCGTGAGGATCTTTTCCCGCGATTAGGCTCATCCTTGACCTTGTGCCTTGTGTATTGTGCCGTGGCACGTAACGCGGCGAGGCCCACAGCAGTGGGGTACGGGGTAACCCTGCGAGCCACGGCCATCTCACCAGCTCGACGCGACGCCTGTGGCTTCCGCCTTCCGGTTAGCCTTGCCGTCACCCGTCACCACGACAGGAACGGTTTAATTTAGTGTAGTTCCGCCCCGTGGGCTGAAACCCTCCACGCCTGACGGGCAGACACCACAATCTCCCTGCTAATCCGGCCCGTTTGCTGTCAGGCGGCCTTGCCGGCGCTTTCTTGTTCACGAAAACGCAAA
This sequence comes from Alloteropsis semialata, assembly GCA_004135705.1. Taxonomy (NCBI): domain Eukaryota; kingdom Viridiplantae; phylum Streptophyta; class Magnoliopsida; order Poales; family Poaceae; genus Alloteropsis; species Alloteropsis semialata. Next base: position 58,069,308 of record CM014272.1, on the reverse strand, counting down.
CCACGATTTGTTCAGAGAAGGACAAAAAAAAAAGCAAACCACACCCCCTTCCGTTCCGTGTCGCCTTCCCCTTCCTGGGTCCGATCCAACCTGGCCCGAGCGGTGCCCGTTCTATCTCCCTATTATCCAGGCCGGTGCGCGCCGTGGTATGCACGGGCGCCGTGAAATGGAGGCGGAACAGCGGCGGAGGCTGATGTGCAACTGCTGACGTGGACCCGGCGCTCCTTTGCGCCCAGGGAAAAAAAAATAGAAAGGAAAGGGATGTGGCGGTCGCAAGAGGTACCGTGAGAAGCTCTCGATTAGTTTTTGTGCCGTGGTGAGCCGGCTGGGGCCCGCCAAACGCCGAGCAAGGACCGCAGCGAGGCGAGACAAACGGGAAGGCAACACGCTCCCCCGGTGGTATACGGCGAAGGAAAGTGAAGGTGCGGATGGGAATGAGATTAGGACGGAGATGAGGACGACAAAAACGGAAAAGTAAATCACATGCTTTGCGGGTACTAATAAGGAGGCCCCGCTCTGGCCGCCCGGGACGCGCGCTCGGGCTCACTCTGACACTCTCCCATGACCGCGTCCTCGTCGTTGAAGCAGCTGCGAGTCTGCGACACGGCAATTCGTGACCTGACGGCGATCGGTACCGGTAAGGCGCGATTGGTTGGACTAGGGACGATGAGCTCCGTGACTGACTCCGTCCACCGGCGTAAAAAGAAGAGCAAAGAAATCATCCTCTCCGAGAAGGCAACGAATTTTTAATTAACTCCAGTAAGCAGACGAGGAACATCTTCGACCTGCAGTGCAGGGGGCCGGGACGGATCGTCGTCCACTGTACTACACATCAGACATCACCATTGCACAGTGGATGCCCGTGCGGCCGTCCTACACTGCAGGGGGACGGATCACGTTTTCCTTGCTAAGGAATGGGAAGTCCTTTTTCTCTTGCGCTGAAGAAGAGAAACCTAGCGAGATTTGAGGCGTGCAGAAGAAACAGAGAGGAAACAATTGGAATGAAACGCACGTACCGGCGGCCGTCTGAAAATAATGTGCAGAGGCCAGGAAGATAGGTGTCTGTTAAAAAAAAAATCGTCGTCTGAAATAATTTTTTTCATATATATATATGCTGTATTTGTAAATTTTCTTCTTTAAATATGTGCCAAGCACGCTTTTTTAAGAAAAAACAAGGAAAGATACGTGTCAGAGGCTCAGGGCGTCCACAAGCAAAGCAAACGTCCTTGCCAGCACGCAGCTGCTGGCGTGTCAAAACGAGCCTGATCGTGCCGCCGGAACTCTCCGTGATCGTGCCCGCATAAATGCTTTGCGTGCCACCCCCGATCGCCGCACAAGTCTTTGCTGAGTACTACCAGCGCATGTTCTCTGACGGCGGCACCGACGGTTGCTGCTACTCTGCTAGGCAAGGGGGTGGCCATATGAATCAGTGGCTCTGGTGCTGCCAAGTCCGACTCCCGATCCATGCCGAGGCCCCAGCTTGACATGATGCGGAAGAAGAGAAATCTAGAAGGTACAAATTTATCATCTACAAATTCCTTTTCTGCTCTCAATAATGATGACATATCTGTTCTTGCATCCAACATGGGCATTTCTATTCCTCATGATTGTTATGAATCTATTGACATTGTCAAAGATTTAGAGATTGCTAGACATTCTTTAGCCAATAAGAGAATAAATTCTGATTCTATCAACTTACAAGACACTGATGAACTTGATAACAAAATTTTGGAAGATATCTCTGAAGAAGATTCTGTGGGAGAAATTTCTGATTTTGAGGAGTTAATAGTTATTACACCTAAAAGGAAAGGTAAAACTGTTACTAGATTATCACTCTCTGGACCTAGGAAAAAAAAAGGGAAAGGTAAGGAACTTCCTACCTCCAAGAAAGGTGACAAAAGGAATAGTCAGGGACTCCTTGACATTCCTAAGTCACCAAAAAAAGTGGTTAAAAAGAAAGGAAAGAAATGAAAGGTCTCATGTGGAATTGTAGGGGCATCAAAAAGAAAGGTGTCTCTTCCTTCCTTAAAAATCTAATTCTGGAACATAAATTCCATTTCATTGGTTTACAAGAAACAATGCAAGAGGATATAGATGAGAAAACTCTGAGAAATATTGATTACCCTCAGGATTATCTCTGGAAATGGACTCCATCTAGAGGTAAATCTGGAGGAATTCTTGTGGGAATAAAAATTGATAGTCTTGAGGTGGGTTCTTTTATTGAAGGGGAGTATATGCTACAAATGAATGTTTGGGACAAGCTGTTGAAAGTTAAATGGAATCTAATCACTGTGTATGGGGCTGCTCAGGAGGAAAACAAGGATGCTTTTTTAGCAGAACTATCCTCTTTTTGCCACCAATCAAAGGAGCCTGTTCTAGTGGGTGGAGACTTTAATGTGATTAGATATCCCTCTGAGAAAAACAAGAACTCTGGTGGAAATAATAGACATTCAGGCATCTTCAATTCCATTATATCTGCTTATAACTTGATTGAAATAGCTATGGCTGGAGGAAAAATCACTTGGTCCAACAATCAAAGTGATCCTACTTTAGTCAAGTTGGACAGGTACCTTATGAGTAGAGATTGGGAAGACATTTTTCCAAGGGTAACTGTACAGAAGCTTCCAAGGGAAGTGTCTGATCACAATCCTTTGGTTCTCAGTACTGATTGTAATCCTCCTATGAAGTTCCTAAGCTTTAGATTTGAGTTATCCTGGTTACAAAAGAAAGAGTTTAAAGATAATGTGTCAAGGATATGGGCACAACCCTGTCATGCTGACTCAGCTTTTGACAGGATACAGAAAAAGCTTAAGAAGTTCAAACAATTTTTCAAAGGATGGGGATTTAATTTACAAGGTGAAATAAAAAAGAAGAAGAAAACTATTCAAGATGAATTGAGGTTTTTGGAGGAGCTTGAGGAAGATTCACAGTTGTCAGGGGGTCAGATGGAACATAGAACCAATCTGAGAGCTGAACTTATGAATATTCTAGAGGAGGAAGAGCTCTATTGGTATAAAAGATCTCATGAGAATTGGTTACTTAAGGGTGGTAACAATACTGATTTTTTCCATAGGGTAGCTAATGGGAGGAAGAAAAAAAAACACTATTTTTTCCCTGCAATCTGAAAATGGTATCATTGAGGGAGATGATAACCTTTTGATTCATGTCACTGAATATTACAAAACACTTTTTGGACCAGCACTTGGGAATGCCATTCCTCTTGATAATAACATGTGGGCTGGGGAACCATATCTTGACACAAATGACAACAATATCCTGTGCAAGATCTTCTCTGAGGAAGAAATAAAAACTGCTTTATTTCAAACGGAGAAAAATAAAGCATCAGGACCAGACAGTATCCCCATTGAGTTTTACCAATCTTGCTGGGACATAATTAAAGGGGATATTTTGAGTTGTTTGAAGATTTTTATCATGAAAAGTTGAAGGTTGCCAGGCTGAATTATGGTATTATTACACTCTTACCTAAAGTGAAGGATGCCAATAAGATCCAACAGTTCAGACCAATTTGCTTGTTGAACTGCTTGTACAAATGGATTACAAAGGTTCTCACTTTGAGAATAACACCCTTTGCTGATAGACTCATATGTAAAGAACAGACCGCTTTTATGAAAGGTCGAAATATAATGACAGGCATCATGGCTTTACATGAAATTCTGCATGAAACAAAGAGGAGAAAGGAGGTGGGAATAGTTCTCAAATTGGATTTTGAAAAAGCTTACGATAAAGTTAATTGGGATTTTCTTCTTGAATGTCTTAGACATAGAGGATTTGGTGAAAAGTGGTGTGACTGGATATCCCAAGTTCTCACTGGTGGTACAGTTTGTGTCAAGTTAAATGATCAAACTGGCCCATACTTTGTAAGTCATAAAGGAGTCAGACAGGGTGATCCTTTATCGCCCATCCTCTTTAACTTTGCAGCGGACTGTTTGACAAAAATGGTTAAACATGCTCAAGTGAATGGTGTGTTGGTTGGACTGGCAGACTCGCTGGTGCCACATGGGATAGCTATCCTCCAATATGCCGATGATACGATTATATGTCTCAAAGATAAAATAGAGTATGCACGAAATCTTAAGCTTTTACTCTATCTTTATGAAATTATGTCGGGTCTCAAGATTAATTTTGAGAAGAGTGAGGTGGTGATGATTCATGGGGACCATGAGAAAGAACAACAATACTCAGAACTGTTCAATTGCCAAATTGGACAATTCCCAATCAAATATCTAGGTGTTCCAGTTAGCCCAAGTAGGCTTCATGTTGCAGATTGGGCCCCTTTAAAGGAAAAGAATAAGAGAAAGCTTGATGTTTGGATTGGGGGTACCATGTCTATTGCTGGTAGAACCACTCTCATTAATTCCAGTTTATCTAACTCATTCATATATCACATGTCCATCTACCTGCTTCCCAAAACTGTGGTAGCATCTTTGGATAAACAAAGAAGAACTTTTTTCTGGCAAGGTGGTTGCCAAAGAAAAAAAATATCATCTGGTGAAATGGGAAATAATCTGCAAGAGCAAAGCCAAAGGGGGTCTAGGGATTAAAGACATTAGAAAAATGAATATAAGCTTACTCTGCAAGTGGTGGTGGAGGCTGGAGAATGAAAGTGGTTTGTGGCAAGATCTGATAAAGGCCAAATATCTCACACATTCTTCTATAAGAACAGTTCGTGTCAGGCAAGGTGACTCACCAATCTAGCAAGACTTACTGAAAGTCAAAGACATCTATTTGCAAGGTAGAACAATCACAATAAATAATGGGAAAAAGACTTTATTCTGGTGTGACTCATGGTGTGATGAAAAACCTTTATGTACTCTATACCCTATATTGTTTGAATTATGTGAAAATAAGAAGATTTCTATGATGGAGTTTCAGTCTGGTAATGGGAAAATAACTTTTAGAAGATGGCTCCCTGATATCCTTTATGAGACCTGGATTTTCATTAAAAATAAAACAATGGGCTTTGTGTTGAATGAGGATGAAGATATTTGCAAATGGAAATGGGGGAAGAGTAAAAGATTCACTGTTAAATCTGTGTATGAGCATTTAACTACTTCTGATCAAGGTGGCTCTTTCAAAAGAATCTAGAAGGCAAAACTCCCTTACAAGATTAAAATTTTTCTCTGGTTGGTTGAGCAGAATGCTATTCTAACTAAGGATAACATGAGAAAAAGAAACTGGAATGGAAATCCTCATTGCCAATTTTGTGATTGTATAGAAACCGTGGATCATCTATTTTTCCAATGTGTAGTTGCTAAGGCAGTATGGGCCATGGTGGCCACCTGCTTTGGAGCTAATAATATCTCCCGATCTCTGAACCAATACTGGACGTGGATTCGTCGCTGGATGCCGGAGGGAGGCATGATTCATGCCTTCGGCCTAGCAGCAATCTGTTGGGCTATCTGGAAAACAAGAAACAAATCATGTTTCGAAGGGAAATCTCTGAGGCATCCTGCTGATATTTTGTGTTTTGCTTGTTCTCTGATGGTATTTTGGGCAGGCCTGTTTAAGGAGGACGTCCAGGAATCGGTGAAGGAAGGCATCAACATGTTGCTGGCAATGGCATGCAGGATGTTGAGCTCCCAGCAGTATGGAACTAGGAGACTTCTTCCAGCACCTGATGAAGAGCAGAATGATGAGGATGAGGCCTGATGCTCCCGTGGATCTCAGTCCGAAGAATTTACAACGTTTAACTGATTAGCTGTCTTGGTTTTGGGTTGTACTAGTTAAACTGGAATCTCCAGCTCACCGATCTGGTGTAGCTCTTGCCTGTTTTCTCTTCTAGTTTTTCTTCTCCGAGGTTGCCTTTGCCTTCACTGGTCTGACTCAGATTGGTAAGGCAGGTCTAGTTCCCCATCTTTTCTACTCTACTGATGTATTCTGAACGTCATGTATTTCCGTTATCGCAATGGAAATGGGGATGCCTCGATTCTGTAACACTCCTGTGTTACTTAAAAACCTCTAAACACCATTTGGATGGCATTTGCAAGTTGTAATTCTTGGTTAGAAAGGTTAAGTCCAAAAGGAAAAGGGAAAGCTAAAGGAAGGTTTGAAATTGAATTTTAAGGTCAAAGTCAACGCTTTGTAGTTTCCAAACTAAGCAAAATTAGTCAAAATATGTTTAAAGGAAAATGAAGATCAAGGAATCAGCTACAAGAGTTATATTGGGAGATTTGAAAGTTAATATGTGAAATGTGGAGTAAAAAGGGTTTGATTGTAGCTGCTGCAAAAGTGACTTAACTGAATTATTTCTGAAAATGGACAGCTGCATTGGTTTGGATTCACTGCAATTTAGCTCCTAATATGGACAGATTTAGCTCAAACTCATATTGAAGAAAATGAAGGTAATTGTATAAGCTACAACTTTTACATTTGGAGATTTGGATGTTTACATTTGAAATGTGGAGAAAAACTGAGATGAATTTGCAGGTTTTCACGAGTTTCAGCAAAATGCAGATTTAATGCTGATATTCAGAGGCTTGTAACTTAAAATCCGTGGAGAGTTGGACCAAAGTCATATAAGAGGAGTTGTAGCTGGATGTTCGGACTACAACTTTTATAGTCTGAGTTTCAAGAGTTTAGTTATGGAATTTGAAGAAAAAGGCGACCCAAGTTGCCGGTCTGAATGGGTTTCAGAAATTGATTTTGGATTCAGTTAAGGTCCGGTTTCGGGCTGAAGTTCATAGCCTTGGATCTCCGTTTTGGATGAGTTTTAGAGCAAGGTTGTATAAGAGAAATTGAAGGTGGTTGTATACTCTAATTTTTGTTTTGGATGTTCACTGTGCTAGCATATGGAATGGCGCGATCGGGGTCGTGTTAGGGCGTCGGTTTCAGTCGGATTCGGTCCATTCAGCAGAGCAGAGCTCATCGCCGCCGTCCCACCGCTCGTGGCGGTGCGCCAACTTCCGCGCGCGCCACGCGCCAGTGCGAGCTGTGCACAGCGCGGGCAGCAAGCAGCTGGTGGCATCGCGCCGCTCGTGGATGGATGAAGACCGAGTCGAGCCGAGCCACTTTGATCTATTCGTCGTTGCGTCCTCTTCGTCGAGCTTTGCCCTGTCCAGTCGCCGCCGTTGCAATCCACCGCCGCCGCTGCCTCCTTGTTCAATTCCTTTGGCAAGGCAGCGTTCCAGGACCACCCCTACTGCCCCAGCTCGCTCGCGCCCGGGTTGTGCGTCCGCAGCCGCCGTTCACCGAACTTTGCGACCGCCGCCGGTCCTTCTCCGTCAAGCCCGCGGTGAGCTACCCCTCGTGCCCGTTCTGGTTACCGCCCAATACCCTAGATAGGCTCCTGTGGTGCTTGCGCAACTCACCGTGGAGCATGTGGTCCAGTTTGGTGCGCAGCTTGGCCGGAACGCCGTTGCGCCGCCGTGTCCGGTGTGTGCCGCCGCCTCGGTCGTGTTCCTCGTAGCTCCGGTCATCCTTGTTGGAGGGTAAGGCCGGGGTAGGGTTTGCCGTAGCCGAGAACATAGGGCCCAGTGGCTTGTTAGAGTTCGGGTTCACCGCTGCCGCCGGTCGTCGCCGNGGAGAAGAGAGGGCGGTGCCGGGCCGGACCGAGTGCGGTTGGGCGGTGTTGGGCCGACTGCCGCAGACCGTTACTGGGCTAGGTTGCCAGGCCGGCCGGTTATGGGGGAAGAAAGGAGCGGCTGGTGGGCTGGGCGAGTCGGGCCGGTTCGGAGAAAAGGAAAGGGGAGAAAAAGAGAAAAGGAGAAAAAGAGAATTGGGCCGGGCCCAGGTGTCGGCCCGAAGAGGAATTAAAGGATTGCGGGTTGAATTTGGATTAGGCCAGGGGGTTTTCTGCAAATTGGGGGAGTTTTAGGTTTATTTAGGTTTTTAATGCATTTCATTTAGGAATAATATTTAGAAATTGCATATCTTTTTGTAGGAACCTCTAAAATTAATGAAATAAATTTTATTACAATAGTTGCATTTTCCTTTATGCATATAGATTATTGTTTAGTAAAATAGCTGCTTTTATAATTATTATCCTTGATTTTAGGGTAGAATTTAAGGGTTTATTTAATTAGAAAATAGGTTTTTAATTAGTTATCCCTTTATTATATTCCTTGAAATATGTTAATTAATTCTTTGTGCTATTTAGGAGTTTAATCAAGTTTAGGTGGGCTTGAGGGCCTCTAATTTATTTCTCCCATGTTTTTGCATCATCTCGTGTAGACCAGGACCCGTTGCAGCCAGAGTTGGTGGAGGTCCCTGCCGACGTCCAGGAGGGAGACGAGGTGGTGTTCGAGGCGGAGACTGAAGCCGTTCCGCGAGCCCCGGAGACTCCTGTTGCTACAGAGCCGGAGATCAGTGAGCCAGGCAAGCCCCGGAGCATTTCCGTCCCAGTACTAACATGACTACTTTTGTTATGTTTGAGCCTATGTTTGTGCATTAGATTAGGATAGAGTGAATCCTACTTTTGATGCATTATCCATCCTTGTTTAGAGCATCTCTGCCACCTTTTCAAAAAGATAGAGTAGAGTTGCTTAGAACTGCTCACAATAGTAGTAAATCAGGTGTGATCCCAATCACCTGCCACTAGGTAATGTTGGTTTTAAGAGCTAAACCTGTTTAGTAAGTCTTTGAAAGTGTTGGGCAGGATAGATGGATGTTAGTTAAGGAATATGTTGGACGCTTTGGTTTAGGAAGGTGGTCCTGCCCACTGGATAGGAGTTGTTGTGGTCTGCCTGTGGTCAAGCTTTGAACGTACTGGACATATACCGGTATAGGGAGCCGGGAAACTGATGTACTTCTGTGCTACTAGCGGTTGAACTGTGACTCACCGTGTCTGGCGTGGAATGTGGGCGGGGTCGTAGTCAGTAACCCACATGCCTTTGCTCGAGCAATGTGTAGGGTTGGGGATGCGACCCCGGGCTATGTGGGCACAGTTCAGGCAATAGTGGCCGCAGCGGGAAAAGTAGCTTCGTGTGGCCTACCGGGGGCGCGCACGCGGCGTGTGTTCCAGGTTTACCCCTGCAGGGTTTGAAATCGGTTCGAATCGCCGAGTGTCACGGTCTTGATACACGCTTGAGCCTGACAGATAAATTCTATTGCATGTTATGTTCTGTTCAGCTCTTATGCCTTATTTCCTTTTGTTTGGCAGTAATGTTTGGTTCACCTAGCTAATAGTTTGGTAGTTAATTAGTAGCTAATTAAGCTAAGCTGGCTAGTCAGTTTATTTCTGTTTAACTTCACAGCTTTGCATATCCTTGTAACTCCTTTAGAGTAGTTTGTCGGGTAAGTTTCGCTGAGTATCTTTGTACTCAGGGTTTCTTTGACCCTTGTTGCAGTGGAGCCCGAGGAGTAGTTTGTGCTGGCGCCGTGGTGGTCTACTGAATCAGTCATGTCTGGGCACGACAGGGACTGATGTAGTTTATTTAATTATCCTGTTAAATTGTTGCTGAACTTAGAAACCGTGTGTAATACTTAAATTTGAATACTCTGGTTTGTATAACTCTTATCTGCCTGTGTTGTATAATATTCTTGTGCAATATCTGTGATACTTCCTCTGGTGTTGGGATCCTGAGTATATGTGATGAGAGCAGCTGACAGTGTGAACTAGATGGAACCTCGGACTTATGCTGACCCAGGTGTGTGACGTGTCAGTGTTTCACACTACAGATCACACCTGAGTCAGTTTAAGTAGGGCTGTTCCGTCACAGATTCTTATGCCGAGGCCCCAGCTTATGCAACGATCATGCCGGGACCGATCATCCTTGAGGTCTATCCTATCCACAAGTACAGGCCTATGATTCCTCCGGGCAAGGGGTGGAAGAAGACCGAAGCTCCAGAGCAAAATCCGATGGAACCGGATTCCAAACCGGTGGAACCGATTCTACCCCCTTCGCCGTCCACTGCTGCGTCAGAACCGGTGGAACCGGTTTCTGCTGATCCAGGTCCATCTCGAATTGCTTCTGAAATTTCTGTCACTCCTGCGTTTGATCAGAAGTTGTCATCGGATTCCCAGAATATGGACGATGAACAGCTAGTTGATTATGGGTCGTCACCTGAACATATGAATATTGATGCTAATGTGGTGCACCTATCTTCGGATTATTACATTATTCCGGAGGATGAGATCGCTTATTTAGAGTTTGGTCCGAAAGAAGCTATATTTAAAAGGCCAAAGGATTCTGAAAATCACTTGAAGGCGCTGTACATGAAGGGGCATATCAATGGGAAGCCGATCTCAAGGATGCTTGTTGACACCGGGGCGATTGTCAATTTGATGCCTTATTCTGTGTTCAAGAAGCTTGGTGGACTAGATGATGAGCTGATCAAGACCAATATGACTATCAGCGGTGTGGGAGGAGGCGAGCCTATGAGTGCTAAGGGCGTTGCTTCTATGGAGCTCACCGTTGGGAGCAAGACGTTGGCTACCGCTTTCTTCGTCGCCGAGATCCAAGGTAACTTCAATTTAATATTGAGTCGTGATTGGATTCATACAAATAGATGTGTGCCTTCTAGTTTGCATCAGTTTCTTATTCAATGGGTAGACGAAGACATTGAGGTTGTGCATGGAGACACATCGGCTTGTGTTGCAGTGGCTGATGGTTCTACCATGTCTATGCATGATCATGTTAAGTGCTTAACAGGTTTAGATATTTTTGATTATGAGATGATCAGTTGCACTAGAGATGGCTTTGTGCCTGCTGTTTTAAAGCCTGTTGAGTATCGGCTAAACCATTTGTTGTGAATCAATGAATAGTTCAGAATGGTTGCAGCAGAGACTTGAGCACTATCGGGCACAAAAGAACGATATGTGTGAAGCCATTGAAGATTTTGATGACATGAGTAAATTAGGACAAGGCTTTATGTCGGCTGATCCTTTAGAGGAGATTGATATTGGTGATGGCACTGTACCTAGGCCGACGTTTGTAAACAAAAATTTGAAAGCTGATTATAAAGCTGAATTAATCGAGCTGTTGAAAGAGTATGTTGATTGTTTTGCATGGAATTATCAAGAGATGCCTGGTTTAAGCCGCGAGTTAGTTGAACATCGGCTACCTATTAAGCCTGGTTTTAGACCTTTTAAACAAACTGCTAGGCGTTTCAATCCTAATATGTATGACCGAATTAAAGAAGAAGTTAATCGGTTGTTGGATGCAAATTTTATTAGGCCTTGTCGTTATGCTGAATGGTTATCTAATATTGTGCCTGTTGAGAAAAAGGATTCTGGTAAGGTCAGAGTTTGCATTGATTTTAGAAATCTTAATAGAACTACTCCTAAAGATGAATATCCTATGGCTATAGCCGACATGCTTATTAATGATGCTTCTGGACATAAAGTTATTAGTTTTCTTGATGGTAATGCTGGTTACAATCAAATATTCATGGCCGAAGAGGATGTCTCCAAAACGGCTTTTATATGTCCAGATTTTGTTGGTTTGTTTGAGTGGGTAGTCATGACCTTTGGTTTAAAAAATGCTGGTGCTACTTACCAAAGAGCGATGAATTTAATTTTTCATGACTTGCTTGGCTTAATCATAGAAGTTTATATCGATGATATTGTTGTTAAATCGGCTGGTTTAAATTCTCATTTAGCTGATTTAAGACTTGCTTTTGAAAGAATGCGTCGATATGGATTAAAGATGAACCCACTTAAATGTGCTTTTGGTGTGTCGGCTGGAAAGTTTTTAGGCTTTATTATTCATGAGAATGGCATAGAGATAGATCCTAAAAAGATTGATATTATTAAGAAGATTAAAGCTCCTACATGCAAGAAGGATTTGCAAAAATTCCTAGGCAAAGTGAATTACTTGAGGAGGTTTATTTGTAATTTGTCTGGGAAGGTCAATGCTTTTACTCCTATTCTTCGGTTGAAAGATGAAGCCGAATTTACTTGGGGGCAAAACAGCAAGAAGCTTTTGAGAAGATCAAATATTATTTGTCTTCGCCGCCGGTCATGAAGGCTTCTAAGAGAGAAATTCCATTTAAATTATATATGGCTGCTGAAGATCAAGTAATTGGAGCTGTTTTGACTCAAGAAACCGAAGGGAAGGAACACATTATAACCTATGAAAGTCGTCGATTATTGGATGCCGAAACGAGGTATATATTTATTGAAAAGCTTTGCTTATCTTTGTATTATGCTTGTACCAGGATGAGGCATTATTTGTTATCCAATACTTGCATAGTGGCTTGTCAAACCGATATTATTAAATACATGTTGCATAGACCAATTTTAAGTGGTAGAATTGGTAAGTGGGCTTATGCTCTTATTGAATATGATTTGGCTTGTGAACCTTTAAAATCAATGAAAGGCCAAATTGTTGCTGATTTTATTGTTGAGCATAGCATTAATGATAATGATCTAGATATCGGTTATATTACTTTTACCCCATGGAAGTTGCATTTTGATGGATCGGTTTGTAAGAGTGGTTGCAGCGTTGGTATTATTTTTATATCACCAAGTGGTGCTGAATTTGAAGCTCTTAACCGATTAGAAAATGATTGTACTAATAATCAAGCCGAATATGAAGCTTTATTATTCGGACTAGAGATTTTGCATGACATGGGGTAAAACATGTAGAAGCATTTGGTGATTCTCTGCTGGTTGTGCGGCAAGTTAATAAAGTATACCAATGCTTTGATGGATTTCTAAATACATATCTTGATAAGTGCCTGGATATGATTGCTCAATTTGATGAATTCTCTATATATCATGTTTCAAGATATGAGAATCCAAGGGCAAATGCTCTGGTTCAGCAAGCGTCTGGCTATGATGTTCAGAAAAGAAATTTTTATGAAAGAAAGCCGACACTTTGCATAGCCGAGACATCTGCCCAGGAAGAACCGGTTCCACCGGATTCAGAAACCGGTTCCACCGGAAATTCCGGTAACACCGTTTCCAGAACCGGTGAAACCGGTTTATCCGCTGACAGCAGTACTTCGGTCCATGAGCAATCAAAAATTAATAAGGACGAAGTTGCTGATTGGAGAATACCTATTGTTGAGTATTTGCAGAATCCTAATCATAAAGTTGACAGAAAAGTCCGACGGTGGGCGTTTAAATTTACTTTGGTTGATGGTGAATTGTATCGTCGGACAGCTGAAGATTTATTGTTGAAATGTTTGGATTCTGATCAAGCTAAGGTTGCAATGGGTGAAGTTCATGAAGAAATTTGTGGTACACATCAATCGGCTCCTAAGATGAAGTGGCTTTTGAGGAGGGCTTGTTTTTATTGGCCTAATATGATAGCTGATTGTTTTCGGTATTACAAAGGATGTGAAGAGTGTCAAAGGTTTGGGAATATTCAGATGGTTCCAGCAGCTTTATTACATCCTATTATCAAACCTTGGCCTTTTCGAGGATGGGGATTGGACTTTGTTGGGCAGATTCATCCTCCTTCATCAAAGGGACATCGTTTCGTGTTAGTGGCTACTGATTATTTTACAAAGTGGACCGAAGCGGTACCTTTAAAGAATATGACGCATCGGGAGGTAATTGAGTTTATTACTGAACATATTATCCATAGATTTGGCATTCCACAAACTTTGACTACTGATCAAGGTACTTCATTTATATCAAAAGAAGTTCGTGAGTTTGTTGATATGTATGGTATTAAATTGCTCAATTCATCTCCATACTATGCTCAGGCTAATGGTCAAGCCGAGTCTAGTAATAAGATCTTGATCAAATTGATTAAAAAGAAAATAGAGGAGAATCCTAGGAGGTGGCATGAGGTTTTATCTGAAGTTTTATGGGCTCATCGTATATCTAGACATGGTGCTACTAAGGTTACTCCTTTTGAACTTGTGTATGGTCAAGAAGCTGTTTTGCCTGTTGAAGTGAATTTGAATGCTTATCGGTTGGCTAAACAAAATGATCTTGATGCTGTTGATTATCATGATTTGATGATGGACAATATTGATGAAGTGACCGATAAGCGATTGAAGGCCTTGAAGGAAATTGAAAAAGATAAGATGCGGGTTGCTAAGGCCTACAACAAGAAGGTAAAACAAAAGTCTTTTCAGATTGGTGATCTGGTTTGGAAGACAATTCTACCTATAGGATCGAAGAGCAACAAGTTTGGTAAATGGTCTCCAAGTTGGGAAGGCCTGTACAAGGTGATTAGAGTGATCTTCGGTAATTCTTATATGGTGGAGACTTTGCAAGGTCAGCAGCTGCCAAGGGCACTTAATGGAAGGTACTTAAAGCGATATTATCCAAGTGTTTGGCAAGAAACTTGATTCATATGGCCGATAGTCTTAAATATCGTCCTTAAAATAAAAAGGCCGATGGATTTTGTTATACATCGCCCTCAGGAGTGTTTTCTTGTGCTAAAATGTTTTCTGGTACGCAAGCTTTACCAAAAAACAGGGGGGCATATGTTGGCGATCAAAATTGGCACAAGGACAGCAAGGCGGGAAGAACCGGTAGAACCGGATTCTCAAACCGGTGGAACCGGTTTGTTCACTATTGCTCGTCTGACAGAGCAAACCGGTGGAACCGGTTTGGGAACCGGTGGAACCGGTTTTCCCCGAGTCCTAGTAGGTTTGGACTCTTTTATAGATCCGAGTTGTAATAGGACTTTCCTTACGGGGTATGACCTCCCCAATATGAAGGGTCACGGCCGATTGAGGATCATCCAATCGATCAAAACATTTATTACCTTTACTTTTTTTGTCATCTCCAAACCCTAACTTTTTCAACCCTAATTCTGTTCGTTCTTCGTCTCCACGACGTTTGACGGCTCTCTGAGTGGCCTGCCGATCTCAGAGAAACCCTAGGCGCGCCTGCCCTGACGGGGTCCCTCCCGGGTCGGCGATCTTAGGTCTACGCAGCAGCTCCCGAAGAACCGGTTTCACCGGATCCCAAAACCTGGACCTGCTGCAGTTGCTCGATCCGTTGCGGATCCGCGCGTTCTAGCGCAAACTCGGTGTGTTGACCGCGAAAGACGTCAACAATAATCTGTCTGATAAGAGAAACCATTTCTTTTTTTCGATGGAGCCTCGAGTGACACGCAAGCAGCCAACGAGTACAAGTATTAATTAGCCGCGTGTGTTGCGTGTCTAATTAGTGGAGCGACTCATTGCGGGCACGGCCTAATTAGTTTCCTGGCCGTCGATCGGCAAGATCATGTTTGCCCTTCGTCATCGCGAGCTAGCTATCAGCGTCAGGGGCTCAGGGCTCACCGGAATCATGCGTTCTCGGATCTCCACGCGCTGTGGAAATGGATCGAACCATGGGTAGGGTAGGCCCTTGGCCCCTTGCCCCTTCCTCTCCTCCGCCTCTCCTTTTCGGCAAGCAGTGGGGATATTTATAGTAGATAGATTTGGCACGGCGATCTTGTTTGACAGCGAGGTGGCCAAGACAGAGGTCATGCCGTGCGCGAGCTGACAGCACAGCTCCATTGGTTTATTGTGTGGTTTATGTTTGCTTAATTCCAGTGAGGTATTATTATCTGAGCTGAC
This sequence comes from Alloteropsis semialata, assembly GCA_004135705.1. Taxonomy (NCBI): domain Eukaryota; kingdom Viridiplantae; phylum Streptophyta; class Magnoliopsida; order Poales; family Poaceae; genus Alloteropsis; species Alloteropsis semialata. The sequence continues at coordinate 58,053,876 of CM014272.1, read as the reverse complement.
GATGGGATCATCTGAGGCTCTGTGCATTCCAACATCTTCCCTATATAACCGAAAGAGGTGGTTTACGGCTGCAGCAGGAACCCGAAATGCAGGGGTTTCAGCATGGTCTTTGAGAGTTTTAGATCACCTTCGTCAGTGTCAGTGGTTACGGGCTAGCTACTGAAGCTCACGCTTACCCTATTGTGAAAAGGACCGTGTGGGCCATGCCCAACTTGCGGCCCAAGTGGGCACGGGATGGATGAGTGCATGAACGACCAGTCATTTTCTGCACAAAAGTGCCCAAGAACAAGGGAACAAAGTCATGATCCGGACGTGCTCGTCGGCGTTTTGCTAGCCTACGCTTTCCTCTGCTTCAGAAAAGAATCCTGGCTTTAACCTTTCAAGGTTTCGACGCGTGCTGGACGACCACCAGGTTCATCTCAACGAGGCCGGAATGTGCTGCAGGTGGCCCAATGTACATATTTAAGGCCCACGCTGGCTGTTGGTAGATGGGCCGCGGTGTGGAGGAGAGGGAGACGAAAAGAGGAGCCAGGCGGAGGAAAATATGCTCCAATAGTCCTAGTACCGTTTTGAAATGGGACGAGTCGGCACGTTCTAAGAGCTATATTCCCCTCCATATCTAAAAATAATAATAATAATAAAATAACACAGTCAGGTTGCTAATACAATTGCCATAACTTGCCATACGTGCACATTACTCCCTCCGTTTTTTACATACCAGATAGATTTGTTCTAAGGGCCTGTTTAGTTCAGAAAGTTGCCGAAAAAAAGTTGCCATTGGAAAGCGTGTTTGTGAGAGAGGGCACGGTTGTGAAAAGTTGCCATTTTTTGACAACTTTTGCCAATCTAAACAGGCCCTAAGTCAAACTTATGTAACTTTGACTAAATTTATAAAAAAAAATATCAACAACTATACCATCCAGCATATATGCTATCAAAAATATATTATAGTGGATCCAATAGAACAAATTTGGTATTGTAAATGTTGTTATTTTTTCTAAAACATTGATAAAAATCGGTCAAGTTTGACTTAGAACAAACCTAATGTGACATGTAAATAAAAGAGTAAAATACATAACCGGTCCTCGAACTGTCTCGAGGTGTCATCTAGATCCCTGAACTCTCAAATTGTATTTTTATGGCCCTAAACATGTTCAAATGTGTCATTCGGGTCCCTAAATTCTTGAGATGTATCTTCAGATCCCCGAACTTGCCCCAATGTGTCATTAGGGTCCCTGAACTCTCAAAATAAATTTTTGTATCCCTAAAATCATCATTAATTAATTGAATTTGAAATGGATTATTTATTTAGCTATTTTTCAGGTGATCCATTAAGAAATCTTACTACTAATATTATCTTAATTCTAAATAGCTGCTTATTAATTGTACTCAACATGGATTAATCAAGACCATTAGATCATTTAAAAATCAACTCCGCATATCATATTTTTCTCAATTAATATGGCAATCTCTATGAATTTTCATATTAACTTATTATATTTTACATGGCATCTGTATAATTTTGTTAAGGTAATCTGTTTCCAATCTCAATAAAAATCAAAATAGATTTTTTTATTAAATTTAAAATAGCAATTGCATTTTCATTAAACTTAAAATAGCAAATCAATAGTTTTGTTAAATTTAAAATAGTATATTGAGAGTTCAGGGATTTGGATGGCACCGTGGGACAGGTTTATGGACCTAAAACTGTATTTTGGAAGTTCAGGCCCTAGAACAAGTTCGAGATCTAAAAAATGCATTTGAGAGTTTAAAGATCTAGTTGACACCATGGAACAAATTTAGTGCAGGATATCAATGTCCGGGGTGTTTTAACCCGCAAGGTTAGGACGCACGTCAAGGAGCTATCCGCCCAAAACAAATCGCGGGATACAAGGCCTTTCGATACACCCTTCTCGCGGACGCGGCCCAACCATGGCCCAGCTACGGCCTGGCACGCCTAATTCCGACTCGCCCGGCCCCCGGAGGGGGATTGGGAACCGGGTACACCGCGGCAAAGCCACCCCGCCTTGCTCGACCCCAAGGAGGGGTCGGGAGCGGGGCCGCTGCGGGACGGGAACTCTGCCTCGCCCGACCCCCGCGCCCAAGTTGGGAAGGGGTCCACGGCCTCCTCTCCGCCTCGCCCAACCTCCCCCGTCCGGGCCAGAGACCAGTCTCGCAGAAGGGGCCCAGGAAGGGTCGGATCAGTCAGGCGGGCACAGTCCGCGATGCAAACAGACGGGACTGGCATTAAATTGCCCAGGACGGACGGAGTGAGGGCAGTACACCTAACACAATGGCCACCCCGTCCTTAGCGAATGACCAGTCATTGCCACGTTCTCAACCACTCTGTCCTGTGGAAAGACAGAGCGCTGACACTCGGCATGGACGGGTCAAATAGCCCTGTTCGACACGTCCACAGGTACCCTTCTTGAGCGTCATCCACAGCGCCCAAAGAGGAGTCCCAGGAGTAGGTGAAGACCGAGGCCAGACGATTTTCTTCCGACCGAAGCGCTCTCTCTCCCTCTCTCTATCTCTCTCTGGTGTATACGGCTTGGCCCATTCTCTTGGACTATAAAAGGGAGTGGGGGTCTTCCTTAGCGGGGGTTCAAAAACCATCCAACTCATACTCACACGCTCACAGAGAATTGAGAGCCCGCTCCCTCTCTCGACCGTTTGTAACCTCTACTACGAGCAGCGCGAGTAATACGAGCAGCCTCGAACTGGACGTAGGGCGTTCCTGCCCGAACCAGTATAAATCCTTGTGTCCTCTCGCGAACCATCTGAGTCTTAGCACGCAATCCACTAAATTCACTCGTCGGTGATTTCTTGCACCGACATTTAGGGACCGGTCGGCGATCGTGCACTTTACTCTAAATAAAAATAGAGGGAATATCGGCCAATGCATATTCTTCTTCAGTTCAGTGGCTAAATCTTCCCCTTCTGGCCTTCTCTTTGGAATAGTGTTGCAACTGTAAAACTGATTTTTAATTTCTCTACATCCTTGCTTTCCCTAATTTCAATAAAAAGAAATTGAAGGCACTGAACTGCAGAGTGCCACACTTTGGGAAATCACCGGGCTGTCTTATTCAAATCAACACAAGGCTTTTCAGCATGAAAATATGAGGGGACATGGGGTCATCAGGTAGTGCATGTGCTCGCCGAGTGCGTGTTCTTGCTGGTTCACCATGATCCATCATGTGCTGATGCACGTCCCTCCATCAAAGTCAGATGGGCGCAGGTCAAACCCGGCTTATTGTATTGGCTCCATGTGCACTTGTTGCCAAAGCGGTCATCGTTTTCCAGACCTGGGAAAATGCCTCATTCATGCGTTGCGATCTGTGCCCTGAACCCGTATATTCTGCGACGGATGTGCCGTGTCGTCACCGCTACTCTATTGCGGCCATTCTACAGCGCTTACTTCCCAAGGAGTGAAGCGAAAACTGACGGAAAATTACAGTTTACTGCTGCTGCGAGGTGAACTAGTTGGTTGCAAAAGTGAGCTGCTGGTGGTGGATCAGTCTGTGTTATCCACAGCGGCCTCGAAGGGGAAAAAAGATATAAATATATATATATCATCTCACACACACATATGCACAGTTCTTATTCATGTCAAGACTTTGATCAAGGAACAGAAAAATAATGAAATAAACTGGGATGGAAAAGGAAACCAAGCATAATCGTATCCTCTCCTCATCAGCATGACTTATAACTTATATGTACTATATGTAGCTGGCTAAGAGATTTTCCTCTTTTTTTGTCTCACTTGCTTTGCAGCTTAATTTGAGACCAACATTACATACATGCATGAACACACGACGTCCAACGAATATAAGCGTGTGATGGGCACACCAACATGGCTTCCTTCCACACCCATCCACTCCACAATCAAAGAATGATACCAGACTCGAAGCTACGATTGATCAACACAGCAAGATGATGTGTTCCACTCACCAAGGAATTCGAATCGGCCTGGGCGGCCATGAAAAGCTCCTCGATCGATCCACCGTCCACACATGTGCTGGGCGCGTGCCGATCGACCTCTCATCAGTGATGCAAGGGGTTCGGGCCCGTGGGCACCAGCCTCTTCTGCACGCCGTACCGCGGGTCGATCTCCTCGCCCTTGCCGACGGCGGACGGCGGAATGCCCTGCCGGTTCCATCGGTGGACATGGTGATGATGTTGATGGTGTTGGTGGTGCTGCTGCTGCTGGTGATGATGGTGGTGATGATGGTGGTGGTTGTGGTGATGGTGGTGATCAGTTGTTGGTGAGGAGGCCGCGGCGTCGAAGAAGCTCGTCGTCACGTCGAGCAGCATCTTCCTCGCCGGGACGGCGACCGAGGCTGTTCGCCTCACGAGCAATCCGCCGCAGCCAAGGCGACCGCAGCCGTGGAACGCAACGGTGAGCACGGCGAGCCACAGGAGGAGGACGGCAGCGGCGGTAGCGGTAGCGGCGGCGCTAGGTCGTCTCATGGCGACCGTGCATGCTTTCGGCGCACGAGAGGATTCATGGATGCATGGAGCCGATGCCAAGCTAGCTAGCTAACTGGCTATTAGCTAACTCCTCCGTCCTTGTAGCCACAGGTTGATCGAGACCGACCGAACGGATGGAGAAAGCTAAGCTAGCAAAGGCAAGCAACAAGGGCAGCCGCCGTAATGCACGCACGTGTTAGCTTGGTAGCTTTGCCCTGTCGAGCAGGCGAGGAAGATCGCGAGAGGTTGGTGTAACTGGCAAAGGCAAGGCGGAAAGGGGAAGACGAAGGCGAGACGAAGGGTTGAGAGCTGAGACGTTGTGCGGAGGGCGTTAAGGAGAGAAAGGGTGGAGCTGGTGGCGTGATGGAGACTCCTATCGCTGGGCTCGATTAACCGACGACCCGGGATCGGATTTCATTTCACACGATTGCGTAACCACCTCTCTATCGGCCAGCTCTCTCTTTGCCGGTGGTATACACCTGCCCCGCGCCGAGACGGCGCCGGGCTCACGCGCACTCCAGCTCCCGGCTTTCCCGGACGCGCCGTGGCGGGTTCCGGGGCAAATGCATGGGCCGGTGCTGCTAGCTTCGCGTTCACGGAACTGGAGGAAGTCACAGGCAAGTGAAGACGACCTGACGAGGCCGGGACGGATTTCACTCTCGCTGGCCGGCTGGCCATGGCCTGGACGTACGCTATAGCTTGGAAGCCGGGCAAGCCGGCTAGCCTTTACATGGCTCGATCTCTCAGATGGAGTATCGACCTGAGCAGCAGTCTAGCTATAGCTAGCCACAGTTAACTAATAGTGGGCATGCGTGCGTTCTGTTTGGGGACTTGGGGCGAATTCCATGTTGATGCTGGTGGTGACGGCGAACGGACGCGAGTCGTACGTAGCTCGCGGGTGCCTTTTGGGCGTGGCGATGCAAGCTGTGGTTTCTTTAGATTTGGGGAAGAGCCGGCCGGATCGGTGTCTCGATCTTGAAGGAACGTACGCGTGACTGTCGTTGGCGTCAACCAACGTCCGGCTTTGACTTTGAGAGGGAGAGGAGCCGAGGAGGAGGGGATGAATGAAGTGGTGGTGAGCACTGAGCAGGGTTTTTTTGGCGCGCCAGCAGCCAGCTAGGTCATTTCACTAAATTTTCTTGCTGGGTGATTGGGGAGGTCAGAGTGTTTGTTTATATATAAGATTAGATTAATGCAGGTCAACAAGTTAGGCTCTGACAAGACAACCGGCACCGACGACGTTGCAGGTCGACGCACGGGGCTCATGTACAAGGAAGACGACCCTGATATGACGAACTCGCCCGATCCCTTGCGACACCCAATTCACAGCTCACCTTCGACAGGCAGCGCCATCCGCAACTCCGCAGCGTCGTCGCCTGCCGTCCGTGGAAAAGAAATCACGAGGCTAATTAAACAGGTGTACTAGTCCGCGTCGGTTGCAGTGGTTGGAGACTTGTCATGCGTTCCCATGCCTTGAGAGTTCAGGCTCTCGGTACGGTTGGCAGCAGCCGTTTCCAGCTTGAGCTTACCACAAAGCAACTCCGGCTTCAAAACTATTCATGCAGCAAGCAATACAGATTGAGATAGTAGCCGCAATGTACGGGTCTGGCAGTAGCGAGTAGCGTATTGCCGGCTAGCTGTATCCTAGTAGCTCTTCGGCTTGTGGCGGCGGCAAGGCCGTGGCCCGTGGGCAAGCATGCAAAGGGTTGCATGTTAAGACTAGCCTCGGTACATATTTTTATTGCATTGCTATCAAAACTAAAAAATAGGTGGTCGTGTCTTTATATTGATGAAACTCCCGCCTCTCTTCCAGTGGCGGATCCAGGACTAAATCTACCTGTGGCGAATCAATCACTACGCGGATATAACGCACTAAAAATAAGTATTCACACAAGATAATTGGAACCGGCAAATAAAAAAAAGGATATAGAAAATTGGAGTATAACATGAATTCTAAAAATAGTAATTAAGTGATCAAAAATTGAATCATACCACAAGTTCTATTCTACAACTGTTACCCAATTCCAGTGAATCCAATCCACTAATCTTATCGTTTTCCCCCCATATGATTCGCTTGAGCAGCTTGCCCTTGGCGGCACGGTGCTCTTTTCTGGTTCCCTGAAGCTGCAAGCAGCAGCAGCATTTTGGGCTTTTAGCTTAACAACGTCATGATCTAGACAAACGATAATACTAGGCAAAAACTGACAACTATTCTGTATAGATGGGTCCTCATTAGGCTAATCTCACTGGAGAGTTTTATTTTGATGTTTCCAAAGTTGCCACATAAGCATAAGAGCATTTAATCAATGAATGAAACACCTCACACAATGCACTATTTCATTTTTATTGTTTCATATTGTAGGCAATACATGCAAGACACAAGATGTGTTGGAAAGAGTGCACACATGGTTTCTCCTTTCATCTCTCTCCTCATTTATTTGTTGCCACATCATCTAAAATGGTGAAATGACACTCTATTTAATGAAAATGAAATTCCCGTTGGGAGTAGCCTTAGTGACTTCACCATTGAACAAACGCCATTAGGCTTTGGGCCTTGGGCTTTAACATAACGTCATGACGCCTGAGAACTATTCTGTATGGATGGGTCCTCATTAGTGACTTCACCATTGAACAAACCCATTATTGGGCTTTAACATAACGCCATGACGGCCTGAGAGAAGTTAAGGCAAACTGAGAGTTGATTAGGTGTAGGTGTTATCTACTGAAATTAGTCACGGACTTTTGGAAAAAAAAACCAGATATTATAAAGGGGTCTGTCAGGGACCTTTGGAAAACCAGATATTATATAGGGGTCTCGTCGGGGGCCATATTGGTGGATCAACCCTTGCTCTCGTCATGTTGATGATTTTCTTTCCGCTGCACTTGCACCCATCCAGGCGAAACTACTCGATATCCTAAGGGTCAGGCCGCGGATCGTGTGGAAACTTTTCATCGGTAGGTTCAGTGATCTCGTGCGGCTCGACTACAGGCATGCAGATGCAGGCATATGCCCCGGAGCCTGCTAGCAAAGGGCACAATGCCTCGCATGACAAATGTGAAAAGTGCATATTACAGGCAAGCATGCCTCAGCCTGCCAGCATCGCTTTTTTTTTTAAGATAATGGAAAATTTTCACTTCAGTTTCATTGCTGGATTTAAAGGAGAACCAAAAAGCAAATTTAAGCCTGACAAAGTCTATTATTATGCTTCCATCCATGACTCGCAAACAAATCTAAGGCTACCATCTTCAGAGAAGTGCTCGCCTTTATGAATAGCTCATTTGTCTTCTCCTCATGCGGCAAGAGTGACTAGAATCGCAGCCAGTAGGTTCTTCTGAAAATAGCATGCATAAAGGACGAGTGTTTAACGTCATCAAAAATAATATCATTTCGACAACGCCATATTGCCCAACATAGAGCCGATGCCCCTGTTAGAATAGTAATGGTCTCTTGATCATTAAAATTTTGAAGCCAATTCCCTAGCATATGGGTTACTGATCTAGGTGGGGTTAAACCAGTAGCAACTTGGACAGTCCTCCAGATTACCTTAGCATGTTGGCAATCAAAAAATAAGTGTTTAATTGTTTTATTACAATTACAATATCTACACTTTTGGCTAGACCTGAGCAAATGGCGGGCCGGGCCGGGCTCGGGCCGGGCCATAAAAAAGCCCGATCTTTTCGGGCCTTTAAAATCCTGCCCATGCCCGTCCCATGGGCAGCAACGGGCCCCTTTTTCGGGCCGGGCTCGGGCTTCCCGTTCTTTTTTAATAGAAAAATAATTCATTTAAATAGTTCGGGCCGGGCTTGGGCCGAATTTTTTTTTCGGGCTTCATTTCCTTTGCCCAAGCCCGTCCCATTGAGTGTCGTGGGCGGGCCAAAGCCCGCCGGGCCTAGGCCAGGCCGGAAATGCTCAGGTCTACTTTTGGCTGCCCTTCTATTTTTTCCTCGACAGATTATCCTTGGTTAGAATGACCTCTTTTTGTAGGTACCAACAGAAAATCTTAATTTTTCCTGCATCGCTTAGCCGCGGAGTGAGCTGCTTGTGGGCCGTAAGTGGCTCTTCTGCGATACCATCGCGTACTGTCATTTCTACAGCCCTAATTGATAGGAATCGTGTTTAGTGCACCACATTTTGCATAAAGTTTATGCATTGGGAACCGTGTCAGTTCATTTCTTCTCTCTGTGCACGCGGCCAATGCATAAACTTTTCACCCTTTCCACCAAACTAAACACACCCACAAGGCCTGCTCAATGGTTTCGAGGACCCTAAGACGAACTAAAAATTATGGCGCCTTTAAGGTAAATATTGTTTTTATTTATAATATAAAGAAGGCTATGTATTTAATTTTTGGGAGACAACGTGGATATTACAAAAGTAGATAAAAAGAGAACCAAAATGAAACTAGTATACCTCAAATACGAACCATCGAAAAGGAAACATCATTCGGTTTCAGGAGGAGCCGAGGCGGTGGCCCACCTGCGTGTTCGTGGCTTCAGTCTTCGGCTCGGTTACGAATACGATTCAATCATCTGGAACGACAGCAGGAGACAAATCACGGACGCCTGGGGCCTGGGCGTTTGGCAATCGGTACAGTTCCCAGAGATGGCAACCGGCCGCAACATTCATTAATCGGAATTAGGGAGACAGACGGATGCTTATGCTTGATGGGTCTTCTGTGCACGATGTTAAGATTACTGTCACCCGCGAGGATAGAAACTAGCGGTCGATCCGGCCGCGCTTTCATTTCTTTTTTTTTATGCTATTAACTGCTCTGTCCACCTTTCCGTCTCCCCGCGAATCCCAATCTCTCTATCCGCTTTTTTCGCAAAACCAACTCTGCTCGCGCGCCCGTATACATCAGCAGCGTTGTTGCGTTCTTTTAGTTTGACACATGCACCCACGTGACACTTTTCTCTTTTTTTTTCTTTTCATTTTTCCTTCGTATTTTGTAATACCAAGTATTATCTAGGATCCTGTTCTAAGTGAATCCAATTCCAGATAATGTTCCTTTTTTCTCCATGTTTTGTTGGGTTGTTGGGGGCGACTCCATCTCATCGTGTTGTAAAAGAGTGTTTGGTGTTTTGGGCCGACCATGTCCCCTTGCCATAGAAGCCAAAACTGGTTCGGCTTCGGCCCCCTGCCATAGAAGGTTGTAATGGTTAGGGTTCATGGTTGCTGGGGGCAGTTCCGTCCTATCGGGTTCAGAAGGATGTTCGGGGTCAGGGACGGCCATGTGCCCCCTGCCATAGAAGGTTGTACTGGTTAGGGTTCTGGGTTGTTGGGGTCGACTCCGTCCTATCAAGTTCAGAACGGTGTTCGGGGTTTGAGGTCGAACATGTCCTCCTGTCATAGAAGCCTAAACTGGTCCGGCTTCGAGCCCCTTGCCATAGAGGCTGTACTGGTCAGGGTTCTGGGTTGTTGGGATTGACTCCGTCCTATCGCGTTCAGAAAGGTGTTCGGGGTTTGAGGCCGACCATGTCCTCCTGCCATAGAAGCATAAGTTGGTTCGGCTTTGAGCCCTCTGCCATAGAAGGTTGTACTGGTTAGAGTTTTTGGTTGTTGGGGTCGACTCCGACGTATCGGGTTCAGAAAGATGTCCATGGTTAGGGGCGGCCATGTGCCCCTGACATAGAAGGACATTCTGGTTAGGGTTCAAGGTTGTTTGAAGCGACTCCGTCCTATCGGGTGCAGAAGAGTGTTCAGGGTTACGGCGACCATTGCCCCTTGCCATACTATCCAACTCTTTTTGACAACTGCTCTTTTATATATTTGTATCACTAATTATTTTTAAATTTGTTTTACCAGCACTGGCAAAACCTAGTTGATGAGACAACAAAATATATGTATGAAAATTTTATATGACAGTTCTTGATAACTTATGTATTTAAAGTTAACTGAAGTTCACTAAACTTATGTACGAGTTTAGCATAAAAGTTTTCATGGTGTCCGCAATATTATTTAGTATAATTTTGTATAACTTTATCATTTAAATTTGTATGAAATAATTTTTTCTACTTTTTATGTTAATCTAACAGCAAAGTAAAAGTTTGTTATATACTTAGGCATGAAAACTTTTGTATGATAGTTCATGAAAACTTATGTATTTAAAGTTAATTGAAGTTCACAAACCTTATGTAAGAAAGTTTAGCATAAATTTTTCATGGTCTTCACAATATTATTTACTACGAGTTTCTATAACTTTGTCACTTAAATTTGTATGAAATATTGTTTTCTATTTTTACTTTAATGTAACAGAAAATTATAAGTTTGGAGTATAACTTATGCATGAAAATCTTTGTCTCACGGTTCTTGAAAACTGGTGTATTTAAAGTTAACTGAAGTTCATAAAATTTATGTATGGAGTTTAGCATAAAATTTTTCATGGTCTCCGCAATATTATTTAGTAGAAATTTCTATAACTTTACCACTTAAATTTGTATGAAATATTTTTTTGGCTTTTACTTTAATTTAACCATTTAGTTATTTAATAATTTTCTTTAAAAAATTGTCTGTTTGTTTTTTATTTTATTTTGAAACTTACTTTTATTTTATTTCCCCACCCTTTTCTTCTTCCTCTTTTTCCCAATCCCAAATGTTTTTATTTCGTGAAAAGAGAAAAAGAGGCGCGCAGAAGTGAATGTACGGTGCTGCGCCTCTACTTTTTTAATACAGCGCACGTATACAAACTTACCAGAAAGGGATTGCATGGGCTGCAGAATCAAAAAATGAATTAACTTATGTTAACGGCAAATCGACCGGACGGAACCCTCCGTGCCAGACGACCGTAAATTAGACGGTCTATTTTCTCTCTCTGTTGTGGTGCTACAGTTGGTTTGCATAACTGTATCCACATGTAACACATACATGACATACATGGGTCTGGGCCCCTCCTGGGCTGGGCCCTAGGCCGTCGCACCCCTTGCAGGCTTGCACCCTTCCAAATTAAGCCGGGATTAATCTATGTGGCATTGTGGTATTGTGGCTTAGAGCATCTCAATCTCAAGTTGTTCTCCATTTTCTAATTTAAGTATCATATTGAGAGGGTTATTAGAAAAATAGTGTTCCAGCTCTTCCCTTTATCTTTTACGTTTCCCAATAATTATCGGGACAAACCAATAATCCACCTCAACTCTCCCCAAATAGAGGGGAAGTTGTGACTCTCTCAATTCGACAGTTGAATTGGGTAAAGGTTAATCATAAAAGAGATATTAGGACATCCCCGTTTGGCAATTATTAAGAAATGCTTATTGCAGAATTGCTGAAGATGCTCTTACAGAAGCTTTCGATGTCTTTCGAAAAAAAAGCTTTCGATATTGGATATCCGTACAATCGCCTTTGTATTTCTCGCTCTCTTCTCGCTCAAACGCATCGAAGTTCTCTCACACGCACTGGGCCTAGGTGGGAGCCAGGAGGAGGGGCGGCGCCACGAAATTGCCGCTAGCTACAAGTGGTGGTCGAGGTCAGCGGTGGCAAAAGGGTTTCAAGTTAGGTTAAGGTTTGGGGTTTTCGAAGATGGGTGGTGCTCCAAAGGTCGTCGGCTTTAGAGGAAAAGGTCCGTAGCGGTTCGGCCAGACAAGAGTGTAACCGGTCCGGCTCGGTGCTCAGCTAGGCCAGGCTAGACCCGGTAAAACCTGGCCCAAGCCGTCTGTTTGGCCATCTATAAAGGCAAACACCAGAGAAATGCCAAAAAAACTGTGAACATGCTGCTTTGCTAAAGCTATCCAGTATCCACTGATACCGTGTGATTCTTCATTTATTGATTACAAGTGGTCAAATTACAAACGCTTAAACCTGATATGGACACAGCTAATTAGAGAACATCATTTAGTCATTTTGTTGTAATATAACAATGGATAGTTGTTGACGCTAAGGTCCTGTTTGGAAGACCAGTTTTAAAGCTTAAACCCCTGTAATACAGGACTGGAAAATTTTACACTCCGAACTAGAAAATGGTGTTTGGACGAGGGGTGAGCACACAAAATTTACCCCCGTATTAGGCTAATCTGCCCGGAAAAGAAAAAACACCTCCCAAGCCCCCATAAAAAAACGACGAATGTCAAGCGCCTCCTCCTCGTCCTCCCAGGCTCCGGCATCTTCGAGTCGTTCTCGTCCCCTTCAAGTCTTCAACCAGACCATCTCCATGGCCGCCCTGCACCCTCTTTCTCTGTAAGCAGCCCTCTTTCTCTGTAAGCAGGCACACACCGGCAAATGGCAGTCTCCCGCGGCGGCGGGTCTGCAGGGATCT
>CM014272.1:58021073-58035163 GCA_004135705.1 Alloteropsis semialata | reverse complement strand
ATGGGCTGTAGTGTTTTTGGGCCAAATTGGGCTGAACCATGGAAGGGAAAAGGCCTGACGGGGGAGAAGAAAAGGATGTTCGGTGGAAAGGAAAGAAGGAGAAAAAGAATAACCAAAAAAAGAGAAAAAGAATAAGAAGAAAAGGGGAAATAAAAAATAAAAGGAAGAAAAAAGAAAATAAAAAAAGAAAAAAAAAGAAAAGAAAGGTATTATGAACATTTCATTCACCTAATGTTAAACAATCAAAAATTTATCCATTCAAACAATACACATAGCCAAGGGCATACAGAACATTTGACCACTCTCATCCATCAGCACAGCCACAGCCGGAGCTGTTTTGCCAAACACTTTCCAGAATGGCTTCAGCTCCACCAGAGAAGCTGCTTCACCAGCACAGCCACAGCCGGAGCTGTTTCAGCCACAGCCACAGCCACAGCCGTTCCAAAAGTACCCTAAACAGTCCATTTCGCCCGCTTTTTGCTGGCGCCTCACGAGACGTTCGCTTCCTTTTCTCTCTTGCTTTCTCTTTCTTCCACGTTGGATACTGCTGATGTGTAGTACCATTTCGCCGGCTGATCTCGCCTTATAATACTTGCTCTCAAGCCGGACGGCAATGGGATGCCCGTAGCCCAGTGTTAATCTCCATGTTGACTGTTGGTAGTGGGCCGCGGTCAGGTAGATAATGATTAATGAGCAGTAGTACAGTGTATGGTCGTCACTGTACTGCCTTCTCGCCCTCTTTTGCTGGTGAAACAGAGTATTGGGTCGTTACTGTGCAATTGTGCATAGACAGTACTCCCTCCGTCCCAACTACGTGTTGCGTGGCACTTGAAGTGGTTCACACTTGACCAAATTTCTAGCGAGTTATATTCATATTTATAGTTTTAAATAAATTTATTATGAAAATATATTTTGTAACTAATCTAATGATATTTATTTCATCTCATGAATATTTTTATTTTTTAATTTATAATTGGTCAAACTTAAGATACTAAAACATGTCACTGTACTAGAATTGTATTCTTTTTAGGACGGAGAGAGTATACCACATGACATATATTGTCTAGCCTTTTGTGTAGTGTTTTGCAACTTTTGTGTCTTCGTGTATTCTACTTAGATATTTAATGTGCTTTTATGACAAAATGATGTACGCCAAACTTGAAGAAGCTTTTAAAAAAGGAATTATACTATTCACCTAATAACAAATTTTAGGTGTGATAATCAGTAAATTTCTGACCATCAACCTTTGCATGGAGACTAGTGTTTACCAATGGAAAGGCCATCTTCTTGGTAAACACTAGTCTTTTGGGATCTTTTGGGAGTGTGGAGATAGATGGATCGCCAAGCGGCAAAGTGGGAGAACCTATCAGTCAATTGAACATGAATTCTTACAAGGGTTTTAGGTTTTGAAGTGATTAGTTAGAAGAGGGAGCGATGAATGGCATGGCACTATTGAAATTTGAAACCGACTCGAGTCATGATCGAGGGGTATAGAGTGCATCGACCTATGCCTGGTACATCATCGATAAGTAAGGAGAGGAGAAAAGCGCCTACCTGGGTGGACTCAGGCAGACTTGGTGGAGAAGGGGTTGGTAACCCGAACCTTTTGTGTAAAGTTAGCAGGTGGGCCTCGGTGGCATCAAAATATTTCGTTCACTGACGATCACATTGATACATTTTGACGCATTCAATTTGTCACTCAGTATTGAGCACCATGTTGTGATATGGCCGAAGACAAATACACAAACAGTAGCTAAGACAGTGAACAAGTGAGGAGCACTATTGCATTACTCATCAACTGTATTATCAGGAATCAGCCCCCCTTACATGTTGGTGAGGGCTCCCCTTTTATAGGGAGGCCCAAGAGACATTTTTATATCCCACTTATATCCCTGAAAACCAGGCATCATCCTTATGACTATACAACTTGGATAATCTAGGGGTACAGTGGTACATTTACATCTCATGGTTTGAACGGTTTGACTATCAACACCACGTTTGACCTCATTCCTCTTAGCTTCGCTTCGGCATCGGAGGCTTCAAACGCCTTCGTCGCCCGATTTGATTTCGGGCATAGGATGTCTTCCTTCGCCAAGTACCGAAGCTGATATTATACAGGTGTAGACCTGTTATATGTTAGAACGAAGGAAAACCCCACATATTCAATTGAATCAAAGTTCGGGATCACCTTCGCTCCCTGTGAACCTGTGTTATTACTATCCGAAGGCGACAAACTACGTGCCATCTTGGACCCACTAACGAAGGCAATTAGCCTGTCTTTTATTTGAACGAAGGTAAATCTCAGATCTACTGCGGAGGAGTTTCTTGACAGGCCAATTCTCCAACACACCACCCTTAGAAAAATATTCGGTTTTCAGCGTCGCTTGGGGCTGTAGAGCTGCCCAGCGACAGGAAGAATAGATAGCTTGGTGAGAGCACGTGGGAGGATGGTTTTCTGGGGCGGAGGAAAGGGGGCTGTAGCTCCCCTACAATGATGCAACAATGAAGAAATATGAGAGAAGAGGAGTAGTAGAAAAGAGGGAAAAATAGGAAATATAGGAGGAAGAAAGGATCTAAACCTCTGATCCTAATTTCTACGTTCGCCACTGATGATTTTAGATTATGTTAACTCTGGTGTAACGTTTGGCGGGCGTGCACATATACGTCTCTAACTGCAAACTGCACTTTAATGTTTCTCTTAAATAAAGCGGGAAGACCTTGTTTTAAAAAGAATATTTGTTTTTTTCGTGCAACCGTGCCAAGAATTCAGTGGGCATCGGGCAGTTCGTCCCCAACTCGTGCCTGTGACTGCAATAACATTACGTACTTGGCCGCGCCGCGTCCCTCCCGATGAGACTGTTCAGCATTTCAGCAGGAAGAAGACGCGCACGCTCTGGTTCGCAGCTCCGTGGCGCCGGGCGCCCATGCCGGCATGCCGCCACCGGACCCCAGCCTCTGCGCGCCGTGCGGCCTGCATTATTAAAAGCAAAACAGAAAAGGCATCCTGCCGCATCGCCATGCAATTCAGTGAAGCTCGGCCGCGAGCCGGCCACTGCGTTCTGCGCTACGGCCGCGTGGCCGTGGGCTACCACCCACTGGCCACTGCCCGGTGCCCACTGCTCCTCCGTCCCCCTACTACGGTACGGTACCACCCTCTGCTCGGAGCTGCGGCCTCGCCGTCAGCAGAAAGCGGCCATTTGCTCCTGCCGCATCGGGCAATCTGAGAGCGGAGGAGGCGCCCCACCGCCGGGCGGCACGCCGTCACCCCAACCACCCCGCCGACAACGCCCCTCTGCCGCGCTGCCTGCTCGCGCGTCGGACCAGACCAAGGACGTACGATAAGACCCGTCACGGTAAGGGGAACCCCGCACTGTGCGCGTCGTCGAGTGGCGCTGGGCTGTCGCCGTCGGCGGTGGCGCGCGGTGCCGCGGGAGCACGAGGGCCACGCACGCGCGCACGAGCGGAGGAGGCAGCGATCCGGCGACGACGAGACGGCGCGGCACCGGCACAGCACCCGGTGACGGCGAGCCAGCGAGAGTGACCGACCGTACCGGTGGCCAGTGGCCTGAGCTCGAATCGCCCCGCCTGCCTACGCGCGAGATGCTTCCAGTACCGTACGTTGATGGACGCGGAGTGGCGGCCTGGCGGGGCTGAGCGAGGGACTGACAAATTGACACTGGGAGCAGCGCAATCAGCTGGGATTCCCGGCGGGCCCACCTGTCACCGGGCCGATCCGTCAATGCCCCCCGCTTTGACCCGTCCCCGTCCTTGGGATCTCGCCCGCCGTCTGCCCGGTGTCCGTCTCGCCGCGCGCTTTTCACTTTTCACCGCAGCTTTCAGCCTCGGGAACCGACGGTGCCCCAACGGGCGCACAGTAACAATAGTTTACGGCGGGTAGTACGATCACCGGGCTAGCTAACCGGTAATCACGGCCGGGGCGGTACGGGACTAGTTAAGTTAAACAACGTGCGTGCTCCGGCGACGGGCTGGCGCTGGCGCGGCGGCAGAAAGTCCTCGCCCTCGCGCGCGTCTCACGTGACCCTCGTGCTTTTCCAGGCGCTTGGCTGCTGGCCACTCCGTTCTGCCGCTCGGCCTCTGCCTCGGGCTCCTTAATCTACGCCTTAACCCCGTAACCCTGCGCCGTAACAGCGGCGCCGTGGCACGATTCTAGCTGCTGTCGCCAATTCGCCATGTACTGTAGTACTACTACTACTTTTCAGATCTGAATCCAAAGCTGCAACAGCTGCAGTTTGCTTCCTCCATTGGCAATGGGCGCTCGGGGCGCGACGCGACCAGATCGCGAGCTGGCCGGGGCCGTCTGGATCCGCCGACCGATCGATCCATTTGGAAACGTTATCTTCGCCGGCGTCAGGCCATTTGTTGTGACCTGCGACTGTGAGGTCGCTCGGTCCGGCTCCTTTTGGGATGGTGATCAGAGGCGCGAGAGGCATGACCGCATGAGTGATTAGCGTGACGCGCATGTTCCTGCCTGACTGGGCTTTTTAGGCACCGAAAAGCCTGCGACCGCATGGGGCATTTTGGAACGTACTGCCGCTGCTGCTGCCTGCTGTACGCGTCCCGTCAGAATCTAGAACAGGGCTCTTGGATTTACCGCAGTCACAGACTCACAGGGTCACAGTTGATCGCCCAGCAGCTCGCTGCTCGCGCAGGCGTGTTTGGTTGGAGGCCGAAAAAATTTGCAAAAGGGAATCTTTCTTGCATGGAGCACTAAATGAAGTCTATTTGTAAAACCTCTTCACAGATGAGCGTAACTTTCCGAGACGAATCTAATGAGCCTAATTAATCCATAATTTGCTACAGTGATGCTACAGTAACTATCTTCTAATCATCCTCTAATCATGCGGTCAAAGGCCTCATTAGATTCGTCTCGGAAATTTACTAGAGGTTGTGGAGGTAGTTTTGTAAACTGACATTATTTAATACCCTTAATTATTGGTCAAAGATGCATTTAATACCCTGCAAATTTTTTCGGCCACCAACTAAACACGGGCGCCATGTGATGACGAACTGGATGGAATTCGAGGCGCGCGCTGCTGTTTTGACCCGACGAGTTTACTGCGCCGCTGCAGTGTTGACCCCGGATTAGGACGAGAGGGGTTCAGAGCTCCAGATCACGTCCGTGACCGTGATCCTTTGGGCTCGGGGCACGATAGCCTCGCCTCACAACCAATCCGATCGCGCCACTGCTGTTGCTCTGATCCGCTGGTATTTTATTTGCACGGTCGACGACTCATTCTACGTGCGCGGGAGGCACAGAGGTGTACAGTGTACAGGTAACTGCGGACGCGATCGTCTATATGACAATGGCCTTGTTTAGTTTAGTTGGCCTCAACTTTTCAAACTTGGAGTATTGAGAAGTATGTGTCAAAGTTTGTAAAGTAAGTTGAAGGAGTGTGTGCCAAAGTTTGTAAAGTAAGTTGAAGGAGTGTGTGTCAAAGTTTGTAAAGTAAGTTGAAGGAGTTGTTTAGTTGAAAGTTGCATTGGGAAACGTAAAAGTAGAGAGGGGACACGTTTTCCAATGCGTTACTTTTGTAACTTTTCAAACTAGTTGAAGGAAGTGTTTAGGGCGTGTTTAGATCACCACGAAACTTTTGGAACTTTGAAACTTCACTATTCATCAAAGGGAATCTTACATGCATGAAGTATTAAACGTGTGTTAATGACAAAACCCATTCCATAACCCCCCGGTAACTTTGCGAGACGAATCTAATGAGCCTAATTAGGCCATGATTAGACAATGTCGTGCTACAGTAAACAATCTCTAATGACAGATTAATTAGGCTTAATAGATTCGTCTCGCGATTTTCGGTCCATCCGTGTATTTAGTTTTATAATTAGATCATGTTTAGTCCTCCTAATCTTCGATTTAGAATTGAAAACTTTCTTTCGCAAACTTTCTTTCCAAACTAAACATGCCCTCAGTTGAAAAGTTGTAACTTTTCAACCTAGTTGGAGAAATTTGGGGACTAAACAAGGCCTGTATATGGGTTGTTTGACAGTGGTTCGGGGGAATTGAGAATCACTGACATGTGGCCCGCGGCAAGATCGCGGAGATGTGCGTCCGACCGACACAGCACACCAGGGGCGAGGTAAATTCGCGCGTTTATTACCGCCATCCCGGGCCAATGATTACGCTGGATTCGTCACGGAGCACAAATTTAACGCAGTGTCAAGTCTCGTCAGCAGCAGGGCTCGGGACAGTACGGCGAGCGCTTTGCATCTCGCGCTCAGCCTCTGCCCCCTCTCGGCAGTAAACGCAGCAAATGTTCCACCGGGTGTTTAAGGGGGTGTTTAGTTCACCCTCTCACCAACCCATTTTGTAAAATACGCGTTTTCCAATGCATTTTTTTGTCTCTGTGCACGCGGCCCAATGCGAGCCCATTTTGCAAAATGCAAGGAACTAATTTTGCACTGAAACACCCCCTAAATCCAGTGAATTGATGAAAAATGGTGAAAAATTTTGCACTGAAAAGTGTGTCATATGAGAGGGGGCACGATTGTCAGTGTGAAAATTTTTTGTGATTTTTTGGTGAGTTTTGGAAATTAAACAGGCCCCTTGTTGTTCAGTCCTCAAAATCTCCAAGAATCCACAATCTCCACGAGGCCTTCTAGTAGTAAAATAAAATTTGAACGAGCCTGATCCTTTCTTTTCTAAAAGACAAGGGCCTTGTTTGGTTCCCAAAAGTCTAAAAAGCGCTAAAGGGAATCTTACATGCATGGAGTATTAAATAAAATCTATTTGCAAAACCTCTTTACAGATGGGTGTAACTTTTCGAGACGAATCTAATGACCCTAATTAATCCATGATTAGCTACAGTGATGCTACAGTAACCATCCTCTCGTCATGCGGTCAAACGCCTCATTAGATTCGTCTCGCGAAGTAGCGCAGGGGTTGTGGAGCTGGTTTTGTAAACTGCCTTTATTTAATACCCCTAATCAGTGGTCAAAGTTATAAACAGTAGTACAAAATTTTAGTACACGTGGATCCAAACAGGGCAAAGAATGCTGATCCAGCCCCGTGCAAACGCATGGCCACTGGCCCACTGCAGCACTACCGTCTACCGAAACGTCTTTCTTTCCAGTAGTCCGGTGAACTGTACCCCTCCGAAAAATCCATAAGTTTTTCTAATTGGATCTTATTTACTGTAGCTTTTCACACACAAAATGCAAACATTTGCCAAAAGGTACTGTTGAAGTCATGGGCCGAATTGTGTGAGTCCCTCTGAATTCAGCGCCGCCGGCCCGTGAATCTTGTCGCGTATACCCCGGCGTTCTCCCATCCTGAGCCACTCGCGCCCGCTCCCCCATCCTCATCCACTCGAGCCCCGCCCCCCGTCGTCATCCACTCGCGACCTCCCTCGCCGTGGCCCACCGCCCTCGCCCCCTTGCGGCCGTCCGCCGCATCCTCCTCCTCCTCCTCTTGCGCATCCGCTCCCACGCTGCCGTCAGTCGCCGTCGCCCTGCAGGCGGCGTGTCCCTCGCCGGTTTCACGGGACGCACCGCTGGCTCCACGCCGGCGTCGACCTCGTCCGGCCTCCGGATCCGCACCAATCCGGCGTTCCGCCCGCCTGCGACGTCGAATGGACGGCGACTCTTTCAATATTTTCGGCTCGTGGTTCCCCAAGGCGACCCACCTCCCCACCCGCCGGCCCCATGG
This sequence comes from Alloteropsis semialata, assembly GCA_004135705.1. Lineage (NCBI taxonomy): Eukaryota > Viridiplantae > Streptophyta > Magnoliopsida > Poales > Poaceae > Alloteropsis > Alloteropsis semialata. The sequence continues at coordinate 58,027,485 of CM014272.1, read as the reverse complement.
ATTTCTTCGCGCAAGCGGGGAGCTCGGATCCGGCCGCAGTCGGGTTCGTTCCTCCCGGAGGTCCACTAGGACTATCTGGACTCGATCTCAACGCCGACGGCGCTCAGTTCGCGGGCTTGGAGTCGTACACGCTGCACCTGCAGCCCGACGACGAGCTTCCAACTCCATTGGTGGGTCCTCGGCCTGCTAGGACTTCCGCAATGGCAGGACGTGGACAAAGGCGCGGTCGGAGCGGTGGTCATGGTGACGGATCTGGGGAGCCTTCGTCCCGGAGGGCCACCGTCGCTCCACGGCGGGGCCGCCCACGCGTAACCCGCAGCCAAACCATGGCTGCAAGGGCTGCCGATGCAGCTGCAGATGCAGGCGGTGCGGAACAAGTGGAAGCCCAGGTGCAACTCTCTTTGGTACGACTTCACTTCCCCTTCTTTTGTTTGCGTCCATGATCTGTGCAATGAATTAGTCTTTGTTTGTGTTATATCGTAGATTGGTGCCCATAGATCCCACTGGTCCGATAAGAATATGTCCATTTTCTGTCAAATGTGGATGGAGCAAGTCCATCTAGGCAACTGCCCGCGTGATAGAATGACCAGAAGAGGTTACAAGGCCTTATTTCGCGATACGCACAAATGACCGGCTTAGTCCATGACTGGAAGGCAATGTCGGACCACAGAGACATTCTGCGCAAAGTTTTCGATGCATATAAGAAGCTGAGTAGCCGTAGTGGAGTTGGCCGTGCATTAAATGGGGCTTTCATAGCTTCCAATTCAGTTTGAAAGGATATTGCTAAGGTAATTATCCTATGCCTATTGCAGCATAACTGAGCAAGGCATGTCCTGTGCTTTCCAATTATGCTTGCCTAAATCTTGTGACTTCTCTTCCTCCTTAGGACTGCGCTGAAGTGAAGCGACTTGCACACTACCTACCGCTGTATATGCCCTATCTGGAGTTAATGTTCGCCGACGTAGCCATTGATGCAAGCACCATGGTGGGGACAACGCAGGAACAGGAGGAAGCACATGAGGCCGACGACGATGGAGAGAAATACGAGGAAGAAGCCCAAGAGGACGAGGATTTTGAAGCTGCACAGAACGTGCCGGCTCCAAATTTGCATAGGGATACCACGCTCTCCACTACAAGTACCCGCAAGAGGGGAAGTAGTGGAGAATAAATTACTTCGGGCAGTGCTCCTAAGTCCTAAGTGGTCAAAGAGCCCTATGCATAATATGTTCAGCACTTTACTGCAGCAAAATGAGGACGGACAAACAAGTACAAACTATGCGCTTCAGAAAATTGTAGAGAAGAAGGACAAGAGGAAGGAAGCTGAAAAAGCCGAGATTAAGCAATGTTTTGAGTTGGCACGGCAGTGTAATGTGTCACCTGCTAGTCCAGAGTACCTGAAGTTAGTCAAAATATTCGAGAAGGAATATTTTAGAACTGTCTTCCTCGATCTCCCAGATGAATTTGCAGATTTGATGTAGTAGCTCAAATTTGTTAGTGTAAGTGTGTGTCATGTTTAGTGAAATAAAAGTATGAGAACTAATTGTGCTTGCATGTGTAGTTGTTGTTGAGTTGTGAAAGACCATTTGTAATGTTCTGGTTTGTATGTGTTGAGCCAATGCATGAGCATGTTGAACCTATATGTTGAATGCATCCAGCAGTATCATGGTATTATACTTTTGGGTGTGATATTGAATTTGGCTGTCAATATATGTTTTTGGTGGTTGCACTGCTTAATATATGTTTTTGGTGGCTGTCAATATATGTTTTTGGTGGCTGCACTGCTCAAGTAACTGTTTTTTTGTGGCTGTCAATAACTGTTTTTGGTGGCTGTCAATATATGTTTTTGGTGGCTGCACTGCTCAAGTAACATGCTGTTATCCCTAGGCAGGTTGTCTAGTCTGAATGAAGCTGCTGCTGCTGCCTGTCTGTACTTTTGTAAGTTTTCAAGTCTGAAACTGCTGCTGCCTGTTCACTTGCATTTGATTATTTCTCTGGTGGTTTTGTCTGTCAAGCATGCTTTAATGATAATTGTCAGCTCAAGTGACTTCTGAAGTATATCAACCGTGTGTTTAAAAACTGAACTTGTCTGTAATTTCTTTGGCATGTTATGAGATATTACTTCTTTATGTAATGTGCCCTTCCAAGTGCAAGGAGTAATTGTTGTTTTGATGGCATGTGTAGGCATCCAGTACAGTTGATAATGCAAATACTTTGCCAAGTTCTGAAGGGGACTCAAGTGAAGGGAATGCAGGCAATGCAGGCAATGGCTGCTGGGAGCAGGTGTTCAGTGATTCCAGTGACAATGAAGTGTTACATGTTGTCCTGCAAGAGCAGCAAAGGAGACGCAGAATTCTGAAGATGGCCTTCATTCTCGGTATGCATGAAGACCTTTACTTGCATAGAGCACCATCTAGGGTTGCAGAGGAATCTGGAATTGATTGGGTAAACAAAACATTAGCAAATAGCACATCTTGCTACAACATGTTTAGGATGAGGCCTTATGTGTTCGAGCACCTACAGGAGGTGTTGGTCCAGTCCTATGGATTGAAGGGAACTAGAAAAATGACATTCAGGGAGGCTTTAGCCATGTTCTTATGGATGTTGGGAGCACCGCAGTCCATGAGGCAAGTAGAGGATCGGTTCACTAGGTCCACTGGTACAATTAGCCGAAAATTTGAACATGTCTTAGGGTGTGTGGTGAAACTAGTAAAAGATAATGTGTGCCCCCAGGACCCTACTTACTCCACCATCCACCCAAAGATAGCCAACCACAAGTTTGGGCATGCCTTCAGAAATGCTATAGGAGCTCTAGATGGTACCCATGTCAAGGTTTGTGTGCCTGGACACCAAGTTGGGAAGTATATCAACAGGAAAAGCGATAAATCTCAGAATGTTCTTGGCATCGTTGACTTTGACCGACGATTTACTTTTGTTACTGCTGGGATTCCTAGGTCGGCACATGACTACCGAGTGCTGTCAGAAGCTATAAAAAAGTTTGGAGCAAACTTTCCCCATCCCCTCCCCCCAGGTATGTGCATAGAGTCATTGTAAATCTTCTCTCTGTATCAGATATGATACAGGACATATAGGACTTGTAAATATTCTAGCTATGTGCATAGAGTAGTAGTAAATATTCTAGCTCTGTGCATAGTGTATCTTCTGTGACTAATTGAGACAGGGCAGCAAGTTTATATGCAAAATTGTGGGTGGTTTACAGATATCTGATAGGCACATAGAGCTGTCAGTGTCAAGTTTTTAATGACTTTTCTGGTGGTTTACAGTTATATGGTTGATGCATATAACAACTGCTGAAATATTTGTAGTTTATTTATGTTATGTCTTGATAAGGATACAGTGGACATGAAATTTGTAAAGCTTTTATTCCCTCCTGAGTTTGGCTCTGCTTTTCATGACTTTAGTGCTGCCTGGATCAATGTTTCTGTTGCTGCTTTACTAAATAAAAAGAGTGAGTGCCTTTTCAACATGTGATCCTTTTCAAAGAAATGATAGTGCCTGTTTATTGCAAATTCCGTAGCAAAGTCAGTAAGCAAATGAGTTGCAAACATCACACCCGCGACACTGAGCTATTTTGCAAGGCAAAATAGTATTGTGCAGTCATGAGAGCTATTGTCCTAGCAATAGCAACTTTAATCCAAGTTTAGCTCCTTTGTCACATATGGCCTATTTTAGCGTCAAGGTAATGTTTTGTCTGCCATTTTGATTTTCTAGAATGGCTTATTAGATTCTTAAGGGAATTTTTAGTTATGTTACATTGTTATGGATTCTAAACAGAGAAGGGGCAGTTTGGTTGAAGTTTCAAGTTTAATTTAGTTCAGTATGAATAGACTACAAATTAAATAGCGAAATGTCAGTTATGCAATCAGAAATTACCCCCTAACTAGATGCCCAGGATCATGATCATGGGCTCACATTCAAATAAAGACCATCTTTCCCAAAATATGTGGTTGATTGTTTTGAAAAAAGGCAGGATATTGATTTCTATCAATTCCATCTGCCGAAACAGGTTTTGTCAACCTATTGTCAAATAAAATGTACTCTTTAACATTTATGTTTAGAGCAGAAACTACCTTAGTACGTAGTAAGTATCTTATTCACCTGATGGTGCAATATTTTTTTTGAGACCCCTGAAGGTGCAATATTATATCATGTGCTTTGTACCTAGGAACTATTCAACAACCAGTAATCAATGAAGGCTATGTTTTGCAGGCTTTCAACTCCCAGCTTTGCCTTGGATCCAAATTTAGAGTTGGCATTGTATGCCTATTTTTTGAAGTAGTATAAGTATTTCTTATTAGCTTGAAATAGGAATAGGATGGCTCACCCAAGCACCCCTTCTGTACCCTCAGCCCCAGCTCTACAATCTTACAGCCAGAGATATGTACCCAGGTCTAGGAATTCTCGGAGCTCTAGCTCTGCTAACCAGGTCATAATAATTAAAAAAATTATCTTTTTGTCAAATCAAATGTTTTGGTACTAACTATGCCTTGCCTAACCTCAATCATCTTCAGTTTAGATAACTTATTAAACTTCTCAACTGCTATTAATAATAGACTTAAATCCATCCATGATGAGTCACAAACGATTAGGACCAGTCCGTTGAAAAATTTGCTGTTGTAGTACAATCTTAAGCATAGAGTTGTATGGATGTTTGTGCTGGGAGCATGATGCACTCTTGATAATGCATCAGCTGGCTTGTTCTCCAACCCTTTCTGACAATGCATCATGCCTTTTGTCGTAACACTTGCTGTAGATTTTGAAGAGTATCAATGCTGATTTGTATGCAGGGAAATATTACCTTGCCGATGCAGGATACCCGAACCGGGTAGGCTATCTTGCACCTTACAAGGGCGTCAAGTACCATCAAGAGGATTGGAGAAGAGGGCCGGGGCCAAGAGATCAAAAAGAGTTTTGTAACCACGCTCATTCCAGCTTGAGGTCAGCGATGGAGCAGACATTTGGAATATGGAAGAACAAGTGGAGGATTTTGTTTGGTATCCCATGTTATCCAGAGGCGAAACAAACTCAAATTATACTTGCATGTGCTGGACTACACAATTTCATTATGGAAAATAGACTGCAAGGTGAGGACGACGAAGAGGGAGTGCTGTCAGAAGATGGAGAGGAAGGAGTACACCAAGATGACACTGTGGGGGACCCGGAGGAAGCCGGAAGTGGAGGAGGAGCAGGGAGTGATGAACCTGTCGATGAAGATGTCAACATGAATGTTGTGCGTGATCAAATAGCTGATGAGTGCTTTCATTTAGGGAACCATAATACAGAAAATGTGTGGTAATGTGTCATCCACATATAAGTGATTCAATAGCTACTGTATGTTTATGATACCAATAATGTTGGCACTATAAGTATGAACGCTACATTTTTGTAATGTTTGAATGCAATAATTTGATGCGATGTTTTATGGTAAGTTTTGAATGCAAATATCTTACTCAGTGCCGCTCAGATTCAGTAGTCAATTGCGGTCTGTGCTTTGTGCTTTCTTGTTTGCGTGACACAACAGAAAGGTTAGATTACGGCAACACAAAATCATTTCTGCAGTAGTTTTGTCAGCAACATAAGTTACTGTGCCTAGACTCCTGATCAAAAGTAGAACCGGAATTTAGCTTGGACAGAGCACTCCTGGACAAAAGAATTGGAGTATACTGTAGCAAAACTTATCTCGTGCATCTAAACACTGCCTGAAATAAGATCTATTTAGCTTTTCCTCTAAACACATAAAGATCTAAAAAGATCTTATTTCAGCAATAAGAACTTACAAAAGCAGAAAAACTCATGGATTTAAACAGGCCCTCGATCTCTTTCCGGTGGTCCGGTGAACTGAAGCTCGGCGGCGTTCCGCTCCTGCTCGCGCCGCGCCGAAACGGACGAGGGAAAGTGGCCGTAGGACCGTAGCGGTTTTCGTACTTGCTGCTGCTCCGGTGCGCCCAAGTACGTCGCATCGCGTGGCTCACAATTCATGGTTCCCATTCCCAGCTGTAGCCTAGAGTCATTGCCAGGGCCTGCCTGCTCAGTAATAAACGCGCCCCTCCCGCAGCGCTTCCACGTGCCCCGGGTCACGCTCCCCGCGCGCGCGCGCACGCCGCTCCTCGCCTCCTCCTCCTCGGCCTCCTCATCGCCGGTCGCCACCCAGCCCCGCCTCGTCTCGCCTCGCCTCGCCCACCATTTCTTTTTTTGGTTGCCTTGCTTCACTCTGCCTCCCGCCTAGTTTTTCTTTCTTTTTCTCCTCTGTTCCCCGCGCTCGCGGCGTCGAGGGTGGCAGGGCAATGCCGGCGCCGGCGAGGGAGTAGGGGGTGCCTGCCGGGGACGCGGCGGGCGGAGGGAGGGGAATGGGGTGCCGGAGCTCGCGGCTGGACGCGGCGGACGTGTCCCCGGT
>CM014272.1:57950701-58014926 GCA_004135705.1 Alloteropsis semialata | reverse complement strand
GAAGGAAAAACATAAAGCAAAAACAAGAAAAAAATAAAATAAAGTGAAACAATCACAAAACAACTCAGAAAGTTCTCGAAAACAACTTACTTGCGACACAACAGGAGCTACCAAGCAAAAGTTACAGTCCCTGCGAAAGCAATCGAGAAAGACAAGAATGATCTATCAAATCAAGCGAAATGAACGTTAACCAAAGAAGAAAAATATAAGTGCAAGGCAAAAACACCTCCATTATAACTCAGTAAGAAAAAAGAAAAGTTTTTGAACAAGAACAATACCTCAATTCTCACGGACGAAAGACTGAGAACCTGGCAGCATCTCTCAAACAAATCTTCGAGCTAGCACGAAGGCGCAAACGACAGTAACAGCAGCTCGTAGTAAATCAGGAGAAGGTAAAACAAGCCCCCCTCCCCCTTGGTCCTATTTACAGGGGGTAAAAAAATATGACCGTTACACGTCTCGAAAAACAAAACGGCGCCGCAAATTCAAAAATAACAATAATAAAAATCAGAAAACCAAACAAAAAAGATGTTGTGTCAGCTAACGAAGAAATTTCGAATGCGAAGCAAACACAGAAATGAAGAAGCACGACTCGGGTTTTTTCTCCTACCGGAGGAGGCGTTTCTCCAGGCGAAGGCAATCCTGAATTTTCGAGGACATCGGCCTGTTGGAGAAAGCCCTCGTCCGCGAGGGGCTACTGTTGGGGGATTGGCCTGCCAAGAAACACCTTCGCCCATTTACTTTGTCCACCGCTTCTGGGATTTTGCCTTCGCTGTAAGGGACAGCAAGACGAACGCCTTCGCCTGGAGGTTTTGTGCCAGGGGACAGTCTGTTGTCTTCGATAAACTGAGTAGCCTAAACTCGTGTGCGAAGGCAACCAACTAATATTATCAGTATATACAAGGTCTATTTCTTTATCCAGGCTCGGGACAAGTCCAGGCCTAAGATGCGTCGGTCTCTCCACTGTAACGTCCCGGAAAATCGAAAACCTAAATTACGCGCTTAACGAGTTTTCAAATCTTTTCCGATGAGTTTCTCGAATTCCAAATCCGTTTCCACCGTTTCCAGATTCCAAAGTTCAAACCTCCGTTCCTTCCGAAATCCGTTCCCGTTGATCCTCTCCAATCCCAATCTTTCCAAAACCCTATCCATCGCGACCGTTCTCGTTCCGCGCGTCGCGCGTGTCCGACCGCCGCCCGCGAATCCCGGCTTTCTCCTTTCCTTTTTCCCCTTTTCCTTTTCTTTTTCCCATTTTCCATTTTTCTTTTTCTCTCTTTCTTTTTCCCTCCTCCTTTCTTCCTTCTCCTTCCTCCCGCGCCCTCCTCCCCTTTCCTGCTCAGCCCCGAGCGCCGCCCTCTCCCTTCCCGGCTCACCAGCGCCGAACGCCGCCCCCTCCCTGCTCCACCGCGCCCCGGATCCCCACCCCGCGCACGCCGCCCTGCTCCCNGCTCGCTCGACGCCCCGCCCCTGCAAGCTGCCCCCGCCCGCGGTGAGCACGAGGATGGTCTCCCCTCGGCTTCCTCTCCCTCCTGGGCGGCTCACCGCCCGACGCCGTGGCCAGGATGGCCGGCGTCCGCCGCCGCCAGGGCCGCCGGTGCCCCGATCCCCTTCCCTCTCCCCTGTTTCGGCCGGAAAAGAAGAGAAAGGCCGGCCTTTTTCTGGATACCCCCCTGCCTTTGATCGTATCCCATAAAGAACCCTCCTCCTTTGGAAATAACCCCAGAAACCCCCTGTCCTTTATTGTATTTCCACATATATCCCTGACCAGTTACCAAACCCCCCATAATCTTTTCCAATTCACATATAGGTCCTTCCACCATTCAAAACTATTTACAAGAAGGCCCTTGACTCTTTATAATTATTATAAAGAGGTCCTAAACCCCTCCAATTAAGCCCTAACCCTCACTTAACTTATCATTTTATGCGCCAAACTCCGCCGGAATTCCACCAAACTCGAACACGTCTTTCTTTCATCCATTCCGGCCGAGCTATACACAAATCATCCCAAAATAATCCTCCTTCCTATTTTATTTTATCATTTCCTGTTTCGAGCTCATCGGTAAAGGTTTGATTGTTTTCTTTTATGTGTTTTGTTGTGTGTGCCGTAGACGACGGTATAATCGAGGAGGAGCCGCCGGAATACGCAGGAGAGTACCGCGAGCCCGAATCCGACGACCCGTACCGCGAGCAGGACCTCCCGGAAGCTTTTGACGGCAAGTCCAATCCCATCCTTTGATGCATGTTTATCCCAGTTTTATAAACACAACCTATTGGCCTTTGATAATTGCATTGTCTTTGTTAAAAACCCGGTTGGATAGCCACTCCTTGATTGTTATAACCATTCCTTGATAACCTAGTTATCACTAAATATGATTTGCTCTGTTTGGTTGATAACCTTTGCTTAGAATGCTTAGGACTTGTTCTAATTACTTAATCAATCATGACAATTACTGGTTTTACAAAGAATAAAAGTGTGAGTGTGTTGAGTAGAGCTTTGGGTTTTCAGGTTTTGAAAATAGAGAAAGTGTTGGATAAAATGGATGGGTATTTCTTTGTGAAATACCATTTGGTGGCTTGTACCTTTGTGGTTAAGCAAGTTGGGAGATATCCATTTTGTCCGGTTTAAACCGAGGTGATGTGTTCATCTTGCCTAACCCATTTATCTCGTACAACCACTCGACTCTTGTATGGTGCAAGGGCTTAGTCTAAATCCCACTAGCCGTGCTGTTAGTTGTCTGGAGGCAGGTGTGCAGCGGGAAAACCAAGTGCCGTCTTAGTGACATGGTTGCCGTCTTAGTGACATAAACCCCTTGGTGTTTTTCTCGCGATGGCTAGGCAGTTTTGGCTATGGTGGGTAATGACTTCGATAGGATCCGCACTGACACTAAGGTGATCGTGTTGCGGTACCCTACTTGTGGTGAAAGTGTACACCTCTGCAGAGTTTCCAAACTATTCGAATAGCCGTGCCCACGGTCATGGGCGAGTTATGGCTTGGTCACAACACCGAAGGTTTTGGGATGGTTGGAGTGTGTGTTTTGGAATTGTGTTCGGCTTTGTGCCAAGAGCTACGGCGGATGGGAAATCCGGTAGCATTTAAAATTGGGATCCTTTGTGGATCAACCCCCACTTACTTAGTGTGTTACTTAAGCTTGCTTTGCTAAAGTTTCCTTGATAAACCATTGCATGAGTAAAACTGGCTTTATTGCAAATTAAACCTTAGCCTTATTCCTTGATTTATCCGGTGCATACTTCTGTGTTAACCCCTCCGTGGGTGTGGTTGGACTTGTTGAGTACTTTTGTACTCACCCTTGTTGTTGTCAATCCAGAAGAAGACCCGGACTTTGTCGTTGAGGACGCCGAGTAGGTGGTCGTGCCCGCACCCGACTTGCCTGTGGAGTTTGGCCCTGCCCGAGATGCTTTCGCTGTCGCACAACTCTGATCCTTTTGTTGAACCGGTCTGGTTCATCATCTGGCTCATGGCCGTAGTTTACCTTTTGGTTGTCTTAGCTTGTATCAAGTTTCCTCCCCATCGGGGAGTGTAAGGTTCTGAACTATCTGTTGAATAAATGTGTATCAGTCTCCTGGGACTGATAATTGTATCACATTTAGTCTCTGCTTAGGCAGGGGCGCTTCAGTATTGTACTGGATGTTGTATTATACTTTTCATGTTCAGTACTTTCTTGTTTGTGATATTATTCGTTTTCCTTCATTCGCAAGCATTTTAAAAAATTTACGGTGCGACATACAAATTAAACCGCTTTTTCAATGCAAAAATAAAAAAACCCTTACCGCCGTTCCATTTGGCGGCAAGCGTAACCGCCAAATGGAACGGCGGTTACTTCAACCGCAGGCCGGCGGTTAGAGGAACCGCCGGTTAAAACGGCGGTTAGATTTAACCGCCGGTTTATTTGGCGGTTTCTCTAACCGCCGATTCATACGGCGGTTAGCTTCTCTTACCGCCGTGCCGCCAAATGATAGGGTTGTGGGATGACCAACCGTTATTTTTGAAAAATCATAAAAAAAATAAAAAAAAAATAAAAAATTCGAGTCCAGCTCCACCGTGTAAAGCGCAACATAACGGCCTGCCTCAGTCACCGGCCTGCACAAAAGTTATTTGGGCCTCCAGCCTGACCACAGTATGACTTTTGGTCATATGCAATGCAACTCCAACTCTACCGGACGTCATTCGCTATTTTGTCGATCTTTTGAAAATCGGAGGTTTCCTTTACCTCACCACTTGAATTTCACGCACCAGCTAAAAATTGACCTGATAGCTCAATCTACTGCCGGCTGAGATGATCTGAGTTGGAACTTGGAATAATGTGACTGTCCAAGTCCCGGGATCCCCTAGGTCCCCTCGATCATCCGAAGGTTCCTGCCGAAACATTTCTTATCCTTATTTGGATTAAACAAACACCAAGTTGGCCTTCCTTGCCCTTCCATGCAAGGTCCTACCTTGCCCAACAAGCACGCTTTTCTGAATATCATTATCTTCGGACTTCAGAGTACAAGTTTGGCTTGGATACCGCAACTTTCCATTATGAGATGCGGTGTATAAAACCAGCACCCACACTCTTCCCTCACATCATCCACAGGTCAAAATCCAAATCTAGCAAGTCAACGGCAATGGCCGTCCCTGGAATGCAACTCTCCCTGCTGATCCTGCTACTCCCCACACTGTACATCTTCTACCACCTCGCCAGAACCCTGACCAAGAAGAAACCCACCACGCATGGCCTCAAATCCCACCCTCTCCTCGGCCACCTCCCGGCGTTCCTCAGGAACCGCCACCGCTTCCTCGACTGGTCCACCGACCTCATCGTCGCCAGCCCGCAGCACAGGATGGGCTTCTGGATCCCCGGGTTGCGGACGGGCATAGTCACCGCCAACCCCGCCGACGTCGAGCACGTCCTGCGCGCCAACTTCGCCAACTACCCCAAGGGCGAGCACGCCATCTCCATGCTCCGGGACTTCCTCGGCGGCGGCCTCTTCAACTCCGACGGCGAGCAGTGGCTCTGGCAGCGCAAGAACGCCAGCCTCGAGTTCAGCAAGCGCTCGCTCCGCAAGTTCGTCGTCGACGTCGTGCAGGCCGAGGTCGCCAACAGGCTGCTCCCGCTGCTGCGGCGGAATGCCAGCGGCGACGGCGAGGACGGCGCCGCTGTCCTCGACATGCAGGACGTGCTCGAGCGGTTCGCGTTCGACACCATCTGCATGGTGGCGTTCGGGCACGACCCGTGCTGCCTCGCCGACGGCGGGGTAATGGCCGAGGCGAAGTCCGATTTCATGCGCACGTTCGGTGAGGCGCAGGACCTCGTCGTTGGCCGGTTCCTGGAGCCCATCGAGGTCTCATGGAAGATCAAGAAGTGGCTCAACGTCGGCACCGAGCGCCGGCTCAAGAAGGCCATCGCCGACGTCCACGCGTTCGCCATGGGCATTGTCCGTGCACGGCGCCAGAGCGCGTCGCTGGACGATAGAGACGACGTCCTGTCACGGTTCGTGGCGGGCGACGAGCACAGCGACGAGGTGCTCAGGGACATCGTCCTCAGCTTCCTCATCGCCGGCCGCGAGACGACGTCGTCGGCGCTGACGTGGTTCTTCTGGCTCGTGTCCTCGCGGCCGGACGTGGTGACGCGCATCGCCGACGAGGTCCGCGCGGTGCGCAAGTCCGCCGGCACGCGCGCCGGCGAGCCGTTCGGCTTCGACGCGCTCCGCGACATGCACTACCTGCACGCCGCGCTCACGGAGTCGATGCGGCTGTACCCGCCGGTGCCGATCGACTCGCAGTCGTGCGCCGCGGACGACACGCTTCCCGACGGCACGCACGTCGGCGACGGTTGGTCCGTGACGTACAGCGCGTACGCCATGGGGCGGCTCGCCGCCATATGGGGCGACGACTGCGCCGAGTACAAGCCGGAGAGGTGGCTCGGGGAGGACGGCGCGTTCCGGCCGGAGAGCACGTTCCGGTACACCGTGTTCCATGCCGGGCCGAGGATGTGCCTTGGGAAGGAGATGGCGTACGTGCAGATGAAGTCGATCGTTGCGAGCGTGCTCGAAGAGTTCGTGGTCGACGTCAAGAAGGAAGCCGCCGGCGACGTGCCGGAGCACGTGCTCTCCGTGACGCTCAGAATGAAAGGGGGCTTGCCTGTGCAAGTGAGGAGAAGAGAGGAGGCTGGAACCGGAAGTGCTCAGTGACCAAGAGGATCATCAGTTTCATACTTTCATGTCTCATTGGGTTGAAAATAGCATCTGTAAGTAGGTTGTGTTATATTATTTTTTACTCCTTTTTCTGTTAAGATTCATCTCTTGTGACCGTTAGGCTAAATTCAAATATTCAATCAATAAAATGAATGCTTGATTAAGAGAAGTTACAGAGGAACATATTTCTCTCCTGCTGGCGAAAAACAATCCTCGCATCTATAACTGAATAATATCCAGCAAAATTCCACGGCACTGCAGGCATAACAGCAAACTTTGCACATGCTTAGATCAGTAACAATATTCAAGTTGTCGTCAATGATGAAATAATCAGAACTGTATAAATCAGTTTGTGACTTTTACCAGGTTCCTTTTGTCCCCAACAGACAGTTCTGCCACAAAAGCACCAAGATTTTGATAATTAGAGATGCATGTCTCCTACTTCTTCCAATGATGAGGTGACAGAACAATTTGTGCAGCACCTCTTGTATAAATAGACAGTCAGTTACTCAGTATGTTCATCAACTATATACAGATTATATTTAGGCTAATGTCCTACACTGCATGGGGAAGTATCAACTGTCCTGCACGCCTAGTTCTGGTGATATGAGGAAGCAGACCAATTTTCTTACCTGCAAAACAATCCAAGGGTTACAAATGTATCTTCCAAAGAGAAAACTAAAAGCAAGAAGCAGATGGGTCCATAACAAGAGAACCATAGAGTTGCTTGTAATTGGTTCATCAAGGCATTTCAATGTTCTCGAGGTTTCACACTTGCAAAACTACCTCCCTCTGGATCCATCAGTACGTGACTTCACAATTCACATTTCAATGCCTGCGCCTCAGCCCCTATAGGGAGCAGACGAAAGTTTCTTTAAAACAATGAAACCGATTTAACAATTACAAGAGAAAAAAGATTTTATAAATTGATCAGGAACAGTCACTCAGAAACTAAGACAAGATTATTACCTTCAGAAGAAGATCTCAACTGGATCTTGTCTTGCTAATAATAGCATTGCCAGTCTTCAAATTCAGCGCTGTATGAAATTCTGTGTCAGAAATCATGCTGTCGTGCCCAGTACCCAGTTGCTGAATTCCAGAAGCCAGGCAAACCATGACTCTGTGATTCAAGAACAAACATAATTGATATCAAGGAAGATCTCTGTTGTATCCTTTGCCTTGCTATTGCCTACCGGGACTGCCGATCTTTAAATTCAGTGCTAGATGAAATTCTATGTCAGCAACTTTGCTTGGTATTACAGATCATGCAGTTCTGCTCAATATCCATTTGCTCAAGTCAACATTCAAAGAACAGCCTTGTCTCCAAAAGCCAGGCAAACCATGACTCCACGAGTCAAGAACCAGCAAACAGCTCTGGTTGTTGTATGGAGTGAAACTCCTCAGCATATAACTGCAAAACCCTAGAAACTTCACAGCTAACTGACTTAACTACATGCTGATCGTATAGTGTCTTGTGCCTACGGATTATCTCTACTTCAACCTGCTGAAATTCATTAGGAAGGACGCTCCTCCAATCACTTGGTTTTCTAACAGAATAAAAGCCATAAAGAAGTGAAAGGAAGGTGATAGAGTCTGGTGAGTAGCCTTTATTAGCCATCTTTTCTTTCAAATCCACCGCCTTCTCAAGCATATCATGTCTACACAGGCTGAAGATAATAGCATTGTATGCCGAAATCCTTGGGTCTAATCCATCCAAAATCAATCCTTTGAATACATCTAAAAGGGCGCTCTTCTTGTGAGCCTTAACAGTGCTACTGCAGTTTGGGTTGATTATACAAGGCATACAGTTTGTGAGCCCATTAACTAAATAATGCAATGTAACATCATTAGGAGAGCAATGGTTAAGCAGCATATGTTCAAAGTACACTGCACCTTGGATTACTTTATCTTTCTTAAACAGACTACCAATTAGAATTGTATAGTGCACAACATTGGGAAATAGACCCTCAGACTGCATATTTGCAAATAAATCTTCTGCACTGTCTGTATCACCTATCTTGCCGTATCCACATATTAGTGATGAGTATGTAACAGCATTTGGGTTGCATCTCCGCTTTATCATATCACATAAAAACCTAAGAGCTGCACTTATGTTACCTTGTTTAGCGAAGCCATCGATAAGTGTAGTATATGTAAATTCATCTGGGATACACCCAACCTTCCTCATGCTGCTCATGCACAGAATTGCCTCATTCATCTTTCCAAACTTACAATATCCCTTTATCATAGCATTGTAGACAACAACATCAGGGCAGATACCTTTTTCTTCCATGAATTCAAATATTTTCCTTGCATCACCAAGATTCTCACTCCTAATGAAACCATCAATCAAAGTGGTGTACACAAATTTATCAGGCTGCACATTTCGCTCGAGCATATCTGCAAGAAGGTTCTTAGCTGCAGGAAGCATCTGTTTCTTGCATAGACCACTAATCAGTACATTATATATGTTAGCATAGGCATCACCTGTCTTTCTGCCATCTTCTCCTGGACAATCAAGGCCTCACGGACCTGCCCAGTAACAACAAGCCCATGAATTAAGGCACCAAAAGTAACCACGTCTGGAGTATGGCCTCTTCCCATCATTTCCACAAGAAAATCCAATGCAACCACCACTTCTCCTCTGACGCAGAAGCCTGTATCAAGGGAGTATAGCTAAATTGATTTGGTTCTAACTCCCTCCTAATGACCTCCCTCAAAAGCTGCACAGCCTGTCGAACATCGCCTTCCCGGCAAAATGCTGATATCAAAGTATTAAACGTGACAACATCCAGGTGACACCCACTTGCAAACATTTGCTTCAGAACGGCCATTGCTTGTGTTGCTGATTGGTATTTGCACAATGCATCAATGACAGTGTTATAAATCTGCAGATTGGGGGACAATCCTCTCAACCTCATCTCCCCGAGCAGACTCCCAATCTTCTCCAAATCACCTTTCCTCCGAGTTGGTTAATAATGGCACCATATGTCACCGCAGTTGGCAAGAATCCCTTTGTCTCCATATCACCCAACAGCAGCAATCCCCTCCCGATGTCCCCGCGCCAGCAGTACCCATCGATCAACACATTGTAGAACACGACGTGCGGAATGCACCCCGCTCCCCACCTCGCCTCAATCAGCTCCATCCCCTCCTCCACCCTCCCTTCCAGGCACAGCCCTCGGACCATCACGCAGGTGCTGTAGTTATCCGCGCCGCCCTCCTCGGCGAGCATTTCGTCATACAGTCTCCGGGCGTCCTCCCAGCGCCGGCGCTCGACGAGAAGCCTTAGCAGGCGGTTGCAGTGTGCGGCCTCCGGGAGCGCGCCGTGCAGCTCCCTGGCGCGCGCGCACACCTCGGCGGCCTTCCCGTCCATCCCGGCGTCAGCGTACGCGGCGGCGAGCGCGCCGAGGCAGGCGCGCGTGGGCGTGGCGGGGGCCATGGATTGGAGCGTGGCGTCCGCGGCGTCGAAGCGGCGGGCACGGGCGAGGAGGCGGAGCAGCGCGGAGTGGGCGAGAGGGGTCGGCGCGTCATGGTGGTTGTGGTGGACCTGGGACCAGGAGAGGAGCGCGATGGCGAGGTCGGGGTCGGCGAGGGAGGAGACGGCGGCGGCGAGGCGCGCGTCGGAGAGCGGGGGCGGGAGGAGCGCGGCGAGGGAGCGTGCCCAGGTGGGGTTGGAGGAGCGGGACGCGAGGACGCGCGCGAGCGAGGCCGCGAGGGCCGGGGTGACGGGCGGGTTCGGGTTGGGGCGGCGGCGCGGGAGCGGGGTGATGCGGGGCAGGAGTCTCGTTGATAAAGCGGATTTTTTAGGCATAGCGGTACGTACCCACGTCGAACAAACGGTCTGGATCCCGCGGAGATTCGGACCGCAAAGCGCCCATTAAAGAACGGTCATGAAACCCAATTAACGAGATCAGTCTTAATCGCACAAAACAGTCAACACATGCGTTCCGTGAGCGATAAGGAGACGGAAGGTCGGTTCACTCCGATTTCAAAAATCGCCGGCGCCATATGCTGGAAGGTCCCCGAACCGAATCCGTGACGAGTACAAAAGCAGCCTTTCTTCCCGCATCGCCGTCCATACGAAGCCATCACGGGTGAGCTCGGGAAGATAAGCTGCAAGCACCGGGCCGAGCAGCGCATGCCGATGTCAACAGCCTCGTCGGCTGAGAAGCAAGAACCAGGCGGCACAAGGCAGGAATACAGGCAACGAAACACGCTGGAGCAGAGTCAGGCAGGAGAAGGGAGACGGGATACAGCCGGCGCGTCTCCAAACGCAGAGCACAGGTACGAAGACGAGAGCGCGCACCCGCTGGTACGAGTAGCAGTACACACAGATGCACTCATCATGCAGCACTGTCGACCTGCCGGAGAGGAAGGAGACGGCGCAACTGAACATGCGACGGATACATACCACAGTGCAGAAACTTCAGGCAAACTCCTGACTGTAACAGAACGACGATATCCGGATAACTCTTCGCAATCCCTTGTGAAGTGGTCATCTCAGCAGTACAGGTCAGTATTAGGTCAAAATGGAAACAGGAGTAACTCTAATTTGATCATAGTATACTCATTAAGATCTGTCTTATTCTCAATTCGCAACAGGCCGTGCATATCAGAGACGATAATGACACACACAGCAATACAGCAGCTTTCCTGCAACAGGGCATGGGAAATTTCAACCAAGGTGAAAACGTCAACATCGTTCAGGAAAAGGTGAAACCATGGTTACCATAAGCTCACATGTTCATACGGCGAAGTTAAATTACAGGCAGCAGCAGTTACAAACTACATTGCCAATTACTATCAGCAATACATTTCATAGCACTTACTTGCAATGTCTGGAAATGTACAGGAAAAGAGCGAAAAGTGGTCCTGATTCAAGATCAGCACCCTGGGAGGAAAGTGCTATAACAAGAGCACTTCGGCAATCAGAAAACCAGCAAACTGGACCCATATTCTTCCCTTTCCAAGGGACATCTTTCAACAGCTGTGAAGAAGCACATGAGTTCTACAATCTTTATTCATGGGAGAAGGGTTTTGGAATTCGGTACGGACGAAGCAGAACAAACTCCGAACATTACCGGACAAGAGTGGACATTGTATGCTCCTGTGAGGTAAGGTCGAAACAACATGTGCAAAATATTTGAACACCATCCATAAATATGTAAGTATGAACGATAATGATATGCATTGTAGGGACTGAACAGAAAGGCCACCTCATGTCGCACAGGATGCAAAGCCATGATCAGATTGCTCAGAAGCAACGACCATGGATGGTATATTAGCATGGTTGATGATACACATAACCACCCATTCTCAGATACATACGCAGAAAATAAGCAATGGAATTCACATAACCATATCGACTCAATGACAAGGGAATTCATTAAAAAATTACGAGACAACAATGTAAGCATAGGAAGAGTATGCAGTATACTTGGAGTTTCTGATTACAGCTCTAGTGCTCCAATGAGAAAGGAAGCAGTGAGGTCTATATGTGCAAAACTTGCACAAGAGAACATGAGAAATGACATCGGCAAGACATTGCAAATACTAGAAACCATGAAAGCTGAAGATCCAGCAATGGAAGTTAAGTTCAAAGTAGACAGTGAAGGTAGAATTAATGCAATGCTATGGTGCACAGGGAAGAACAGGCATGACTACAGTCACTATGGCGATGTCGTTACATTTGACACGACATACAGAACTAACCTATACAAGCTACCATTTGGACTCTTTGTCGGAGTAAACAACCACTTCCAAAGTGTTATATTTGGAGGTGTTTTACTAACAACAGAAAAAACTGAAGATTTCGAATGGGCATTCTCGTCATTTGTGGGAATAATGGGTGGAAACGCACCCGTTACAATGTTAACAGGTACATATGGAAACACATAATGTAATTATGTAATATTCATATGAAGGCTATGTATGTTGAACCAGATAGAATGATTGACAGTTTACATTGAATGTGCAGATCAATGCGCTGCTATGGCTAAAGCCATAAAATCAACTCTGAAGAATACAAGGCATCGATGGTGTAGATGGCATGTCCTAAAAGATGCAAAAAAAAGGCTTGGAAACGTGTACTCGAAATATAGTGGATTCAAAGCTGAGTTCAACAAGCTAATAACAGAAGAAACTTGCAAAGTCAGATTTGAAGAAAAATGGAAATTACTGATAAAAAAGTTCAAACTTTCAGAAAACAGTTTCATGGAAAGGTTATACAGGTACAGGACGAAGTGGGCTAAACCATACTTCATGGGAATTTTCTGCGCAGGTATGACAAGCACACAAAGGAGTGAAAGTGCAAATCACATGTTAAAAGAAGTGATACAACGAGCTGCACCAATGCACCTATTTGTAAGCAAGTTCAATGAGTTGCAGCGCAACAGAATAGATGATGAAGGCAGGCAAACACACATCACAAAACAGGCAAGTAACTTTGTTGCATCAATATCCATAAGAATGGATATTGATGCGGAAGCTGTGACATAAAAGCATATAACTTTGAAAAGTAGAACTTACTTGTACCAATTTCAAACAGGTACGAATGAGGCTGAAAATAAATGTCCCAATCGAGAAGCATGCTATGTCTGTATACACTAGAGCCATGTACGAGAAGTTCACAGAACAGCTGTATAAAGCAGGGAAATATGCCATAAGAAGAAAATGCAATGACGAGGAGTACATAGTCGTGCACTCAAGCTTCATCGACGACCCAGAAGCCCGAGAAATGCGTGTAATTTATTACAAACCAGAACAGATATGGTGCAGCTGTGGACTATACCACCACATGGGAATACTTTGCCGGCATGCACTGAAGGTAATATGTTTAAGTACATGCCACCCAATAGAACACCAACTTAAGCACAGTACACGAAAAATGACTACAGTATAAATTTTGCAGGTTCTTGTGCACCTAGACAGTCAATATATTCCAGTTGAAAACATAATGAAAAGGTGGACGAAGGACGCAACTAATGCTGTAGTTCATGGCACAATGAAGCATGAAAAACGAATGCAAATTGAGTCAACAGATGCAATCCGAAAGAAGATGCTGCTCATGAAAGTACTCCAATTAAGTAATGCTGAGAACGAGTTAGAAGAGCAACAATTCAATCAGATAATGGATGCCCTGAATGGCCACAAACCAGGCTCAAACAACATAATGAGTGCGGGTTCGGCTACAGCAGCCAATAAGAAACAGAAGGCGGAATCACAGTGTGCCCTGAAGACAATACGACAGGGAGGCACGGACAAACCATTACTGTGCCCACATAGGGCCTACACAGGAGGAAGACCACCAAACACAGCATTGAAGTCATGGATAGCAGGAAACAAGAAGAACAAACCCCAAGCATAAGAAATAAACAGATGCGCACGCAATACAAATACCGAATGTTTGTATTGTAAAGTGCATAATGGCATCAGTAGTAGGCCGTACGCACAATAACCTAAATCAGTGTTCGGACTAGATGAACACGTATGCAGCAGTTGAACCCTAAAGAAGAGGTCGCATTTGCACAACCTCATAATCCAGACTTTTGTAAGGGTAACCAGAGTTTCAATATTAAGCAATGAGAATTAGTGCTTATTTCAGTACTTGATGAGTTACGTTTGCAAAGCATGAAAACATAGAAATAGAAAACTGAAGCACCAGATTCATGAACTTGAAAAAAATATAACAACAGTTGACATTAATATGAAGGTACATGAGGGAAGCATGCATAAACATTCGGTAGGGTGAAATACAAGTTGCAACAGAGGCAACTAACTCAGTGAAACAGAAAATAATGAATAACTGTAACTGCAAGACATATGAAACTTATGCAAAAGTTTGGAACCATACATACGTAATAGAACAGCAGTACAATATCCGCATCAAAGACACGGATAAGCGGAAGAAGACATCTTCAAACTGAGGGGCAACATCTACATCTTGCGTCTTTTGGACCTCCTCGGAATAGTTTCATTCGTAGCAGCAACAGACGAACTAGGCAGTTCAGATTTATTAGATATGACACTCTCAATCCTTGAGCAAGACCTGTCCAAACCATCATATTTGCGATGCAGATCAGCAAAACCAACTGCCATCTTATCTGTGAGAGTATGCAGCTTAAGCTCTGCCTTCATAAGTCTGACACCAAGGTCTTCCAACGCAGCACGCAAGTCATGAAACATGGCTGCAATTGCCTACAAATAACGGAAATACATAACTGTAAAATAAATTATAGGATACATACACATAAAGT
Source organism: Alloteropsis semialata (assembly GCA_004135705.1). Lineage (NCBI taxonomy): Eukaryota > Viridiplantae > Streptophyta > Magnoliopsida > Poales > Poaceae > Alloteropsis > Alloteropsis semialata. Next base: position 58,000,473 of record CM014272.1, on the reverse strand, counting down.
GAGCACTAAACAATCAGAATAATTATCCAGGATCCCAAAAAGTTCATAGAAAGCATGAGGGCGCTAACCTTGCTGCTGTAAACAGGGGCATCAGTACAAGGGATCTGAAGCTTGCTTCTAATAGAATCAGCAGATTGGCCATAGTTGGACGAGGGTTGTCCTCTACAAGGGCCACCGTCGCGGTGGAACTGAAGGCCAAAATCCGTGTGGAAAGGAGGAACCTCGTCCCAAGGATGTGGATCCGGAATCGGAGGGAAGTTGGTCACGGGTTTGGGGCGAGAGTTATCTGAGGACGAAACTGAATCAATCGATGGAGGACGAACCTTAGATGTGCCCGCGCCCAGATAAGGACGACGACGGCGGGAAGAACGAGGAACGGCGGCCCGAGAACCCCCACGGCGCTTGCAGTCCGCCATCACGGGCAGCACAGTTGAGACGAAGTGACGAAACCCTAGAACTGTGCGGATCTAGAAATAGAGACGACGATTGCTGATGGCTACACGAAAGGGATGTATAAACGAAGGGCGAGAGAAGGCAGCAAATAAAATAAAATAATATAATAATGCATAGAGGACCTAGGCAGCACCGCGCAAGGCACGCGACATGCAACCTGTTCGCTTGGCTTAGAAGCCACCAGGCAGCAGTACTTTTCTCTCACAACAAATCAGCACCAGCCACCAGTACTTTTCTGTCACAACAAATAAGCAGCAGCTACCAGCCACCAGACAACCCAACAGGCTGATACATAACAATCCTAACATAAACCATAAACCCTAATCCGTAGAAATCATAAACGAAAAAATGTAACGAATAAACCTAATCATAGAGCATTATCCCCATCCCTAAATCCTAATTCATAATCAATTGACAAATATATAGGAAGGGTATATAGGCAAAAATAAAAGACGCATAAAAGGAACCCCCCCACCCTAATCACAAAACAAATGTACATAAAGCCTTAAACCCAAAAACCCTGCAACACAAAAATTAAATCATAACCGTCAACCGAATAACCCTAAACCCTAAATATATAACCCATAACCCTAAACCCTATAACATTTGACCCCTCCCTAAACCCAAACTGATAATCAATTCACAAATATAAAGGAAGCATATGTAGGCAGAATTAAAAGGCGCACAAAAGAAACCCCCAAACCCTAATCACATAACAATAGTACGTAAACCTTAAACCCAAAAGCCCTATAGCCTAAACCGTAAACCATAATCGTCACCCCAATAACCGTAAACCGTAAATATATAACGCATAACCCTAAACCCTATAGGATTATCGCAGTCCATAAAACCTAAACCCTATTCCATTGACAAATATTTACAAATATATAGGAAGGGTATATAGGCAAAAATAAAAGACGCATAAAAGGAACCCCCCCCCACCCTAATCACAAAACAAATGTACATAAAGCCTTAAACCCAAAAACCCTGCAACACAAAAATTAAATCATAACCGTCAACCGAATAACCCTAAACCCTAAATATATAACCCATAACCCTAAACCCTATAACATTTGACCCGTCCCTAAACCCAAACTGATAATCAATTCACAAATATAAAGGAAGCATATGTAGGCAGAATTAAAAGGCGCACAAAAGAAACCCCCAAACCCTAATCACATAACAATAGTACGTAAACCTTAAACCCAAAAGCCCTATAGCCTAAACCGTAAACCATAATCGTCACCCCAATAACCGTAAACCGTAAATATATAACGCATAACCCTAAACCCTATAGGATTATCGCAGTCCATAAACCCTAAACCCTATTCCATTGACAAATATTTACAAAGGATATATAGTCACAGGTAAAAGACAAATAAAAATAACCCCCACACCCTAATCACACTACAATAGTACATAAACCTTAAACCCGAAAACCCTATAGCCTTAATAATAAATCAGACCCGTCAGCCCAATAACCCTAAACCATAAATATATAACCCATTCCCCTAAACCGTATACCATTCTCCGAGTGCACAAACCCGAATCGAGAATGCATTGACAATTATATAGGAAGGATATGTAGTCATAGTTAAAAGACGGAAAAAATAAACCCCACACTCTAAACCCTAAACAATAGTACATCAACCCAAACACCCTAAACCCTAATAAACCATAAACCCTAAACCTTCACCATAAACCAAAAAACCGTAAAACCTAAATATATAACCCATAACCCTAAACCCTATAGCATTACACCCATCCATAAACCCTAATTCATAATCCATTGACAAATAAATAGAAACAATCTGTAGTAGCAAGTACAACATAAACCCTAAAACAAACGAACAAACCGTAATCCGAAAACATTTTTACCTAAACCCTAAATCCTAAACCATATACCCAAAAAAATAACCCATAACCGTTGACCCGAACAACCCTAAACCAAAACATTGGAGCCATAACCCTAACCCCTATACCATGAAACCCATCCCTAAACCCAAAGTCATGAGGCATTGACAAATAAATAGGAAGCATCTAAAGCCCGAATGACAAGACGCATGAAACAAACCCCGGAACCGTAAGCAAAAAACCCAGTACGTTAACCTGAAACAAATACACCGTATAGCATATAAACTAACCCATAACCATGAACCATGTTCGTAAACCCTACATAAGAAACCATTCAGCATAAATAAAAGCTAGGAAAATATTGGCCAGGCATAAAACATACAAGACAAACCGAGAACCCATGAAAGCAGTGAAAAGTGGATGAAGCAGAAACATCATAAGTAAACAAAAATCAATGTGAAATATGACATAAACAAAAGAACCAATATCCTAAAGCGTAACGGATAGAGTCAAAGACCCAGACGAAAAAAAAGGCATAATGATAGCACTCAACAGACACAGCACCAGAGGACACTCGTCAAACAGATGTAAGCCAGAACAACAAATGTACCACAGGTACCAATTTGGAGCAAAACAGTACAACATATCCAAGCAGTGCTAAATTTAGAAGCTGACAGAATCACAACAAATACAAGAATATACATATTCAAGTTCCATAAATATGTAAGATAGATCCTTATAAATATCAAAGGTCCAACAGTACATAAAGGCAGAGTGAGACTGCCATCTGCAGTACATATACCAATATGCTGGTCCAATAGGAAGGTTACAGAGCCAAAGAAAGTTGACAGCTAAGTATTATACATCAAGTGGGGGCTGAAAACATACTGGGCGCGCTATACAACAAAAGCCTTCCATCATGGCATAAGTTCAGATAGTTTAAGCAAATATCAGACTATATTAGCTAAACTTGGCTAATCATATGGGCAAACACAAGACCTTGGCCACCAGCACTCTAAGGAATTGGCAGCAGGTAGAACTTAATACGCATCTTGTGGTTGAAGAAATGCAGCTTAAGCACATACACTTCTCCAGTAACAAAAGCATAGTCACGTGCGAATGTAGCGTACTGGCCACGAATTTTCATAAGACGAGCATCCTGCTCATTGCCAGCTGACTTGTACAGAGTCGCAGGATATCCTGGCCCATCATCCCCGTAGTACAACTTAGCAGGAATTGTTCCAGGCATGAACATGTTGGAGAAGCTTGTCTTGAAGTACTGCACAACAAAAAGAGAGAACATTAAAAAAATAACATATACAGTAATCATTAGCGAATAGAGTAGGAAGCGGGACAAAGTGACATCCAAGCTTGCAAGAGATGAAGTAGCACAAAACACTCACAAATAGACCATGCTGTGCCTGGCTAGCAGTGAGCTGCACAGCATAGAGAGGGTAATCGTGCTGACGATTGAACCATATGTCATTCATGTACTGAACCAGATCAGGTGATATCACAAGATTTGGAGACAGCTGATAGTTCAACTAAAGGACATGATTAGGCACTGCATAACGATAAACAGGTGTACATGAAAAAAACAGAAACATAGAATGAACACCAAACACAACAGGTCAAAGCAGAACATAATGGACAATATGAAACCAAAGAAACAGAAACCTGGAACATGTGCTGCACCAAAAGCATCAACAACAGCCTGATGAACAAGTTCAGGTGGACCCTGCGGAACAGCATGAACCACATCGGGTTCAACCGGAGGAGGTGCAGCAACAGGGGGCTGATGAGCCGGAGGTGCATTCATCCAACGAGCAGGCCTCTCAGACATTGGTTTCTCAGGGCCAAATCCATGGTAAAGCGTGAGAGTGATAGTATGATGGTCATGCACATAGCACACAGCAACATCACCCAGAGATACCCGTTCAGCCGAAACAAAATCACGCCAGCCAGAACCAAATGCAAGGGTGCCACGCAAGGGGAACAACTTGACTTTGAATGGCAAATTCAGAGCACCAAACATAACAACTTCAGGCACAAGTTCATGATAAAAGGTGGAGGCAACATGGCTCGGAATAACCTAATGGAAAGCATGTAAGGCAGTAAAGTATTATACGACCGTCACACAGACACAATACAGTAAAAAAAAAGCATATAAGCACAAAAAGGTAGAAGAACATAATAACAGACAGAAAATGGGCATATAGACTCCCACCGTCTCAGTCAAGTACTCATCTGAAAAAGCAAGCAAGAAGCTCCGGCCAGCTCCATATGGAGTAAGGTTTGGCGGAGGATGTGGCACAGCAGATGCAGGAACAGAATACGCGGGAACCTAAACAGGGGCAACCCAACAGAAGAATAAACATGAAATACACCAAAAAAAAAAGAAAACTATAACAGAACAACAAGATAGTCATTAGAATACAGGAGAGATTGACAAAGTGAGAGAGACATACCGCAGCAGCTGGAACCGACTGCGACGCACACGGTACACTGCGAACGGCTGATGAGGAAGGCCTGGATTCACCAATGCTCAGGCCACGTGCAGATACGTTGCGAGTGGGAACTCCAAAGCCAGTTGAGCCCACAAGACTAGGCGAATCAGTACGCGGCACACCGAGTGGAGCCTACAAATCAAAGAAGAAAAGCGTATAAGTAACGAAACAAGTCAAATATCGTAGATCTGAAAGGTAAAGATGACAAGCAGCAAGCAGACACGAATGAATATGAAGGCAGCACGAGGCAGACCTGTACGCGGGACGAAGACAGGCCACTGGATCCAGCAGAAGCGTCCACCCCGGGAGCAGATCGAAGACCAGCAGCTACCGGGCGGCCAATACAAGCCGACACCATCACGGAATCCGACCCCAAGCACAGGGAAAGATGGGGACCGTCCTGCAGAGGACCCTGCTGCTCGTTCGTGAACAGCGGAAGCAATGTACGGCGGGCGCAAGGAGCACTGTCCACGGGCAAATCAGCCTGCGCCGCAGGACCCCCGGCAGGAGGACCGGAAGCCATGCCGGCCGGAAGCAGCAGCCGCGGCGAGCACCTGTAGCTCTACAGGAGCGGTTCAGGGAGGGGAAGGCGGAGTGGGAGACCAGAAAGGTCCAGCCGAGTGGGGACTGGAGACTGAGGAGTGCGACAGAAGGAAGAGATTCCTTATGTACGACGGCGGGAGAAGGTGTGAACACGCGGGAAACCGAGAAATGGAATAAGACCGGGGAGATAAGGACAGGACAGGTCCAGACAGAGGTAATAACGCCAACAGCTTTAATATTAAAATAAAAAAGGAAGTACTCACGGGTGTTTACTTCCAAGAGAACGAACTCACGGGTGTTTACTTCCCACAGAACGAAAAACGTGTTGAAAAACACGCGTTTCCCTATCCACTTTTTATCTCTGTAACACGTAACTCAATGCAGCTACATTTTGCAAACTGAAGTGAACTAAACACCCCTTCATATGACTTAAAAACACAACATATGCATATGTTGTAACATTAAATATATACACAACATTTAAGTAATCAAGGACAGTGAGAAAAATAAGTGGCTGGGACTGCAACAACAGACAAAAGTAGATTCCCGCGCAAGCTCTGAAAACCAAATAGGGAGGAGGTCGTCCATCCCGCCAAAGTAACAGTACAGCGATGCATAATAGAAAAAGACAAAACCGGCGTGTAAGTCGGTTCACACATGCTATAAATGAAACAGACAGCAAGCCCGGAGAGCACAAGGGCAGGCTGTACCAATGGAGACAGCAACAAAAACAAAGGAAGTGGCAAGCAGGGAATATGTCGGTCCAGGAGAGACAAGCAGTACTAACACAGAGAACAGAGCTGTGAGAACTAAACAATGCATACTGTGCGTAACAGCAAAGGTGCTGAACGACGCAGCAGCAAAGCCAAGACACGGAGGAAGATTAGTGGTACACCAAACTGAAGTTCACAAGGTAAGCCATTTACTATTGAAATATTTGTGTAAATTGAATAAACAGGACGGTAAAAAAATAGCTTCATTTTATAAGTAACTATCTGATGCAGGTTAAGCTATGCGGAATGATAACAAGTACAGACCAAGCTGATGGGTACACAGACTACAAACTATATGACGGAACTGGATGCATAAATGGCAGAATCTGGTACGACTCTTAATCGAAAAGAATATGAATTGATGTAGTAGTAACGAAACTGAACCTAATGTACTAATAGTAGTGCACAATGAGCATGCAGGCCAATGAACAACACAAGGAAAACAGAATTAGACGGAGCAAAGTAAGACATAGTAAAGTAATAGTATAAGCTAACTAATGTTCACACATGATGAGAGCACAAATGAAATGCAGGTTGAATACATACTACACAATATATGGCACTATTAGCGAAGCAAATGGTGTTATCAGGATCGACACTATAAAGGCAAGGTAACATGATGAAACCCGGTACATTGATTTGTTCTATGTTTCAACAACAAAAGAGTGACCTCTAATACTACATGTTTCAAATGATTTGAAGGCTCGTTGAAAATTACAACGCTTTAAATGAACACTACCTCACAGTCATAAAACAATACCTAGAGCTAAAAGACTATGAGCCACCACAAATGAAGGCAGAGACATCAGCAACAACTGCAGCATTCAACATGGACAAGGAAGCAATTATATGCATGCTAGCAACTGAACCAATTAGGTAAGAAGTAGCAGAAAACACAAGTGAAGATTGCATAGCTCATTCCTGAGGCATTTACTAATATGAACACAAACACAATTGCAGAAACTCTGAAGAAGGTGCATCAATCAATTACATGGTACAGACCCTCAAAATAACACAGGAAAAACTACGGTAAGTATCGTATACCAGCTTGCATAGACTAATGTTTAGTAATTACTACTGCGTCGTTTAACATGTAAAGTTTATAATGTTCCAACAGGCAACTACTCGAAGAGCTCATAAATGAAGGTTCCATATACAACACTATCGGAGAGAACCATTTCAAGCTCGCGGACAACTAGGCCAACCAAACATCTGTCAATGCAGATGCTAGATTATAACATATGCAGACCTGAACTCATGCAAAAATAATCACCTAGACATGTTTGAATAAGTTGTGTGTGAGATGGATCAAGTAATAATAGTGTGTACTTCTTATTTCATGAGCAGAAGAAGCTATGTTCGTGAGAGATTATTCAGCAAAGATATATGAAACTACTCATAAGTAGCATGTAAAAGAAGACATATATTGCAATGCAATCTGGCAAAAAAACTTCTAACAAAATGCATATACTAAGCGTAAGTACACATTAGAGCGAAACCATAGCAAAAAATTGGTGGAAAAAACCAAATCGCAACAGCAGAAACACACGTCAACCTTACAACTGTGGCTTACCAAACGAGGACAACACAGCACAGGATAGGATAGGCCAAAAAAGGTAGGTACCAGCAACACTACAAATCAGTCAGAAGCAGTAAAACTAACATCAACACACAGTGTGTGAACTGAACATGCTGTACTTCCAGCATGTCCTAGAACTTTACCTGATAAAGCTTGTTGACCAAGAAAACCCACACATGACTACACATATACCTGACTCTATATATACACCTAGAGGGACAATAGAAGAGGAAAAGAAGAAGACAACAGACACACAGATAAGCAGGGGGAGAAGTGCAGTCGACAGGTGAAGGTAATAATCTAACCATTTGTCAATACTACAAAGAAACATACCAATTAATATAGTGCAGGTTAATTTACTGATGAGCATATAAGACAAAGACATGTTCTGTACACCTATCCAAAAAAAAAACGAAGAAGATACACCATATATTACTATACACACCTTATAGGCCATCTCGATAACCTAAAGATTGAAAAACCTGAATACTACATGGGGATTGTAAAATTATAGATTTTGTACAGTAATAATCTAACCTGTTTGGATCTTCAGATTATAATCCAAATACTAGAAATGTTGTACATGTCACATAGCTCTTTGCAACCAATAATCCTCAAAAAGGTAGTTTGGATAGGATTCTAGATTATGGGTTGGGATTCTGAAAATATATACTACTATCTAGTCTATTAGGATTGGTTTGAGATTATGTTTCCTGTATACATTACTTTGTATCCAATCCAAACGGGCCCTTAACCATGGAAACATACTGCAGAAATAAATCATGGAGAAGAAAGAAAGGTCAGCACTACATCCACATGCCACAAATGCAAGAGCAATGAACGAAGAACAGACATTAATAGCCACACCAATTGGCCCTTCAGTGGGCCAACCAAACATAAAGGACATATTCATAGCAGTGGAGAAGCAATGCGGGCTTGAAGCCATACCAACTCGGATATACCACAATCATCCACAATATATGCTTCAATTCGATACAGCAGAGAACACAGCGAAGGTAGAGCAGTGCAAGGTGCTTAGAGCAGAAAACTTCACACTATCACTTACCCGATGGTCAAGGTACTATAAGAATCGCACGTACCCATGGAATACAGCAGTGATAATTGAGATAACCGGCCTTCCTCCAAACGGTTGCAACCCAGAGACAGTGGATCCATTACTGACACCATACTGTGACATAATAGAACACAAATTCAACAAGGACGAAGGAATTTGCGTTGTAAGAGCATACACAGCAACACAGAAAGCAATACCAAAGAATGGAACAGTCGGTGTTAAAACAGAAGAGCATAAGCTAGAATACAAAGTGGAAACAGTCGATGTGAAAATATGCACTGTGAATATCATTACAAGTGAAGACGTGAAACAATTCATGCAGGAGCACAAATTATGGGGCTACCATCCAGGAATGGTCCATACAGGTAACATACAGTAGCATCATTCATATGATCCTAATACCAACAACCAATTTGTTCATGCATAAATAACTAACAAGGTCATCCATTTGAACACACACAGCACTGCAGTTCGAAGTGGACCCAGAAATTCTCCAGGAGCACTACGCATACCACGAACATGGTAGGTTCTTAACACATGACATATTGTTCGAAAATTTAACAATTGTGAAGACAGCTTATGTTACTAACTTCGTCCACATATTGGTAGCAGCAGTAAATAAATGGATCATAGGCGACAACGAAGAATTCAACAAACACAGCACAGGGACAAGCAACGAAGACTACGACTGTAACGTTTAATACATCTCCTTCAATTACCGACCCAATAAATAAGCAGAAAAATACATGCACCTACTCATCTGTGTATCCAACTCGCAGGTTTCTACGCAACAAGGCAATATGAAACAGACACAGAAAGCGAAGGGCTATCAGATCGTGAACCATCATGCTGGCGAGGAAGAGCAATGTAGACTGATTTCAATACTATAAGAGTTATGAGTGTTTTCAGTAAGATAAGCAGAAGCAGCAGCACCAATATTTGATATAGTTATGAGTTATGTAAAAGTCAGTGGAAACTCGACCAAATTTGGAGGTAGTGAATAATCATAGAAGGGAAACTCATGTATAATATTACCCTTCTAAAGTCCAGTAAATGGTACCTACAAATATTAAAGTACTATGATTATTTACTAAGACGTTTTCCTGTATACAAAGTTACTAAGATATACACACAATTACCATGTATGCATAATAACATCAGCTAAACCACAATTCCAGTTACATGGTGTAGGCCTACAAGTTTGCATACACAAAAAATAAAAAATAACTTGTTATATAACGTAACAACTTTCAAAATGCATAGAAGAAAGCCAGAAATGATACCTTTTCGATAACAAACAGCTAAACTACAAAACAGCAGCCACAGAACAATATCCTCAGCTCACAAGATCAACAACATCGAAACATCCTACACAACACAACCAATTATTGTATGAATAACATGCATAATAAGGACATGCCTGAATTAAAACATACACATTCAATCTACAGCATACATTACCTGTAATAATCGGATGCTCCAATTAGAATACATGGTAAGCCTCAAGTCTCCCGATCAGTATAGGAAGTCACTGAATCAACCAAAGTAATAAAGAAACAGCCCACAGTCAGTGGCATACTAAAAATCATGAAACACGGCATCATAAAAATGAAAAAAATTATATGAAGTGAACGGATTTTGACAGCACGGTTATGTCATACGAACACACGCAAATACATAGCCATATGTATGTAGTGTATATAATAACTTAGCATTACGTAACACAGTATAATAAGTACAATCTGTTAACATTAAAGCACATTAAGACCCAGAATATAAGCAATCCATTAAAAAGGTTCGTAACCTCAGCAAGGCTTCTATCCAACCAGTACAACAACATGACCTGATTATAGATACCATATACAGAATATGAATCCCGCGCTAATTCTCAATATATTACCTAACCAAATAGTGTGTATAACATAAGCAAAAGAGAACAGAGGCCAACCATTATGTGCTTCATCAGAACCACCTCCCACACACTACCAGAAACTCCTCTCGAACTCAGAATCTCTGTAAACATTGCCAAAAGCTCGAGCAATTGATTACAGCCATATTCGAAGAAACCCAACCAGGCGGCGGCATCAAGCAACAAATCTAAGGAACGCAACCATGCCGCAGTAGCACACAATGCAAATCGATCCTGCACAACCAAACAATATTTTACAATCGTATCGCAATCATAACAGATCATGGAGAGCATAGGATTCTCACCCGAGCAAACGGATCTGGCTCCTTTACTCGACCCCCAAATCCCTCCATCCGCAGCTACCACAGACCCATCGAAATCTCGAACGAATCGACCAGCACACTGCGCAAACATCAGATCAGGATCTAAATCTAACAAAATACTGCATCAATCGGATCCAAATCGAACAAATGCATATCAAACTGAAACGGCACTAAACCTGACGCAAAACAAGAACACATGGAATCGGAGATCCTCGCCAGCAGTTGCATGACGCACAACAAGCCCAAATCGACGGAGAAGTGGGAATCGAGGCGAATTTCTAACCCTAATCCATGCGCCGCCGGCCGAAGGAGACAAAAGTCATCCTCCTGCCCCGGCCGCAGCGGCTGCCCGTCGGGTGGCAAGAGCGGATCCGGGAGGTGGTCCACGAGGCGCCGGCGTCCTCCCGCCGCGCCCAGGATGGGCTCTGTCGCCATCTGTCCTCTCTCGCCGGAGACGTAGCCTCGCCGCCGTCGCTCACCACTGGACTCCTCCTCCAAGAACAAACACAGGACCCACCCGAACACACGCGTCTACCTGCTACAGTATCGCATAGGTATGAACAAGTGTGAACGCACACCATGCTTTGCTCCTAAAATCACAACACAACCGCATGATTATTACCATACCATTCACACTGACACCCCCTATGCACGAATCTTGAAAAAAATCGGACTACGCCTAAACGGGGGGGTACGTACCGACGTGCGCGGAAGAACATTTGTAGGTCGCCTCCTCCCCGGCCGCCGCCGCGGCGCTCATGCGCGAGCACGACGGGGCCTTCGCCACGCGCCCGTACTTCCGCACCGCCGAGATCCTCACGTACGGCTTCCAGGACCTCGTCTTCGCGCCCCACGGCGAGCACTGGCGCCACGTCCGCCGGCTCTGCTCCGCGCACGTCCTCAGCGCCGCCCGATCTCACGGATACAACGGCATGCGGGAGCGGGAGGTCGCCGCCCTGGTGCGGACCATCAGGGACCGCGCCGCCTCCTCGCCCGCAGGTGTGGTGGACGTGAGCAAGGCGCTGTACGGCTTCGCGAACGGCGTGATCTGCCGGGCGGTGTCCGGGACCGGGAGGCTGTCGCGGGAGGAGGAGGGGAGGAGGAGCGAGCTATTCCGGGAGCTGATCGAGGAGAACACGGCGCTGCTGGGCGGGTTCTGCGTGGGGGACTACTTCCCGTCGCTGGCGTGGGCGGACGCCCTGTCCGGCGCCGGCGCGAGGGCGTGGAGGAACTTCAAGCGGTGGGACGAGCTGCTGGAGAAGGTGGTCCAGGAGCACGAGGCGCGGCGCCGTGGCGACGCCAACGACGACGAGGAAGAAGAAGACTTCGTGGACGTGCTGCTCGCCCTGCAGACGGAGAACCAGGACGACGGGTTCGAGCTCACCAGGGACGCCATCAAGTCGCTCCTGGCGGACATGTTCGCGGCCGGGACGGAGACATCCTTCATCGCGCTGGAGTGGGCCATGTCGGAGCTGGTCCGGAACCCCGCGGCCATGGAGAAGCTGCAGCGCGAGGTCCGTGGCGCCGCGCCCTTGGACGCCACCGGCGCCATAGCGGGCGCCGACGCGCTCGGCGCGACGGCGACGCCCTACCTGCGCGCCGTCGTCAAGGAGACGCTCCGCCTCCACCCGCCCGTGCCGCTGCTCCTCCCGCGCGAGTGCATGCGCGACGTGGAGGTGCTGGGGTTCCACGTCGCGGAGGGCACGCGCGTGTTCGTCAACGCCTGGGCCGTCGGCCGCGACCCGGCGTCGTGGAGCGCGCCCGGCGAGTTCCATCCCGAGAGGTTCCTGGCGGATGATAGCGAGGTGGACTTCCGGGGCGCGCACTTCCAGCTCGTCCCGTTCGGGGCCGGGCGGCGGGTCTGCCCCGGGATGCAGTTCGGGCTGGCCACCGTGGAGCTCGCGCTGGCGAACCTGGCGCGCCTGTTCGACTGGGAGATGCCGGGCGGCGCGGCGCCTGGGGAGCTCGACATGTCGGACGCGCCGGGGCTGGCCACGCCGAGGCGGGTCCCGCTCCGGCTCGTGGCCAAACCCGTTCGTTTGGGAGGAGCAGGCGTACAAGTGACGTAGCGTTTCGTTTGTCAGTTGTGCCGCGTACATCCACAGGGGCAAGTGATATCTGCTGGATAAATAGGCAAATACAAACATGAATTTCGAATATAAATTTTTATCTTTATCTTTTCTTTACCTATTTCTAAAGAAAGAATTGCTTCTTCCTTTTTTTTTGTCCGTCCCGACGTGTGGGTTCCATTGGTCGCACCTGTTTTGATGTTGGTTTCCTACGTGATTAAGGTTTCAGGCGTACCACACGTCTCCTATTGTGCGTCGCACACGCTGTGGCGGGGAAGCCATGACTCTCTTCTTGTCCAACTCTTCTCCTTCTCAGATTCAGAATCCTCACCCTTCAATTGAAATTGGAACTCGACAGCGAAGTGCATCATGATCGACCTGTCAAGGACCAGCGGCCATCTGCCGCAAGCCACAACGCCGCCCTCGGAGAAACCTGAGCAGCGCAGCCGCCCATCGCAGCTGGTGCCGCGGCGGCGCCGACTTACACCGGCATCCGATCCACGCGCAAGCCCCACGGCTAGGCTATGAGACCAGCGACGCCCGCTTGCTGCGGCTCCACCACGGCCACGAATGGCCCTACGACGGCAGACGTGAACAGCACCCTACCGTGCGTCCAGGTATGTGCTATTCATCTCCAATCTCTAATATATCAAACGCGAATGCATGGGACTGTACGTGCTTGATGCTCTTTTCAGCCTAAAAATCAAAAGTCTGGGAGTGGTGTACTTGCATGCTGTTCGTGCGTGATGTACGTACTTTCCAAACCAAAAGAGAAAAGGAATTCAGAGTAGGATTGTATTATTGGTGAATTCAGTCTGAACATCTAATTGTGATATGGGCTGTTTATTAGATATTGTAATCATGGCAGATTGTTTACAACTAATCTCGCCCTCTCCTTGAGAGGCTCTGAGAACTAGAGATAAACTACTGCCTAATCTTCCTATGCCCTGTTCGGCAGTACATAAAGGCCTAAGCCAAACTAATCTCCTATTAGTTAGCCGGCTACTAATCCGGACTAACAACTTACTCCAAAATCTCTAAATATCTTAACTACTGCTAGCTGACGCCTTGGCCTCCTTCTTCCTGCGCCCAAACTGCTTACCGAAGAAGGAGTCCACAACACTTCCGCCCCCCTGACAGAAAAGCTCGTCCTCGAACTTGAAATCAGGGTAAGTGTCCTTGAACTCAAGCAGAGGTTCCCAGGTAGCATCAGCGGCATCTCTGCCGACCCACTGCACCAGGATGTCCCAGGAGTCTTTAGAAGGCTTGGCACGAACCACCCGTGAAGGAACCGGCACAGCACGGCTGTGGACTACCGGTGGCAGGGGTGCGATGGAGGACGGCGCTGAGCCCTCATATTTCTTGAGGAACACCACATGAAACACATCATGGATGTGAGCTTTAGGGGGCAGACGAAGACGATAAGCCACGGTCCCCACCCGTTCAGTCACTAGGAACGGGCCATAATAGCGAGGCGCTAGCTTGGCGTTGGACCTGTCCTTGATGGAGGAGGCTGCCCGTTGGTGGAGACGAAGCCATGCCCAGTCGCCCACCTGAAACTCCATGTCGCGTTGGCCCTTGTCGTGGTATGATTTCATATAATCTTGAGCCTGGAGGAGCCGCTCTCGAATCTCTGCCAAGAATTCATCGTGGTGGAGCAGCTGCTTGTCCAGGGCCACCACCTTAGCAGTACCCGGCTGATAAGACAGCAGTGTGGGCGGATCACGACCGAACACCGCCCGAAACTGAGTCGTCTGCAGCGCGGACTGATAGGAGGTATTGTAGCAAAACTCCGCCCATGGTAGCCACCGGAGCCAACTACGGGGGCGATCGCCGACAAGGCAGTGTAGGTACACCCCAAGCACCCTGTTTGTCACCTTTTCAGGCGCAGTTTAACACCCGCCAGAGCAAAGAGCTCCGTCCATAGAGCGCTGGTGAACACCGGGTCACGGTCACTGACGATGGAGCATGGCAGCCCGTGGAGCTTGACAATGCGGTCGAAGAACGCCTGCGCCATCGTCATAGCTGTGTACGGGTGGCTGAGGGGCGCAAAATGCGCCATCTTGGAGAAAGGTCGACCACAGTGAGGACCACCGATCGGCCGCCCACCTTAGGGAAGCCCTCGACGAAATCCATGGCGATGTTGCTCCAGATCGTGGACAGCATGTCGAGGGGCTGCAGCGATGCTCCGTCTTATTGCGCTGACACACCACGCACCCCTTGATGAACTCGTTGACCAGCTTGTTGGCATTGGGGTTGTAGAAAGAGGCGCATAGGCGATGCAGAGTTTTCTGGGTGCCCACGTGGCCTGCACCGTGCGCCGTGTCGAGGACCTGCGGCCACAAGGCGGAGGAGGTCGGTACGAAGATCCGGCCATGGTGGAGCACGAACCCATCCACCAGGGACCATGCCGCGCCCGCCGTGCCGTCCGCAATCTCGCGCCGCTTGGACATGATCTCTGGCAGCGTATCAGCTTCGTGTCGGAATGCATCGAAGAGGTCGAACTCCGGCCGGGAGATGGCGTGCACCCGCGCCCTGGCGTCCTGCTCATCACGGCGTGACAAGGCGTTGGCCACCACGTTCTGCTTGCCGGGCTTGTATTCAACCTGAAAGCTATAGCCAAACAACTTGCTCACCCAAGTATGCTGAGGAATCGTCGAGAGGCGTTGGTCCAGTAGGTGCTTCAAGCTGTAATGGTCCGTTCAGACGATGAACTCCCGCGCCCAGAGGTATGGTCGCCAATGGCGAATGGCATGAACGAGACCGATGAGCTCGCGTTCATAGGCCGCAAGCTCGGCGTGCTGTGGGGCGACCTGCTTGCTAAATAAGGCGATGGGGCCCTTCCCTTGATGCAGAACCGCGCCAAACCCCGTACCCGATGCGTTGCAGTCCACCACGAATGGCTCCTCAAAATTGGGCAGCTGCAGCACGAGTCCTGTGGTGAGGGCGCGTTTAAGGGCGTCGAACGCCACCGTCGCCTCTGGGCTCCGGTGGAAACGCCTCCTTCTTCAGGAGCGCGGTCAATGGGGCCGCGATCAGGCTGTAGTTGGCGATGAACCGGCGGTAGTAGCTTGTGAGCCCCAAGAATCCACGGAGAGCTTTGACGGAGCAGGGCAGCAGCCAAGCTTGGACCGCCGTGATCTTGTCTTCATCCATGGCGACAGCGTCATCCGTGATAATGTGGCCGAGGTACTACACCCAGCGCTCCCCGAACGAGCACTTGGATTTCTTGAGGACGAGGCCATGGGCACGAAGGGCGGTGAGGACGGCCCAAACGTGTTGGACATGCTCCACCACGTCCTGCTGTAGATGAGAATGTCGTCGAAGACGACAAGGACGCAACGACGAAGGAAGGGGCGCAACACATCATTCATCAGCGCTTGGAAGGTCGATGGCGCGTTGGTGAGGCCGAAGGGCATCACCAAGAATTCGAAGTGGCCGTGATGTGTGCGGAAGGCTGTCTTCTCGATGTCATCCGGGTGCATCCGGACTTGGTGATATCCGCTCCTGAGGTCCAGCTTGGAGAAGAACGTCGCGCCCTTGAGCTCGTCCAGGAGCTCCTCCACCATCGGAATCGGGAACTTGTCCCGCACGGTCTTCGCGTTGAGAGCGCGGTAGTCGACGCAGAACCGCCAGGTCTCGTCACGCTTGCTCACCAGGAGCACCGATGATGAGAACGCCGAAGTGCTTGCCTGTATGATGCCTAGATCGAGCATAGCCTTGCACTGCGCTTCGATCTCATCCTTCAAAAGCTGGGCGTAGCGATATGGCCGGACGGTGACCGGCGGTGTACCAGGCAGCAGGTGGATCCGATGATCAAACGGCCACGGCAGGCAGCAGGTGGATCCGATGATCAAACGGCCACGGCGGAGGCAAACCCGTGGGCTCGGCGAAGATGTCTCGGAACGCCTCCAGAAGTAGTGCCATGAGGTTGTCCAGCTCGGAGAGGGAAAGTCGTGACACGGGCTTTGCATTGACCCCGTGCCACTTGACTCGATGATTGTGGCGCCATAGCATCATGGACCGGCGGTCGAAGTCCCAGACGACCGGGCCAAGCATGCGGAGCCATTCACATCCGAGCACCAAGGCATAGCCACCCAGCGGGATCACGCAGAGGTCGAGGACGAAATCTTCTGTGCCGATGGATATGGCGACATCCTTGACGCCCGCTGCCGGTACCCTGCCACCATTGGCGACGCCCATGGTGAGGCCTGGTCGGGGCTCTGGTGTGAGACCCAGGCGGGCAGCGGTGGCCACGTCAAGGAAGGAGTGGGTGGAGCCGGTGTCCACCAGCGCGTCGAGCAGCACACCCTGGACCACCGTGGCGAGCTGAAGTGTTGCGCTGGAGCGAACGCCGGTGAGGGCACAGACCGAAATCTTCATGTCGTCGTCGGGCTCGCCGTTGTCAGAGTCCTTGGGGGCGTCGAGCTCCAAGAAGTAGATGCCTTTCATGGAGCACTGCTTGATATGTTCCCGCGAGAATTTCTCAGGGCAGTTGTAACAGAGGCCGTCCAGACGACGTTGCGCCATCTCCTCCAGCATGACGCACGTAAAACGCGCGCCTGGCAGGGCCGCCGGCTTGATTGGCGCGTCGGGCATCGTCGGCGAGAAGGAAACTGGCGCTGGCGAGGTGGCAGGGGAGCGGCTGCCCATGGAGGGGGCCGAATTGGGGCGGCCGGAGCTGCAAGTGGGGCGGGGCACCGGGCGGAAGAGGTCCTCGACCACCTTATTGCGGTGCTCGTAGGAGCGGGCAAACCCCATGGCGTCGTCGAGGGTGGCCGGCTTCTACATCTCCACATCGACGCTCATCGGCAGTTGCAGCCCCGCTGTGAAGATATCGATCTGTTGCTTCTCGGTGACTCCCTCGCAGTGCGCCGGCAGCTTGAGGAATTGCTCCTGGTACTCATCGACCGTCCCCGTACGGCGCAGCTGGGTCAATTCCCCAAGGGTGTTGCTCCGCACCGGGGGCCCAAACCGCTTGTTGATGCCGTCGACGAAATCCTTCCAGGAGGGCTCACCGCGGTTCTGCTCCAGGCGATAGTACCACTTACCTGAGGCTCCCTCCAGATAGAACGAAGCCGTCCAGACCTTCTGGTCCTCGGGCGTTCCCTGGGAGCGGAAGAACTGCTCACACTTGTGCAACCATCCCAGGGGATCCTCGACGCCATCATACTTGGGGAAGCGCAGCTTGTGGACTGGCGCCGGGGGAGAGCCGTACTTGCCGTCGTGGTGACTCGAGGAGGACAAGTCCGCGAACCGGCCCTGCTTGTCCAGAACCTGCGTCTGGACATTGTCGATCTTCGTGGACAACAACCCTGCTCCTGGCGGACAGTGTCGAGTTCCACGTCCATCTTCTTGCTGATGTCGTTGATCCGAGTGAGCACGCGGTCGATGGCCTCGTCGAACACCTTCTGGTTGACAAAGGCTTGAGATCCATCATCGCCCATGGTGGACGAGTTGGAGCAGGGCAAAACAGCGAGGGTGGATGGGTAGGAAAGCAGCGGCGGCGGCAGGGAAGCGTGGGCGTTTGTAGAGGTCGCAGGAAAGAGGATCCTGATACCAGAGTTGATATGGGCTGTTTATTAGATATCGTAATCATGGCAGATTGTTTACAACTAATCTTGCCCTCTCCTTGAGAGGCTCTGAGAACTAGAGATAAACTACTGCCTAATCTTCCTATGCCCTGTTCGGCAGTACATAAAGGCCTAAGCCAAAATAATCTTCTATTATTTAGTCGGCTACTAATCCGGACTAACAACTTACTCCAAAATCTCTAAATATCTTAACTACTGCTAACTGACGCCTTGGCCGCCTTCTTCATGCGCCCAAACTACTTACCGAAGAAGGAGTCCACAACAAATTGACAATATGATTTACAAAATTTAAGATAGGGGGTAATAGGGAGGAAAGGAATTAAATAAAGCTCATGACTGAACTAGCAACACGTTCATCCCCTAGCACAGTCGTCTTTGTTTTCATTCATACATCATGGTTTCAGAGGAATGAACATCACAAAATTAGATTAGGTTGGGACACTAATATACTATTTAACAGGTTGTTAGCAGCCTGATTGGCTGTACTATTGTTTTCATGATATTTAGGTTTGTTTATTGGGGGTTGGAAGAGGACAAGGTCGGAGTTAGTTCGAGAACAGTCGAAAGTTCTGAGTTAACGCGCCATCCTTCGTCGTGTCATGTCCTTGTATGCGCCACCGCACGCCTGCAAGCTAACACTAACAATGGCATCCACCTTGATCGCCAACGCACGGTCGTATCATACAGTCCTTAAGCCTATGTGCTCTCAACAGTGACAAATATTTTGATACTGATGGAGTATTTTATAACCCGTAGCAACGCAAGGGCACTTTGCTAGTCATGTTTAATAAAAAAATTAGCATACAAATCTTCAAACATGCTAAGTATTATAAAAAACATCATCATATCGTATGAGTATAATCTAAACATGTATATAACAAGGCTAGACACAAATAGATCTACTATACTCAACCAAAAGAACGGTACAAAATTAGACTAGACATGATATGGCCGTACTGGTCTTGTGCAGATGAAGCGTTTGTAGATGATACGTTGTTCATGATTCTCACGTACCAAAGCCGAGTGCGATGACGACGACTGGCGGCATCCGAACATTGAGGAAGACGAGCCGTGGCAAAGAACTTGAGCAGTCGTACGGAGCGCTTCCCAAAAACCTTATTCGCCCTCTCTGTTGCAGGATCACAAAGACGAAGGGTTCCGGAGACCTGCTCTCCCGATCACCAGTGCACGCTGACGGTCGGGATGGAATAGACTATGGTGGCAGCGCAATAGTGAATAGAGGCAAAAGTCAAGCAAATGTATGCCATCTTAGGGTTTTTCCGACCTTAGGGCCTCCCTATATAATAGTCTATGGTGCAGTTTTTTCATGAGAGGATGGTCCGTGCCGAGGTTTTCAAAGTTCAGATTATGTTTTTAAACCAAGGAAAATATCCAGAAAATTCCAAAAATCTCGGGAAAAATTCCAGAGGTAGAGTTGAACATGATAAACCCAAATAAAATCTGCGGAGTTCATGAAAGCATTTCTAGAAGCTTTGATAGAAAGATTTAGCTCTAGAAAAATAGAAATAAATTCCAGAAAAAGATCTGAAAAATTCCCAGAGGAACCTATTTGATGTCTAAATGCACTTAGAAAACTAAACACTCAAGGCACACCATAGCAAGAACACAACAACTGTACTTAAAGTCAGTATCTTCTTATACTAAATTCCTTGTAAGAAAAATGTTGGAAAATTTTAGAAATTCACAAATTCATTTAGATTATTTTGTATAATCTATTCACAACCCAAAATATGAAATTTTGGGGTGTGACACCAAAGTGCTTGATCTATGTTATGACATGATTGTGGGAGAAAACTAGTTGGAGAAATGTAGCCCAATGTGGGTGCATTGGGATTTGGGACAGAAGAGAATGAAGTTCATGCACAAGGGCAGAACAATTTCTATGGAAGGGGTAAAGGATGATTTCTCTAAGTGCCATGCAGTCTTTGTTCCAAAACTGAAAGTCCTCCTCAAGAATCGAACTGTATCTTACTGTATTGAGTTATCTCCTTGCACCTCAGTTGAAGGGGAGCACTCCATTTGCTCACTACAACCTGTGGAAGACACTCCAATACCACCATTTGTACAACAATTGATTGAGGAGGAACAAGCACTATTTGCAGAGCCAACCAGCCTACCTCCTAGCATTGGAGCTGATCACAAGATACCATTACTACCTGGTGCTCAACCAATTAATGTCACTTCGGCTCCATTTACCCCGCTAGAGGCACTATTTTGTCATCTTCCTATTCACTGGGTATTCTTTGGTTGAAAAACCTCGCATTGACAGCGCCTTGGGACGTCGTTTCCCTACTTGGTGGCTTCGTAGAGAAGATCCCACCCCTAGGGAGCAGAGACGGTTGTTGTGGGCAGTGGTGGTTTAGTTGGCCGCTGCTGTCTTTTTGGTGGTGGTTGTTATGTTTGTTTGTCTTTTTTAGTGGTCGTGGTTGGTGGCAACCCGCGGGGCCAGCGACAACTTGGCAGGATGCGGTATCTGAGGACCGGTGCGGAGGCAACTGCTCACGCATGCTAGTGAACAGGTTGCTTCGGCAGTGATTGGCAGCTAAAGCGTCTTCTTGCGGTCATTGTTGTAGCTGCGCAGCAATGGTAGCACCGAGTTTCTTTTTTTTGTCTTGCGAATGGTAGAACCGAGGTTTCGATAGTGACAAAGTGACCAAGTTGCTTCGGCACTGATTGGCAGCTCAAGCTATTGAGTTTCATGCTCCAACCAATTCAAACCAAAAGATTAAGTTGTTGGGGAAGGGTGAACAATTAACTTATACTTCAACACTCCCCCTCACGTGTAGGCTCTTTTAGGCCTTAAACGTGAAATATAGGAGTCGGCCAATATTATTTTATTTAATCACGCCCGCCAGGATTCCAATCGTACCTCTGGATTTGAATACGATTTATGCACCCGGTTCCGTCTGTTTCCATTGTATTCCCTTCTGTATTTGTCTGTTTCCGTATATCCTGCCTCCCGCCCCGCCCCCGTTCCCGGTCAAATAATACGTCAACAGAAATGGATAAAGGGGCTTCCAGTCCATTTTCATCCCAAACCGTCGCCGGCGGACGCGCCGCCTTCCACGACCCATCGATTTCTAGCATCATGTGCACTTACTTTCCTGTTGTGCCGAGCAAGCTATGGTTGATTGCCTTGGAATAAGAATGTCAACAGTTGCAACGATCCAAATAATACTAAAAACAAGAGTAAATTACGTCCACTATACAACAACTTGTAACGTTGTATCACTTTAGTCAATTAAGTTGCAAAACTTGCAATCACGTGTAGAAAGTAGTTAGCTATGTGCACATACGGTCGTAGGTACGCCACATCAATGTATTTTACCACCATAGCGGTATGACATGGACTATTAGAGGGTTTAGTCGCTGATCTGGCCATTGATTTTATGTAAATAACACCCTACATCTACCTGCTATTTTTATTTGGATCCTATCCTATCCTTTTGCCTACACACTACTTCCCGGTGCCCACCGTCCAAATCCCTTCTTGTCTCATGCTGGCTTATCTCATAGGAGACTGTTGCCGGAATCCCTTCGTTCATATTAAAAAACAACATTTTTGGCTTCCCCTCCAGTTTTTCCTCGTTAGATTGTCCTTCGTAAGGATCACTCCTCTTTGGAGGAACCACAAGAAAATCTTTATCTTAAGAGGAATTTTTAGTTTCCATATCAATTTATGACTAAAGGGAATAACTTGGTCTTTTTGGCTTCCCCTCCAGTTTTTCCTCGTTAGATTGTCCTTCGTAAGGATCACTCCTCTTTGGAGGAACCACAAGAAAATCTTTATCTTAAGAGGAATTTTTAGTTTCCATATCAATTTATGACTAAAGGGAATAACTTGGTCTAACAAATGGAGATACATCGAACGTACAGTAAATGTTCCATTTTTATGTAAATTCCACTTGAATTTATCTGTCCCCTGATCTAAATTGATATGACTAATTTTGGTGTTTAGCTTTCCAACAATTTAACTTCTTCTCAAAGCGTTCCTCTACTTTGCTCCACTCTGCATTAAGCAGTTGCCTATGGTGCATCGGAATACCCAAGTGTCTAAAAGGATATTCTCCAGCATTGCATCCAAAGAGTTCGATGTAATAATCTTCAAACTCCTTAGCTTGTCCATAGCAGAAGATTTCGCTTTTATGGAAGTTGATTTTGAGACCTGACACTTGTTCAAAGGCTGTAAGCAATAATTTCATATTTTTTGCTTGTTCTATGTCATGTTCAAGGAAAATGATCGTATCGTCTGCATATTACAGAATTGACAGATCATCATCCACTAGATGTGGAATTATTCCACTAATCTGGCCATCCTCTTTTGCATGCTTAATCAACACTGCTAGCATATCTGCTACAATGTTGAATAAGATTGGTGACATCGGGTCACCTTGTCGTAACCCCCGTTTTGTCTGGAAGTAGTGACCAACTTCATCATTGACTTTGATCCCAACACTTCCTCCTGTGACCATTCCTTCTATCCATCTACACCATTTTGGGGAAAATCCCTTCATTCTGAGTGTTTGTTGGAGGAACGACCACTTTACTTTATCGTAGGCCTTTTCAAAATCTATTTTGAAAATGACCCCGTTTCTCTTTTTGGTGTGCAGCTCATGAATAGTCTCATGGAGAATAACAACCCCCTCCATAATATATCTCCTCGTCATAAAGGCGGTTTGAGAAGGGCTGACTACCGTTTGAGCTACTCTGTTTAGTCTATTAGTGCCAACTTTTGTAAATATCTTAAAGCTGACATTCAGGACACAAATTGGTCTATATTGTTGTATTTGTTTAGCATCATTTATCTTTGGTAGTAAGGTAATTACTCCAAAATTCAGGCTGAACAAAGGAAGGCGTTCTTCATGAAAATCTCTGAACATCGCCATCAGATCATTTTTATTACTTCCCAGAAAACTTGATAAAATTCAGCTGGGAAGCCATCTGGTCCGGGGCTTTTATTATGTTCCATTTGAAACACTGCCTCCTTAATTTCCATCTCTGTGAAAGCAGAAGTGAGTAAATCATTTTCTATAACTTTATGGATTGATCCAATTTACCCCTCAGTAAGATTTGTCTTTTTTGTTTCTTCACTTATAAATAGGGTTTTAAGTTCAAATTTTATAGGATGACAAAGAACATCGTATATTATGTTAAAAAATATCATATAATTTTTTGTACTTAATTTCTATATAGTTTATGATTAATTTATAATTAGATGTACTAGCCTATCAAAATAATACTGAAAAATTCATAATATATTTTCTAACATAGGTTATGATGTTAGCTATTACACCGCAAAATTTGAACTTCAAACTCTATTTGTATGTGGAGATATAAAAAAGAAAAATTCTATTAAGGGGTAAGTTGAATTAATTGACATAGTTTAGGGGGTTATTTGAAAAAAATAGTTTAAGGGGTTATCTAAATTTTAGCTATAGTTGAGCAATTTATACTTTTTCCGGGCACAGGAGAGGCCTCCTTCGTGCGACTGCAGGGCAGGTTTGGCTTTGCCCACGCCTACTCACACAGCCCAGTCAGATTCCGCCTTCTCGTTGATGGCAGCCCCAGAATCAATGGACACTGCAGACTTCCTTCTGCAAATGCTCGCTGCCCGTGTTTTTATTGCAATTTTACTTGGTTCTCTCCCCATTTGCTCTTGGTATTTTGCTCTCCATGCTCTGATTCCCCCACCAGATTCATTAATACTTAACTAGTAGGCCAAACAAAAGGAGATCTTTCAAATCAAGGAAGGATTGGACAAGGAAATTTATGTAGAATCCATCATATCAATATTACCATGTCACAGACTCACAGCTGTCAATTTTCGGTTGCAATGCTTCGATCTGTTATGTATAAATTGCACCCATCACGGTCATGTTTATTCACATAACCCCTAGGTCATCTTTAGTTACTTTATTTGAGGCCTTCTCAATTTGTCTTGATCGCCCCCTAACACCATGATTAACGACTAAACCCTCCAATAGTCCACGTCACACTGCCATGGTGGCGTAATACGTTGATGTGGCGTATTTACAACTGCATTTGCACGTAGCAAACTACTTGTTGCACACATTACACGTTTTGCAACTTGATTGACTAAAGTGATACAATGTTACAAGTTGCTGTATGTTAGACACAATTTACTCTAAAAACAATGGATTTTCACAAACTAGAATTTTTGAAATTGACCACGGGAAGAATCCAATTCTAAGATTGAGAAGTAACTTTTCACTACTGGAACAATTTAAATTTCGTTGCTGAAAATCTGAAATAATGGAACCATAGTTTTTCTCTACGAGAACAATTTTTTTTTTAAAAAAGGCTATATATGTTAAATTAAATTTTAATTACACAGTTTTGCTTGTTTTGACAAGACCTTCAAACTAAAGTCACACTTGACTATCTTTTGCAAGCTATTTTTTAAAAAAAACATTTTTAGTATGGAATAATTATTTTGGTTGCTCGAACAAATACCTGAATACTAAGAACTGAACAAAAGGTTAAACATGGGGCACAAAAAATACAAATGGTAAATATGAATGATACATATATTACATAGCCGGTAATAATGATTATTAGAAAAAAGGGAAAAGAGAAACATAGTAGATAAAGAAATAGAAAAAAGTAAAAGAAAAGGAGAAGCAAAAGACGAGAAAAAAAGGACATCGGCTACGTGCATGGACTGAAATGGGCACACGTGGAGGGCTTATGCAATGAGCCTAAAACCTAAACATTGGGCCAACGTGCTTTGTTAACTGCTCGTTGTGAATACCTGAGCAGCTTTGTGATCTTGTTCATTTGAACTGGAATAATTCCATGACATCATAGAAAAGAACAACTCCAGGAACATCCCCAGCTCCATCAGTTCAGTTGTCATCTTTCCGGAGACGATATCCTATGAAGGGCACAAACAGAAAATATACCGAAAATGCTTTTGCCTATGCTTCTAAGTTGGTCTCCCTTGTTATTTGCATAGCCTTGCCATCACGACGAGCAGAGATGCCGACCATCCTCTGCTGTGTTGATGTCCGGTGTCGTGAGGACAACTGTCTTGCCACTTCCGGATCTTCGGCCTTCCCTAAGTACCTTCTCCATTGGATCTTGTTATGCAGTGCTGGGAAAAACCGGAACTGGATTGCGGCAAAGCTAAAGTAAGGAATTAGTGCTGCCACCGCAACAAAAAGCGTCACCAACCAATATAAAAGTGCTGGGGCCAGCTGTTCAATGAAGACCATGTATGCTGTGTTTGAATACTGCCCCAGCAGACCTATGGCCCCATAAGCCAAGAGGAAGGGGTACCATATAGCAATACTGCCCCAGCTGCACATGTGCTGGAATATGGTGAAGTGTTCAGATTCCCTTGGACAAAAAATTGTCCAAGGAAATCTTGCATGCATGGAGTACTAAATGAAGTCTATTTGCAAAATCTCTTCACGGATGAGCGTAACTTTTCGAGACGAATCTAATGAGCCTAATTAATCCATGGTTTGCTACAGTAATGCTACAGTAATCATCCTCTAATCGTGCGGTCAAAGGCCTCGTTAGATTCGTCTCGCGAATTTACGGGGGTTGTAGAGGTAGTTTTGTAAACTGACTTTATTTATTACCCCTAATTAGTGGTCAAAGTAGGTTATAATTTT
The DNA here is from genome assembly GCA_004135705.1 of Alloteropsis semialata. Classification (NCBI taxonomy): domain Eukaryota; kingdom Viridiplantae; phylum Streptophyta; class Magnoliopsida; order Poales; family Poaceae; genus Alloteropsis; species Alloteropsis semialata. Next base: position 57,974,133 of record CM014272.1, on the reverse strand, counting down.
TTGGCAGCTCATCTGAACACGGCGACACAACACGTGTACATGACAACACCTAGGGCATCCAAACCTGCAACTTGGCCATTGCGACGAAATGCTTGGTCGCCAAATGCAGTAATGCAGGAGAAAAAGATCAAGATAGCATTCATGACACCATTAAAAATCCAGCCAAGTATCCGACGCCAGCTGAATAATGTATTTTGCACACCCTCTTGGTAATTCTCTGGATACTGCAATGGAACAGGCAGAACAGGAGGTTAAAAGAATTAGGTAGGCACAATATTGGGAAATCGACATGCACAACTCAAAACTTTAGAACTTAAGGTAGCTTGAAAGATATGTTTCTTGATTTGAACAATATGTCAACGACATTGTGAAACGAACTAACGGCACCAAAAATAGGATCTCTGATGCACCAGGTTCTTGGAGCAACTGAGAATACATAAATCAACAGTACCAGTGAAACCATCCTCATAAAAGGATCAAAACCACAATGGAAGAAGACAGCTTATCTTAAACGAAACAGATAGCATACTTTTATTCAGAAAAGTTGGGGTAGAACGTTTCCACGATATTCAAGATATGAATTGAGACATGGAAATTTTTTCAATTGCCTACTATTCTAAAAGATTTTATTTGTTCCCAAAGCTGCTTAAATATTAAGGTACCTGTATGCACAGCCTAGCAGATATATCCTGGTCAAATACCCCCAAAGCAATGACAGGAAGGGAGGTGAAAATGACATTATAGAGTGACAAGAACCAGTCATTATAGACTGGCTTCCCGGAGAAAGATGCAAATGCTTCGTATAGAAAGATCGTGACCCCAAAGGTAATATTCTTGTAGCAAAAATAGCAGATCTGCACATAAAAAAGAATTAGCGAAATTCGAACTCCAAAGGCTGATGAATATGTATAAATAAACACAATGCATACCATTGCTGCATTGCGCCGGTAAGACAAATGTCCATGCACCAGAAGTAGGCGTTCCAGGAAGTGGAACTGGGCAATAGCAACATCACTTGCCATGACAGCCTAGACTGTCATAAACAGGAGCAAACAATAAAGAAAAATTATGGTCAGTGCACCAAGCAAAATTACTAGAGCATCAAAGTAGTAACCTGCATCCCTTCAGCACCACTAATGCCAACCCCTATGTCAGCTTCCTGGAGCATGCCAACATCATTTGCCCCATCGCCAATTGCTAAGGTAACTTTACGTGTTACTTGTTTAACAAATCTTGTAACCTGCAATTATTGCACTATGTTAATGCCTTTATTTCTACATTCTAAAAAGAAAACACTGAAAATACAAATTAATTTTGAAAAATGAAAAAAAAACTTACCAAGACCTTCTGCATTGATATAGATCGGCAGCATATCACTGATGCACACTTGATAGCAAGATCTGATAACTTGAACTTGACATCATCTTCCAAAGCATAAGCTAGTGATTCACCGTCGATGATTAGTGCAAAAGATTCAGTGCTAGGTTGATTTCGAGATGTAATTCGTTTGATCCCATCCTCTATCTGATCGATAACCCTTTGCTTTGGTGCCTGGAAAGACAACATAAAGAATGCAGTTACAATGGTGTTCCCAAAGTTGCCACTATTTTATATGTACAATGGCTGTTGCATATGTGATGATTCAATAATAAAGGTAACATTTATTCACCTTGGCAATTTGTTGTTTGTCTCCATTTTTCTCCAATGCTAAGATCTCAGGTTGTTGCAGTGTGATGATTATCTGTGTCATTGATTCTCTAAGAAGGTTACATGCAAAGCTGCAGATGGAGAAACACATGAATCAGACAAGGATATACCAGTTTGAACTAGAAAAGTTTCTACTTCGATGCAAAAATACAATTCATACCCAGTACTGATAGATGTCTCCATCTTGTCACCTGTCAGGACCCATATCCTAATTCCAGCTTGACGAAGCTTGTCTATGCATTCAGGCACCTGAATATAAGTGCACATGCGCATACACAGAAAGGCAATGTTCATCAGAATGCATAAAAATAAGATGTTGATGAATGAAAAGTTTAGCCCCAAAATGGCATACCCCTTTCTGTAGCTTGTCTTCAACAGCAGTGGCACCAAGAAGAAGCAAGTCCCGTTCAATGCTATCAGCAGCCTTCTCAATTTTTTCATCTCTATCAGCACTCAAAGATGTTTTGGCCATGTTGAATTCTTCACTAAATGCCCTGTACTCTTTGTCGTCCAACACACGGTATGCTAGAACCATGGTTCTTAGACCAGAGTCAGCATACTTATTTATGTGCCTTCTTGTCTCTTCTTCAAATTTTCTTCCAATTGGTGCAAGCCTTTTGAACATCACGCTGTTGACATGGAGAACACAATTAAGAAATCATGGACAGGAACAAAAGTTTGACAAACATCTGTGATTAAAGACATGAAAATCTAGCATAAATAGAGTACAAACCTATCAGCACCCTTGCTAAGAAGTAATATCCTACCCTCCGGTTCCTTGACTATCACAAACATCCGTTTCCTTGAGCTTGTGAATTCCAGTGGAATTAACCAAAAAAAGTTTGAAAGGAATTAACAAAAAAAAGTTGACTAACCTTTTAATAACATTCTGGACTGGACCCCGCTCACGAACAACTATACTTGTCTGGGACCTCTCGTAGAACTTAAAGCCCAGTTCTCGTGCTGCAATAACAAATGCAGCTTCATCAGGGGACTCAGCTTCATATGAAACCTTCCTGGTTTCATCATCTATTTCAGCTATGCAAGTGTGACAAATGGCTAGTAGCTGGAAAAAATCTCTTATCATATCCCTGTTAGGCTCATGAATCCAGTTTCCATCCGTAATACGTGGATCCTTGAAATTGAACCCTTGAACATGAGGACTGTCCTCAGCTTTTATCTCGTTTTGATTTCCATTTTCAATTTCGGCATCTAACCAGGTCCCTTTCGTCATAGCCATAGCTTCAACTTCAGTGACACTCTGGCCACAGGCAGTTCCACCAATCGAACACCTGGTGAACTCCATTATGTTACACGTCAATGTTCCAGTTTTATCAGAGAGAATAGTGTCAACCATACCTAGGTCCTCATTTAGATTCGACGTACGAGCATAAGCTGGCTTATCGGATTTTTCATGATACATTTCAAGATCCTGGTTGATGAATATAGCTTGCAAAATCTTGACCACCTCAATAGATATGTACAAAGAAATTGGTATGAAGTAGCTGTATAGGACCAAGGCTGTCAAAAAATGGAAGAAAGATGCCAGCGCTGCTTGCTTCGGATCATAGTATATGCTCGTGGCATCTGGCCGGAGATACCACCGTTTTAGCTCAGCATGTCTTAAGTCCTCTTTGGTCCAGATCCCGAACATGACAGATCTAAGTAATGCAATTATGAGTAGAAATGATATGAGAAGGTAAATAATTTTATCAACTTTCTTCTCAATCTTGCTTCTTTTAGATGGTAGATCAGCTGCATTTTGCATCACTTTTGTATCATGACCTGTGAAGATGACTGCCCCATATATGTAGTCAGTGTTGTGTAGCTTCGAGTCCCGAAGAAGAAGTTGTTGGGGTGACAGGGGATACGGCTGGCCTTTCCATTCCATTGTACCGACAAAAGAGTAGAGATCATCATTTGGGTCTTCGCATTTGATTGTTTGTCTGACATTTCTGAACTTTGCATCTTCCTGTAAATTTAATGTCACCTCAAGAGCTTGCCCGTGGTCCCAATCCTTGGGCCATCCTCGCTGGAGCATCTGTGGCAGAGCGCAAACGAATATAATGCGCTGGGCTTCAGTTTGCTCCGCCGCACCATTTCTGGAGAGTCAATAAAATCAGTGAAACAAAGCTTCTCCCAAAGGCACAACAACTCAATAAGCAAACGAATAGTTTCCCCGCTCCCTGCAACTCTCTGAGCAAATAGAGCTCAGATTTTGGTACATAAATCTCTACCTCTCTACCTAATACTAAAGCAAACAACTAATCTTCATGCGTTCTGCCTTATTAACTTCTGTATGTCAAAATCACCATCACACAACAGAGATAAATTAGATTTCTTCATCCGTCTAAACCAACGAACCGACGATGCCAAGTGGGCCTAAATCTCAAGTAGCCGCACGCCCATTTCCTTTTAAATTGAGTCCAAGGAGAGTAGATTGATCTAGGGGCAATATATATGGACAACAAGGCCACCACGGATCAAATTGAGTCCAAATCGGAGACCACCCCTATGGAAACTGGACCAAATTGAGTCCACCATTGACAAAGTCAAGAGAGAAGCCGCCATGACAAAATTGAGACCAAATTGAGAACAGATCAAGCGAGCACGAAGGTGAGGTGGGCCATGGTGCTGCAGACCTTCCTCCTCCTTCACTAAGGCATGCCGGCGACAAGGCTGAAGACTCCACGCCGCACGCCGCAACACTCTAACTTGCTCCTGCTCTATCACCGATTCGCCGAACCGCAGCTACGCTAGGGCCCAACTGCAACCAGGGGAAGCGAAGATCATCGTTCTTCTCCGCCGCATCCGCTTGAAGCCACGCTAGCCAGAGCCCACAGTCACTGTCTCTGTCTCTGGTGAAACTAAAGCAAGAGATGAATGGGCCATTGAGATGACGTTCGATGGAGCTGCACGCTTCCTTCGCGAGGTTATCTCGATGCCGCCACATTCTCTACGTCGGTCACCACGCACTGCATATGGAAAGTAAGGGGAAGAGAATGAACACCTGGGCTTTGGAGAGACGTCTGGGCTTTGGGAAGCAGTGAAAGGGGACTTGCTCAATATGTTTGATAACTTCCACAAGAACAATTTGAATATCGGAAGATTGAATTATGGAACCATAACTCTGCTCCCAAGAACAAAAGAGGCTGACAAGATTGAACAATACAGGCCAATTTGTTATTAAATGTTGTTTACAAAATATTTACAAAAGCATTGATGATGAGGTTGGAGAATGTGTTGAGTAGGATTATCAATAAGTCTCAGAACGCCTTTATCAAAAGGAGGAACATTATGGATGGAGTAATGTGCTTACATGAAATATTGCATGACACTAAACAGAAGAAGAAGGATGGTATCATTCCAAAATTGGACTTCGAAAAGGGCTTACGATAAAATAAGCTAGAACTTTTTGATGGAGTGCTTAAGGCAGCGAGGGTTTAACGAAACATGGTGCGCTTGGATTTGGGAGGTAATGACTAGTGGAACCATTTCGGTGAAAGTAAATGACTGCTCTGGGAAATATTTCAAGTGTGGCAGAGGAGTACGCCAAGGGGACCCTTTGTCGCCCCTTTTATTCAATTTAGCAGCGGATGTGCTGGCTAAAATGGTAAATATGAGCCAGAAAAATAGGCTAATTACAGCCCTGATACCAGAATATATACCGACCGGGGTGGCAATTCTGCAATGTGCGGACGACACCATATTATGTTTGCAAGACGAGATAGAGACAGCTAGAAATCTGAAGTTTCTGTTGTACATGTTTGAAGCCTTATATGGGCTCAAGATAAACTTTAACAAAAGCGAAGTGATCATGGTGAGTCAAGATGGGGAAAAAACAGAGATGTACTCTGACTTGTTCAATTGTGCTAGTGGCTCTTGGCCTATCAAGTACCTAGGGGTCCCTGTCTCTAGATCCAGGTTACATGTTATGGACTGGATAACTCTTGATGAAAAATTACTGAAAAGACTTGATGGGTGGAAAGGGGGTCCCTATCTATCGGAGGGAGATTAACCCTCAATAATGCTTGCCTCAGTAGCATTCCTATATATTGTATGTCTATGTATTTACTGCCAATTAAACTATTATTAAAAGATTGGATAGAACAAGAAAAAGATTCTTTTGGCAAGGAGGAGGTACTGAGAGAAAATACCACTTAGTCAAATGGTGTAAGATTGTCTTCCAAAAAAAGAAAGGTCGTCTTTGGATACGTGATTTTAGAAAATTGAACCTGAGTTTGCTAAGTAAATGGTGGTGGAAAATTGAAAACTGTGAAGGAATGTGGTAGGAGATTGTCAGAAAGAAATATGTGAAAAATAACAGGTTGCAAGATTTAAAACATAAACAGTCAAATTCCCCTGTGTGGAATGATCCACTGAAAAAAGACATATATCTGAAAGGAATAATAATGTTGATAGGTAATGGTAAGGACACTGATTTCTGGAAGGATGCCTGGTATGGGGTGTGTCCCCTTAAAGATATTCCCTGAGTTGTTCAGCATCTGCAATGAACAGAGTTGCTCTGTGAACTACACGGCATCTAAATCCTGGAGGCTTTCTCTTAGGAGATGGTTGGATGAGAATGGTCAGATCAGCATGAGAAAACTTATTGACAGCCTAAGTGCTTTTGCTCTAAATGAGTCCAAGGACCAACCAAAATGGGCCTTGGAGAGTAAGGGTCAGTTTTCAGTCAAATCTGTGTATAAGCACCTTTGTGCTAATGAATTGGAGGAACCTTGAAGTGATTGTTCCAACTTTACCAAACAATTTTCCAAGAAAAACACCGTCCAAATATAATCATGTGTGGTCTTATTTTCAAGATCTTGTTCTATAAAATACAATTGTGAAATCTAACATTAATTAACAATGTTATCGTTGCATGCATGAAGAGAGCGTGGGCGACAGCAGGCTGGCCATCGCCTAGGCGGGAGGGAGTTGCTCCTTGCAAGGAAAGGGTTTATTTGATTTTTTTTTTGTCTTCCTTATGAACGGCCAACGTTCAAATGCCATATTTACAAGTAGGCAAACATTTTTGCTATATAAGAGATGATTTCTTAAGTTTATGCCAAATTCGCCTACTTGGCACGCCAGGTTGGATGTCCAGCATGGTGAAGGCACACAAAATGACTCATTTGCCCCGCAAAGCCCCAAACCACTCCATCGGCCCCACTCGTGCAAGCCCGTGCCACCTGTAGTTGGCCAAAAGGCACGCGACGCGTGGGCAGGCCCGAAGCACGAGATTTTGGACCGGTCCGAGCATGGCCTGGCACGGCCTCCATCGTGCCCGTGCCGGCCCGACAACGGCCCATTAAACCCGACAACGGGTCATTCATTGGACCACGTGTACAGAGATAAGAAATAAACTGACACGGTTTTCAAGATAACAAACTTTATGCAAACTTTGGGAATCTAAACACGCCCTTAGTTGGCTCCTCCTCTTCTTAGGCATATGTAAAAAAAAAAAGAGGAGACAAAGACCTTGGAAAGAATTGGCCTGACATTAAGGCCATCTCCAACCCTCCACCTCAGCTGGTTTTCATAGCATTAAATATGGTGTCATGTAAGCAAAAAGCTGAGATGGCAGGAGAGTTAATAAGGAGAGAGACAAAAATAGAAAGACATTGTTTCTCATGCCCGACCCCGTTTCGACACGGGTTCCAACCAGCGAAGACACCACCGGAGGCGCGTTGGGGCGAGGTGCCGTTTCTTCCCCACGCGTTTCGTGGGCCCCTTCGTCGTGACCAACCTGCGCCCACCCAACCTCGCCGGCGCTCGCGTGCAGCCACGCCGGCGCGCACCATAAGATCCACCGCAGTTAGGAGAACGGGACAGACCAAGGATCAATCGGATGTTGGAGGAGGGGATGGACAGCACCCTGCAGCCTCCCGCGCGAGTGCTCGTTGGCGAGCTCGCCGTGCCCACCACTTGCGTTGCTGTTGCTGATTTAGAGAAGATAGAGGAGTTGGTTGGATCTTGACTCGATTTGAAGGTATTGCAGCTCAAGGAAACTGGAATCGGCCGGCCAAGGATCTGTTAGTTCGTTGTATTAGGCCGTGTTCAGATGAAACCTGTCAAAAAAATTGTCCCAAGGAATCTTGTATACATAGAGTACTAAATGAAATTTATTTACAAAATCTTTTCACAGATGAGTGCAACTTTGCGCGACGAATCTAACGAGCCTAATTAATCCATGATTTGCTACAGTAATGCTACAGTAATCATCCTCTAATCATACGGTCAAAGGCCTCATTAGATTCGTCTCGCGAATTTGTCAGGGGTTGTGGAGATAGTTTTGTAAACTGACTTTATTTAATACCTCTAATTAGTGGTCAAAGTAGGGTGAAAAAAAATTTGCACTCCAATGTGAACACGGCCTAGCTCAATTTTTTAATCGAACTGACAGGATAAAATCACCATCTTTCTCTCTTTATGCTTCAATCGACGCAGCAAACAATGGAACGGAAGTGAATAGGGACCATAATCAAAGAAGAGGTTGTGGTGCTCTGCCGCCTGAGCGACCTGTAGCGCGGCGACTGCGGTGGCCTCGCCGTCAAGGAGCCAGGCGCCTATCCGTCACCTGTGGCCCCGTGCCCCTGCTGCGGACACCGCCTGCAAGTGCATCCCNAAGAAACAGGAGGTCGATCGTGTTGCAGAGGTTGCGGAACGGCTTGCGGTTCTCCTCACGATGCTCCTCGGCGGCTCCTCCTCCTTCCAAGGCGCGGCGGCGCGTGGCGCGGTCGGTCGTCTTCGTGGGCGGCTTCTTCCCGAGTAGCTTCTCCTCCACGGGCGGCTCCACCAACTCCGCCTCCTTCTCCTCTTCCTCTCCGGTTCCGGTGTGGATTGGCAGGGCTTCGCCCTAGGCGAATTTGACGAGAACAGAGAGAGAGGGGAGGGCCGGTTTTATAGAGGGGATGGCTTGGGGGAGAAGTTGATGCCGTGGGCGAGGAGCCTCCTTGGCGGCCAAGGGAAGAGCGGGGGCAGGCGCACATGGGCGGGCCCCGGGTGGTTGCGGCTTGGCGCGAATCGCGGAGGAAGATGCTGGCGCGGGGCTGGCGCGCGCGCGGGCGGAAAGGAGCGACGTCGCGCGCGGCTGCGTGACGAGGAAGAAGAACAGGACGGCGTCGCGCGGCGGGCCGAGCGGTGCTGGGCCGAGGCTGGGCCGCGCGGAGGAGGAAAAGGTGGAAGGGAGTTCGGGTCGGTTTGGGGTTTAGGTGGGCCGGGTCTGGGAGTTTTGGCCTGTTTAGGAGTTAGGGGTTTGGGTGGTTTTAGAATTAGTATAGTTAGCGTTTGAATTCGAATTTGAATGGTTTGATTTCAAATTCGAATTCCACTCAAGCAATCTCATGAAACCAAGAAAAGCCAAATCATTCTAACACATTAATACCCTAATGCAAGGCACATAATTTAATTATTAATAATTTCCAGAGTAAGATTTACTTCACGTTTGTGTTCTCAGTCAAGTTTGCACAAAAATTTTAAAATTCACCAAAATTCAAACTAGGGATATTACAGACTCCCCCCCTCACAGGAATCTCGTCCTCGAGATTAAGGCTTACCTAGGATTCGAAGAGATGCGGGTACTTCTCACGCAGATCAGCTTCCTTCTCCCATGTGGCTTCTCTTTCGGTATGATTGCTCCACTGAACCTTGCAATATGGAATTGAGGTCCTTCTGGTTTCCTTGACTGCGGTATCTAGGATCTTTGTCGGGTACTCCATATATTCTAGCGTATCCTGGAGATCCATTGCTTCCATTGGCACTTGTTCTTCAGGAACCCGTAAGCACTTCTTCAATTGCGAAACGTGGAACACGGGGTGTACTCCCGCAAGATCCGGGGGTAGCTTCAACTCATAAGCTAGGTTTCCAACCTTCTTGATAATCTCATAGGGGCCCACATACCTTGGTGCTAGCTTTCCTTTTACGTGAAACCTCTTGGTGCCTCGGAGGGGTGATACCTTGAGATAGACAAAATCTCCAACTTCGAAGCTCAAGTCTCTTCTTCTTTTATCGGCATAACTTTTCTGACGGCTTTGAGCAGCCTTAAGGTTCTCTTTGACTTTCTCTACATGTTCTTCTGCTTCTTTGATGTCGTCAGGTCCAAAGAAAGTTCTTTCTCCTACTTCTGACCATAACAGTGGGGTGCGACATTTGCGACCATAGAGTGCCTCAAATGGTGACATTTTCAAACTTGCTTGGTAGCTGTTGTTGTATGAGAACTCAGCATAAGACAAACTCTTCTCCCAATCTTTCTTGTAATTTAGCACACATGCCCTAAGCAGATCCTCCAAAATCTGATTAACTCTTTCTGTCTGTCCGTCAGTTTGTGGATGAAAGGCGGAGCTGTACTCTAAGCTTGTCCCCATGGTCTCATGTAAGTGCTTCCAAAACTTAGCTGTGAATTGTGAGCCTCTGTCAGATACAATGCTTCGGGGTGCCCCATGCAGTCTGACAATGTGATCTATGTACAACTCAGAGAGCCTCTTTGTATCGAATTTTGCCTTTACTGGAATGAAGTGGGCTACCTTCGTCAGACGATCCACTATGACCCAAATCGAGTCATTGCCTTTCTGTGTTACGGGCAATCCCACTATAAAGTCCATACTGATATCATCCCATTTCCAAACTGGTATATCAAGCGGTTTCAGTAGTCCTGCAGGTCTTTGGTGTTCGGCCTTGATCCTTTGGCAAGTATCACAGTTGGCTACGTATCCAGCAATATCAACTTTCATGTCCTTCCACCAAAATCGTTGTTTCAAGTCTTGATACATCTTGGTACATCCTGGATGTATAGAATACCTGGAATCATGAGCTTCTCGGAGAATAACCTGTCGTAACCCTTCCTTCTCGGGTACACAGATTCTGTCTTTCTTCCATACTGTTCCCTTATCATCAATACTGAAGGTCGGGAGATGTCCATCCTGCATTGACTCTATTATTCCCTTTATTTCTTCACTATCCTTTTGAGCTTCACGAATCCGATCTTCCAGATCATATTGTATTCTCATCTCATTCAACTGGCTGGTGGTGACAATTTCTAGGCTCAACTTTTCCATTTCCTTGTACAGTTCTGGCTGACTTTCTTTCACCATGAGATTGTTACAGTAATTCTTCCGACTCAATGCATCTGCTACGACATTAGCCTTGCCAGGGTGGTAGTGTATCTCCAAGTTGTAGTCCTTGATCAGTTCTAGCCATCTTCGTTGCCTCATATTCAGTTCAGACTGAGTGAAGAAGTACTTCAAACTCTTGTGATCTGTGTATATGTCACACTTGTTGCCCATGAGGTAATGCCTCCAAATCTTCAATGCATGCACTACGGCTGCCAATTCCAAGTCATGAGTGGGGTAGTTCTCTTCATGCTTTCTAAGCTGACGGGATGCATATGCCACAACTTTGCCTTCCTGCATAAGCACACATCCAAGGCCTTGTCTTGACGCATCACAATATACCACAAAGTCTTTCCGGTTATCTGGAGTTGTGAGGACTGGGGTAGTGGTGAGACGCTTCTTGAGCTCTTGAAAACTTGCTTCACATTCATCAGACCAGACAAATGGAACGTTGTTCTTCAGCAATTCAGTCATCGGCTTAGCAATTTTGGAGAAGTTCTCAATGAATCGGCGATAATACCCTGCAAGTCCAAGAAAACTTCGGATTTCTGAGACATTCTTTGGTTGTTTCCACTTGGATACTGCTGCGATCTTTTCTGGATCCACTGCCACTCCTTCCGGGGTCAACACATGTCCAAGAAAAGCAACTTCTTCTAACCAGAACTCGCACTTACTGAACTTGCCATAGAGTTGATGTTGTCTGAGCCTTTCCAACACTATTCTCAAGTGCTCGGCATGTTCTTCCGCGGTCTCCGAGTAGACTAGGATGTCGTCAATGAATACAACAACAAACTTATCTAACTCTTCCATAAACACCTTATTCATCATATTCATAAAGTATGCAGGTGCATTAGTGAGTCCAAATGAGACTACCACAAATTCATATTGCCCATACCTGGTCACAAAAGCTGTCTTTGGAATATCTGACTCACGTATCTTCATCTGGTGATAGCCTGAACGCAAATCAATCTTGCTAAAGTATCTTGCCTTCTTGAGTCTGTCCAATAAATCATCTATTCTGGGGAGTGGGTACTTGTTCTTGATGGTCACTGCGTTAAGAGAGCGGTAATCAATGCACATTCTCAATGTATCATCTTTCTTCTTCACAAAAAGTACTGGGGATGCCCATGGTGAAGCACTTGGTCTGATAACTCCTTTGTCCAGCATCTCCTTTAACTGTTTCTTCAGTTCATCTAGCTCATCTGCTGACATTCTATATGGCCTCTTAGCAATTGGTGCAGTTCCCGGTATCAGATCTATGATGAACTCAATCTCTCTATCTGGGGGTAGACCTGGTAGTTCTTCTGGAAATACATCTGGAAATTCCCGGACAACTGGTACATCTGCCACGGTCTTGTCCTTCATGGAATACACTTGAGATACTATACTTGACTTCAGAGGCTCTACGGTCACGATCTGTCCACTTGGGTGCTCTAGTGTCACTGTTCTTGGTGAGCATGATATACTGCCTTTGTGCTTGGTCATCCAATCCATTCCAAGGATTATGTCAATGCCACGTGACTTTATCACAGTCAAATCTGCTAGGAACTCATGCCCTCCTAATATCAACTTTACTTCCTTGCACATGTATTCACATCTGAGCTCTCCCAGCGGGGAGGATATAGTGACAGGGTATGGACGAGGTTCCGGTGTGGGAGAGTTTAGTATAACAAACTTAGAAGATATGAAAGATCCAGTTGCTCCAGTGTCAAACAAGATCAAAGCTTTAGTATCATTCACGGGATACTCACCCATCATCACATCAGGTGCATCCTGAGCTTCCTCCATAGTCATATGGTTCAGCCTTCCTCGTGCATTGCTCTGAAGAACCTTGCCTTGCGGTCCTCTATTTCTGGTTGAACCCTGGTTGTTCCTTTTCTCCGGACAGTCAGTAGCTTTGTGTCCTGGTTTGCCACAAGCAAAGCAAGTGAAGGATGAGAAGTTGCCAGCATTCCCAAAGCTGCGGTTCTCGTTGTTCTGAAAGCTGTTGTTTCCACCTTCAAAGCTGCTTGTCATCTGTTTCCGGCCTAGTCGAATCTGGTTCCTCTGTTGAAAGCCACCTCTTGGTGGGAGAGAGCCTCCAGGGCGGGGTTGGAAGCTTGTTCCCTGCTGGTAATGGTGTCTGTCCCGAGTTGGATGATCAAACTTTCTCTTCCTTTCCCTCATGCGATCTTCATGGCCAAGCCTTTCCTTTTCGACTTCCATGGCACGGTTCACCAAGTGACGATATGACTTCTTGGTAGCTGACACGAGTTGCCTGATTCCATAGTGCAATCCTCGGTGAAACCAGAACATCTTTGATTCCTCGGTGCGCACTTCATCTTTGACATACCTCAGCATCTTTGTGAAGTGCCTCTCATACTCCTCCACCCTCATGGTTCCTTGCGTCATCGTGCGGAATTCATGAGCCTTCCTCACCATCAGCTCGCGAGGTACATGATGCTCGCGGAAAGCTGTAGTGAATTCTCCCCAAGTAACGGTATCTGGCGCTTGATGAGTCTCACAGTAGCTGTCCCACCATGCCTTAGCTGAGCCTTCCAATTGATGTGCTGCTATAGCCACACATTCTTCTTCTGAGCAGTTGATCAAGTCAAGCTTACTCTCAATGGTCCTCAGCCAATCCAGTGCATCAATCGGGTCATTGGAGAAGTCAAAGGTGGGTGCCTTCAGCCTGATGAACCTCTCAATCTTCCTGGATAGATCTTCTCCTTGGGGGTCTTGATGCTGATCATTTATAGGCTGATTTCCAATGTTCTCCACGACTTCTGCCATACGCTGTAGGAGCTGTGTCTGGGTAGCCATAATTTCAGTGAGATCGTGATCTGGCGGCGGTGGTAAGTCATTCTGAGGAGGTATTGGTGCATCTTCCTGAGGTTGTGGCTCGACTCGGCGGTTTGTCATGGTTCTGTATGTAACATACACGGGGTTACTAGGATTAAGATAACTCAATCTACTTACAAGTGGAGTAAGTACAAACAAGGTATTTATATAGAAAATGTACACTCAAGATGAACAACCATGAAAAAGCAATTAACACCAAAAAGAAGCATCACTCAATCATTTCATTACATGGTACCTTCCTAAGGCATACTCCTAATGCCATTAGGATAAGGAAACTTCGTGACACCTAACGTGGCACGGTCTGAGTGAGTGGGGTTGAGATGCTCTAGTAGGTGGCCATCTTGTTTGGTTTACGAGAAAGGTTCAGCGAAGGAGAGGTGAAGATTTTGCAATAGAAGAGATGTTTTTCGAATGAATCAAGGTAATATAGCAATAGAATCGTTTAGAATCCAATAAACTAGTCGTCCAATTCTGAGGTTGCGTACTACGGTCAAGCCTGGCTCTGATACCAACTGAAACGACCCGGACTCATATTTCTATGAATCCGAATCCCTGTACCATTGTGTTAGTCCCAGGATCAACAGCTAACACGTACAGAACTCATTCCAGCGGAATATCACATCCATACTTCGAATAAAAGTATAAAACATTACATTGAAGTCTTACAATAGTGGATAACTCTGGTAGTACGTTTATTACAAGCCCCTTGGGCTAGAAGCGACAAAAAGAAATACTAAGCGAAGCGGTAGCTAGTCTTCTGTCTTGGCGGTCATCCCCACAGGCTCTTCAGCTTGAGCATAGCAGCAACCTCAATCGTACCATCCATCAGCTTGGTTGTCTTACTCACTCTCGTATCCTGCTTCATTACAAGCTGTTCCCAAGGAATAGAACAGTTCCACGTCACCATCCGTAATGCAAGCTTTAAGTGGCCTAATTCTAGTATAAGAAATATCACGGATAGGCTTAAGGTTAATCCTATGCAAGCAGCATCTTCATCCCAAAACCATTCTCACAACACCTACGAGCAATCCTGGCTCACCAGGTACCCGTCACCAAAATCTTCCACTCATCACTCTCTAGGCGATGTGAAAGCTCCCACCCTTCACATCTCAACTGCCCGAGGCAGGCCCTACTCTAGAGGGGAGGTAGAAATCCCTAAAACAATGGCGGAAAGGAAGGTGGGAAGGCTGTCCTTAACCGTGGACTCGGCTTTACGTAAAGATTATACTCTGCAGAGTTTGTACCCCTGGACCCACTCGGGCTGCAAGTCGGTCATGACCCGACTGAGACACAACCCACAGCACAGACCCTAGCCAGTGAACGGTACCCTCCTGCTTTTCCCGGCCTAGGATACACTGAGGACGCAACTCGGTGCCCGAGAACTGTGATGGCCTCCCCCGCGGTGGCCAGATCCCGGGGTATGAGCCTCTTTCGGGGGACAAAGGTCTCCGCCTTTTCCCCCACACACTTCCGCTAACTCCTACAGTCCGGGTACCGCACTAAACTAGGCTGGCTGGAACACCCCCCATAGATGTAAGTGGTGGGCACGGGTTTCCTTCCTCCAGTTGCCAATCCAACTCGGTTTTTGGTGCCGGGGTGAGCGTCACCGTCAAAAAGCGTATCCACCTCCAGTGGTCCGCATCGCGCACCCATTACAGGTATTGCCGCCATACTCCTCAAGTATCACAGAGAACATGTACCCGCCACAGGTACCACACAGGATGTGCCCAAGCACACACCCCAAGCCCTCGATACGAAGATCGAGTTAAACTGCTCACCCCCGCAAAGTTTCCCAAAACCCCTTACTCCTTTCCCGGGTTTTTGCCCCACACACGCCAAGAATCCTATCACAACCATCCCATAACACATGCAAGCATTGCATCAAAATAAAGCAGGCTTATCAAGGAATATGGTAATTAAACAAGGCTATGCAATAGGACAGAATCATCATCATGTGATAAAGTAAAGCGCTAGCATACTAGTTGCAATGCCTAAATAGGATTCAAAGACGGATGGGCGTGAACCTTGCGTTAAGTAGTGGTACTCTTCAGCTTGTTCCTCAGTGAAGTGGTAGAAGCCGTCTCTTCCTGGATCCTCCTCAGCTGATCCTAATCACGAGAAATAAAATACATCGGACCTATATTCAAATAAACTCCAAAGAAGAAGCAAAAAGAGCCAAAAGCACTCAACTCCTGTTCTAACGCGTAGAGCATGATTTTAGAAATTTTTAGAGACTAGTTTCATAATTTTCTGAGCTAGGATGAATTTATTATGAATTTTCCTAGCTAAATCCTATTTCTGAAATTTCGAAAAAGAAAAAGAAAAACAGTGACACGTGGCAGCACCAGGGCGCGACACGTGGCATGCTGACGTCAGCATGACGTCATCAGTGGGGTCGGCCACTGCTGACGTCATGATGACGTCAGCGTTGACCGGTCAACGGTCAACGGTCAACGGGTCCACAAGTCAGTGTCTCACGGTGTATGACAGGTGGGGCCGGCTTGTCAGTGACTGCGTGAGGCTGACGTGTGGGACCGAGCTGTCAGATAGGGAAAAGGATAAAGGGCCGGTCGCGGGCTTTACTTGGGCTGGATTTTCCTACGGGCTTCAAGAGTTCAAGGTGGATTTCCGAACTTCTGTTCCGGTCCGAAAAGGCAAAGGAGGTTAACGGGCCGAACGAATTCGGCCCACGGCCTGGTGGTGGTTGCGAGGGGGATGAGCCGTGCGGCTGACAGAGCGGGCCCACCGGTCAGCGACGGGGTCCGGGGCGCGGGATCGGGTGTGGCTTCTGCGGCTTCGTGCGCGTGTGGTCTCCGGTGTGGTTGCCCGCGGCGAACGCTGAGCGCGAGCACGGCGGTCACAGCGTGCGCCGAGCGGCGGTAGGGATCCAAGGCGGCGGAGCTCCTCGTGCGTGACCCGGGCCTCCTGCCCGCGGTGCGCACGCGAAGTGACAAGAGCATAGGCTCGGGAAAGGTTTGGAGGGGGTTTTGGGGCGTGAACCGAGCGAACGCCGACGAACGGCGTGCGCACGGCGAACACACGGTGGCGAGCGGTCGGGGCAAGGAGAGAAGGAAGGAGGGTTCGGCTTTGGGTTCCTGCACAAGGTTCGGTGGCGGCTCGAAGGCCGGTCATGCATGAACACAGGGGGGGGCTCGAGTCCGGCATCAACACACAGAGCAGATCGGTCACGACGCGGCGTTCATGGTGAGCAGAGCACGGCGCACGGCGAGAGGTGGTTCGGGGACTCACGGTTGCGGGTGAAGAAGAAACAGGAGGTCGATCGTGTTGCAGAGGTTGCGGAACGGCTTGCGGTTCTCCTCACGATGCTCCTCGGCGGCTCCTCCTCCTTCCAAGGCGCGGCGGCGCGTGGCGCGGTCGGTCGTCTTCGTGGGCGGCTTCTTCCCGAGTAGCTTCTCCTCCACGGGCGGCTCCACCAACTCCGCCTCCTTCTCCTCTTCGTCTCCGGTTCCGGTGTGGATTGGCAGGGCTTCGCCCTAGGCGAATTTGACGAGAACAGAGAGAGAGGGGAGGGCCGGTTTTATAGAGGGGATGGCTTGGGGGAGAAGTTGATGCCGTGGGCGAGGAGCCTCCTTGGCGGCCAAGGGAAGAGCGGGGGCAGGCGCACATGGGCGGGCCCCGGGTGGTTGCGGCTTGGCGCGAATCGCGGAGGAAGATGCTGGCGCGGGGCTGGCGCGCGCGCGGGCGGAAAGGAGCGACGTCGCGCGCGGCTGCGTGACGAGGAAGAAGAACAGGACGGCGTCGCGCGGCGGGCCGAGCGGTGCTGGGCCGAGGCTGGGCCGCGCGGAGGAGGAAAAGGTGGAAGGGAGTTCGGGTCGGTTTGGGGTTTAGGTGGGCCGGGTCTGGGAGTTTTGGCCTGTTTAGGAGTTAGGGGTTTGGGTGGTTTTAGAATTAGTATAGTTAGCGTTTGAATTCGAATTTGAATGGTTTGATTTCAAATTCGAATTCCACTCAAGCAATCACATGAAACCAAGAAAAGCCAAATCATTCTAACACTTTAATACCCAAATGCAAGGCACATAGTTTAATTATTAATAATTTCCAGAGTAAGATTTACTTCACGTTTGTGTTCTCAGTCAAGTTTGCACAAAAATTTTAAAATTCACCAAAATTCAAACTAGGGATATTACAGTAAATGACTGCTCTGGGAAATATTTCAAGTGTGGCAAAGGAGTACGCCAAGGGGACCCTTTGTCGCCCCTTTTATTCAATTTAGCAGCGGATGTGCCGGCTAAAATGGTAAATATGAGCCAGAAAAATAGGCTAATTACAGCCCTGATACCAGAATATATACCGACCGGGGTGGCAATTCTGCAATGTGCGGACGACACCATATTATGTTTGCAAGACGAGATAGAGACAGCTAGAAATCTGAAGTTTCTGTTGTACATGTTTGAAGCCTTATATGGGCTCAAGATAAACTTTAACAAAAGCGAAGAGATCATGGTGAGTCAAGATGAGGAAAAAACAGAGATGTACTCTGACTTGTTCAATTGTGCTAGTGGCTCTTGGCCTATCAAGTACCTGGGGGTCCCTGTCTCTAGATCCAGGTTACATGTTATGGACTGGATAACTCTTGATGAAAAATTACTGAAAAGACTTGATGGGTGGAAAGGGGGGTCCCTATCTATCGGAGGGAGATTAACCCTCAATAATGCTTGCCTCAGTAGCATTCCTATATATTGTATGTCTATGTACTTACTGCCAAAAACTATTATTAAAAGATTGGATAGAACAAGAAAAAGATTCTTTTGGCAAGGAGGAGGTACTGAGAGAAAATACCACTTAGTCAAATGGTGTAAGATTGTCTTCCAAAAAAGAAAGGTCGTCTTTGGATACGTGATTTTAGAAAATTGAACCTGAGTTTGCTAAGTAAATGGTGGTGGAAAATTGAAAACTGTGAAGGAATGTGGTAGGAGATTGTCAGAAAGAAATATGTGAAAAATAACAGGTTGCAAGATTTAAAACATAAACAGTCAAATTCCCCTGTGTGGAATGATCCACTGAAAAAAGACATATATCTGAAAGGAATAATAATGTTGATAGGTAATGGTAAGGACACTGATTTCTGGAAGGATGCCTGGTATGGGGTGTGTCCCCTTAAAGATATTCCCTGAGTTGTTCAGCATCTGCAATGAACAGAGTTGCTCTGTGAACTACACGGCATCTAAATCCTGGAGGCTTTCTCTTAGGAGATGGTTGGATGAGAATGGTCAGATCAGCATGAGAAAACTTATTGACAGCCTAAGTGCTTTTGCTCTAAATGAGTCCAAGGACCAACCAAAATGGGCCTTGGAGAGTAAGGGTCAGTTTTCAGTCAAATCTGTGTATAAGCACCTTTGTGCTAATGAATTGGAGGAACCTCATAAATGAATCTGGGAGGAAACTACCATTGAAAATAAAAATCTTCATGTGGCTAATTAGCAGGAATTCTATTTTAACAAAGGACAACTTGTTAAAAAGAAAATGGAAAGGCTGTACTTGCAGCTAAGTTAACTTGCCGTGTATTGAAAAACAAACTGCCGCAAGCCTACAACCGTAGAATGGGCGATGGATGGCATCTAGCAGTGACAAAGTCACCGGTGACTTTGCTTGTGCAAGTTACAGAATCCGCGCCGGTTGATACAATAAATAGAGAATATTTAGACGCATTTGACCCTAGCAACGACAAAGCATTGTGCAAGTAAAACAAAAAGAACCACACACAGAGATACTACTACACAGGAAGGGAACAGGACAGGACAGGTGCGAGCCTTTCACCAAATCACCTCATCGAAACGCAGCAAGGGAGCTCCGAGATCCCGCCCTGCTACCGCGGCGCCGCGACCAAGAAACGCCTCCACCGCTGCCCGGCCTCGCTAACCCGCCAAAATCGCAGCTTAAGGTGGCTCCGGCCATCCGGCGGAGGCTCCGAATTCCAATCGATACAGAGCTCAGCCTCTCTATGTCTTCTCCAGGAAAGCCATTTCCGAGAAAAATTATAGGGCGGCGGGAATCTCACGGCCGGGTGGCAATGCGCCGCGACGCGAGGCCCCGGGAAGGAAGGCATCAAGCCTGTACCCACGCGGGTGGTTTGGCATCCCTTGCCTTGCTCTTGCTGTGTCCACCGGCGAATCGGGGAGCGGACAGGGCGGAAGGTTTGGGAATGGGAACGATTCGGCTCTCCTTTCGGAAGGCAGGCAGAGGGCGAAGGAGCGTGAACATTATAAACCGCCCGGCAACCTCTCACCGTTCATTTTCTCTCTTTTCCAATTTTAATCAAACTTGTTATAAGGGCTTGTTATTACTCAAGGTAATTTTGTTTCAAATGAAGTGATTGTTCCAACTTTACCAAACAATTTTCCAAGAAAAACACCGTCCAAATATAATCATGTGTGGTCTTATTTTCAAGATCTTGTTCTATAAAATACAATTGTGAAATCTAACATTAATTAACAATGTTATCGTTGCATGCATGAAGAGAGCGTGGGCGACAGCAGGCTGGCCATCGCCTAGGCGGGAGGGAGTTGCTCCTTGCAAGGAAAGGGTTTATTTGATTTTTTTTTCTGTCTTCCTTATGAACGGCCAACGTTCAAATGCCATATTTACAAGTAGGCAAACATTTTTGCTATATAAGAGATGATTTCTTAAGTTTATGCCAAATTCGCCTACTTGGCACGCCAGGTTGGATGTCCAGCATGGTGAAGGCACACAAAATGACTCATTTGCCCCGCAAAGCCCCAAACCACTCCATCGGCCCCACTCGTGCAAGCCCGTGCCACCTGTAGTTGGCCAAAAGGCACGCGGCGCGTGGGCAGGCCCGAAGCACAGGATTTTGGCCCGGTCCGAGCACGGCCTCCATCGTGCCCGTGCCGGCCCGACAACGGCCCATTAAACCCGACAACGGGTCATTCATTGGACCACGTGTACAGAGATAAGAAATAAACTGACACGGTTTTCAAGATAACAAACTTTATGCAAACTTTGGGAATCTAAACACGCCCTTAGTTGGCTCCTCCTCTTCTTAGGCATATGTAAAAAAAAAAAGAGGAGACAAAGACCTTGGAAAGAATTGGCCTGACATTAAGGCCATCTCCAACCCTCCACCTCAGCTGGTTTTCATAGCATTAAATATGGTGTCATGTAAGCAAAAAGCTGAGATGGCAGGAGAGTTAATAAGGAGAGAGACAAAAATAGAAAGACATTGTTTCTCATGCCCGACCCCGTTTCGACACGGGTTCCAACCAGCGAAGACACCACCGGAGGCGCGTTGGGGCGAGGTGCCGTTTCTTCCCCACGCGTTTCGTGGGCCCCTTCGTCGTGACCAACCTGCGCCCACCCAACCTCGCCGGCGCTCGCGTGCAGCCACGCCGGCGCGCACCATAAGATCCACCGCAGTTAGGAGAACGGGACAGACCAAGGATCAATCGGATGTTGGAGGAGGGGATGGACAGCACCCTGCAGCCTCCCGCGCGAGTGCTCGTTGGCGAGCTCGCCGTGCCCACCACTTGCGTTGCTGTTGCTGATTTAGAGAAGATAGAGGAGTTGGTTGGATCTTGACTCGATTTGAAGGTATTGCAGCTCAAGGAAACTGGAATCGGCCGGCCAAGGATCTGTTAGTTCGTTGTATTAGGCCGTGTTCAGATGAAACCTGTCAAAAAAATTGTCCCAAGAAATCTTGTATACATAGAGTACTAAATGAAATTTATTTACAAAATCTTTTCACAGATGAGTGCAACTTTGCGCAACGAATCTAACGAGTCTAATTAATCCATGATTTGCTACAGTAATGCTACAGTAATCATCCTCTAATCACACGGTCAAAGGCCTCATTAGATTCGTCTCGCGAATTTGTCAGGGGTTGTGGAGATAGTTTTGTAAACTGACTTTATTTAATACCTCTAATTAGTGGTCAAAGTAGGGTGAAAAAAAATTTGCACTCCAATGTGAACACGGCCTAGCTCAATTTTTTAATCGAACTGACAGGATAAAATCACCATCTTTCTCTCTTTATGCTTCAATCGACGCAGCAAACAATGGAACGGAAGTGAATAGGGACCATAATCAAAGAAGAGGTTGTGGTGCTCTGCCGCCTGAGCGACCTGTAGCGCGGCGACTGCGGTGGCCTCGCCGTCAAGGAGCCAGGCGCCTATCCGTCACCTGTGGCCCCGTGCCCCTGCTGCGGACACCGCCTGCAAGTGCATCCCCCTCATGTCCTCGCCGCCGTCTGCGCGATGTCGCCCCGTCGCGGCCATCGCCTGCGCGAGCTTACCATGCTCACGGCCGTCGCCAGCATGCTCGACGTGGCTCCAGGGCGGCGCTAGCTCGCCGCCGTTCGTAGAGGGATTGGGATGCCAGATAGAAAGGAATAGACATGATTTATTAGGGCCCCACTCAAAGACACTATAGGTTGGAGCATGTAGTTTAAGGGTGTTTTGCTGATACGGCAGTATACACTGCTCATAGACACCGTGGGTTTGAAGATGGCCTAACAGGGGGTGTTTAGTTCACCCATTTTATATAACGTTTTGTATAATATGTATTTTCGAATGTATTTTTTTCTCTCTGTAAATACTATGCATAACGCAAAAATACTATGCATAACGCCGGAACTAAACACCCTCTAACCGAGTAGTCGTCCCGTGGCCGCGCCTAACGTCTGCGCCGCGGCCCACCTGCTGCAGCTCCACTGCTGTATCGAGCAGGCTGAGCAAGACGGTCCAGTATGATCAAAAATTCAAATAATAGGCCTTGTTTAGTTGCACAAACTTTTCAAACTTTTTACTATTCACCCGTCACATCAAATGTTAGGACACTAATTAAGGGTATTAAACGTGGATTAATGACAAAACCCATTCCATAACCCATTCCATAACCCCCGGGTAACTTCACGAGACGAATCTAATGAGTCTAATTAGGCCATGATTAGATAACGTCATGCAATAGTAAACAATCTCTAATGACAGATTAATTAGGCTTAATAGATTTGTCTCGCAATTTTCCGTCCATCCATGTAATTGGTTTTATAATTAGATCATGTTTAGTCCTCCTAATCTTTGGTTTAAAATTGCTACAGTAAATTTCACAAACTTTCAAAACCGAACTAAACAGGCCATCCAAGTGAATCTCTTGCGTCCACCAGACTCCCATCAGAAACTCGGCTAGCGTTATCTTAATAGATAACATTTTATTTGTTTGTACTCTTTTGTTCCTCAGCCAAGACAACTAGTCCTTAGGTTGGGGTCACTCCTCATATATACTTTAAATTATATTGTAATGTTTCCTATATTGAGACCGTTCGGCTGGTAGAATGAATAGTGCTCGGCTGATAGAATGAATAGTATTGTGTGAGAGGAAATAAGCCGAAACATGCCAGCCGAGCACTGTTTATCTGCCAGCCGAACAGGGCCATTATCATCTCCAGTAGGCTAGCATTATCTCTAGCATTATCTGCATAGATAATGTTTTATGTATCTATAATCTTTTATTAATCAACAAGGTCAGATGGTACTCACGATGGATATTATCATGTTTCGTCTACTACACAACTCTGCTTCTTCATATATATCTGTCAAATCTTTCGTTTTAGATTTTTTAAAGTAAATTAGCAAATGCACTTACAAGAAAACAAGTCCGTAACTTCAATATCACAATACGCATGGATGTTACATACACAGTTGCAATTGCATAACATTTCATTAAATGTTACACACAGGCAGTTGTAATTGCAGGATGGATGCAGTTTCAATTGCAGTTGCAAATGAACTTGCAAAAAGC